>LR812520.1:34557255-35157255 GCA_903798195.1 Danio kyathit | reverse complement strand
CCAAGTTAAGAAGCCCCTTCAGAGGCATATCGTTTTCTTTGGCAGGTGGAAGCTGAGTAAGAGCAACGTGACGCACATACGACCCCACTCCCCTTTAGCTCTCCTCCCCTCTTCCGCTGAACTGTGAATTTGCAGGTTTTCTTGGAACTGACTCTCACTGCTTATGCATTCTTCAGTCCAGAAAGGAGATGTTTACAGTGGCCAAGTAGTAATTAGTTTGACGTTTAGTTTTAGGGTTAAATTGCATAGTAAAAGAAATGCCTAACATTACGTTTGTGCAACATATACAACTTATTGTGGGGGCTCATGAAAATGTTTCAATTTTTTCTTATTATAATTAACTAATGCTATCACAAAATAGTTATTTGCAATAAATTAGCAAACATGCAGAGCAGAGAATCGTTGACTCTAACTTTGAAATTGCATGTCTGTACGAAAGTAAGAACTCAAAACAGCAAGTGCGAAACCAGATATATACAATAGAGGCCCAGGATATCTGGTTATTTCCTTTTACAAGTGCACAGTATTTAATTTAGTGGAATTAATTTCTGCTTTTGAGTTTAAGTGTACACACAGAGCAAACCTCAGCAGTAGTAAGCTGAAACTAAAATGCAAGTTCCTGCAGCTTTTCTGTGTGTTGATCTAAATTAAACCTCAACCCACTCATATTTGATCATTTTACAATGCATGTTCATTTAGTGGACTGGTGCTGTTAGCTGACTGAAGAAGAGTACAGAAGAAAGAAAAAGAGTAGGTCTTCTGCCAAGCCATCCGTATCCCTGCTTAGCATTTGTGTGCTCCACCCAATGATGTTCTTAACTGGCAGCTCACAGTAACAGAATAAGGACTAAATTACCCCGCGCTCTGTTCGGGAGGTAAAATCTGTCCTAGTGAAAAGTCTGGATGAGCACTGGTTCACTAAAGCCAGTCCATTCTGTATATAACTATTGTTAAAATTTTTTAAAAACATAAGTTTGTATTCTGTCAATTTTTCTAAAAAAAGAATGCATACACTGTAAAATTATCTGTTAATATCTGTTAACAGCATCCATATTTTGTATTATCTGTCTATTTATGGTTGTGAATTTCATAATGGGACCTTAAACTCTTCTCTGCCAATTTTTGGTGTTGAAAATTCAACTCTACAGTTTAACAAAGTGATTTTTATTGACATTTTAGTAGTTTGAAATAATATAATGTATAATAAATAATATATAAATAAATGAATCTGTAAAATAACAGAAAATGTGCTGCCAGGTTATTAGAAGGTTATTGCAGCATAAAACAATATATGCACCAACCCAAACAATATTCATTCATTCATTCATTTTCTTGTCGGCTTTGTCCCTTGCGGGGTCGCCACAGCGGAATGAACCGCCAACTTATCCAGCACGATTTTACGCAGCGGATGCCCTTCCAGCTGCAACCCATCTCTGGGAACTTCCACACTCACACTCATACTCATACACTATGGACAATTTAGCTTACCCAATTCACCTGTACTGCATGTCTTTGGACTGTGGGGGAAACCGGAGCACCCGGAGGAAACCCACGCGAACCCAGGGAGAAAATGCAAACTCCACACAGAAACGCCAACTGACCCAGCCCAGCCGAGGTTCGAACCTGCGACCCAGCGACGTTCTTGCTGTGAGGCAACAGCACTACCTACTGCGCCACTGGGTTGCCCCCAAACAATATATTACTTTAAACTATTAAAAATGTTCATAAAAGTCACTTTTTCCAACTTTTTAAGGTTAAAAGTTGTCAGAAGAAAGATCAATGTTTCATAATGCGATTTAAAAGCATAAATAATAAAAAAAAAACTTAAATGTGAATCACAAAATACGGAAAACTGTTAATTTATGTATATTTTTACAGTGTATACTTACTTTGCAGTCTAAAAGTTTGCAATGTTACATGGACGTAATATTAATTTCAGTCTCCTAATTTACAAACATCAGCCAGAATTGTTAGTGCACCATATTTAATTTTAAACTTTATGACAGTCAAGACACAACAGACAAAAACAGATGATGTTGATTAATATATGGAGGTGTATATTTTTTTGTTCTAAAAATCATTGCTGTTTATTTGTGGTGAATATTATAACACCACAAAACCAATAAAGCCCACATTAAGTTCAACAATAAGCAAACTAGTCTGACCTTGGATATGACAGGTACTGTAATTATGTCATGAAATAGTTATATATTTTTAAAAGAGTAAAATAACTTTATGTAGATATTAGCCGGTTTACAAATGTAATTAATTGATACATTTTATGCAAATCAATGTCTGTTTTGGCTGTTTGGCATAATTTTGTCACCAGAATAGTTTTAAAAAAATGTTTTGTCTTTCAACTAAGAGTGGTTCTTGAATGATTCAGATATTCTGAATGAATGAATTGAGTCAGTGATTCAGTTTGCGATTAAATTAGATGGTTTGAACTAATAAACCTAATGATTCTGCAATTCACTTTATCAACTCCCGATTTTAGTGTAATATATAATAGTTTACTTTCAAATTCTTGAAATGTATACCTTGAAATGTATACTTTTACTTCTTTTAAAGAAGTAAAGTTATTCAAAGGTATGTACAAATGTTTTATGAATAATTATCAGATGCAGCACCCTGTTATTGACCTAAACTCATAGCAACAACTAATTAATTTAAAAAATAGAAAAGCTAAAAACAGAGACATGGCCTTAAATTATTGTTTAAAAAGCTAAAAAAAAAAAATCACAAAAAAGGAACTTTGTGTTCTATCACTTTGTATCATGCTGAATTAGCAGTATCTGCTCATTGTCATTAAAGAACATTCCATATATAGTCAACTGACAGATTCATTTGTTGGTCACATTTTATTGTAACTAGTTGATAGAGAAAATATATCTGTGATTTAAAGTTTGGGGTTTGTAAGTCATAAGGCCTTGTATGTCCTCCTTCGTATTTCAAGTAAAATGCAGTAATATTGTGAAATCTAAATATAATTTTAAACAGCTGCTCCTTTATTATGTTTTAAAAAGTAATTTATCCCTGAAACATGAGTTTGACCGAATGTGTAGTATTACAAAAAGACTAGAAACTGGTAATTTGATGGATTATCAAAGACATATTTATTACAACTTGTGTTTGTTATGAAGAAACATGTCTTATTGTAATATATCTGGGACAGAGGACAGTGATATGTTACTTGATAAAACTGAGGAGATCGTCCAAAATACATCTATATCTTAATAGCTTCAGAGCTTTGTGCATACAGTTAGGGAGGATGTTTGTCAATGTTACAAATTATTTGTCAAATAATAGAGTTGTGCAACTTTTCTGTTTAGCTATCTTTAACATGCTTTACTCTCAGATTAAAATGTAAAATTAAAATGTCTGTTGAATTTTAAATTTAATGAAAATTTAAATTGCATCTACATGCCAACTAATTCTCATTAGATTTTAAGTAGATTGTTAGGTTGGAGTTAGGGTTGGGGTTAGGGTTAGGGTAAGTTGACATGTACTGGCAACTTGAGTTTCCTATAGTCAGTTAAATGTCTGTTGAAGGAGCAGAATCAACTGATATTAAGCAGACAATCTACTAACACTCAAATGGACCATCAAAATAAAGTGTTACATTTTAAAGAATCACATTTGACATTGGACCACAAAACCAGTCAAAATGGTAATTTTTTTTATACTGATATATTTAAATTGTCTGAAAGCTGAAAACAAATCTGGAATCTGAGGGTTAAAAAAATCGAAAAACATCTTTAAAATAGTCTGAAGTGCATAGCAATGCATATTACTGATAAAAATAGGTTTTATTACAGTATTTTTACCTAGGACATTCGCTAAATGTCTTTATGCAAAAGCATCTTTACTTAATATTGTAATGCTTTTGGCATAAAACAAAAATCTTTAGTTTTGACCTATAAAATAAATGGTGGGCTATTGCCAAAAATATTCCTGTACAACATAGAACTGGTTTTGTTGTCCACAAATTTATCAGTACGGGATATTCTTTCTATTATAGGTCAGGTATAAAATTGCACCACATTTTTATTTATTTATCAAATATGTATTAGTCCACATGGTTAAAGTAAGTCAAGTCATATTTATTGCTTTTTACTGTACAATAAAAACTATTTA
The DNA here is from genome assembly GCA_903798195.1 of Danio kyathit. Taxonomy (NCBI): domain Eukaryota; kingdom Metazoa; phylum Chordata; class Actinopteri; order Cypriniformes; family Danionidae; genus Danio; species Danio kyathit. The sequence continues at coordinate 35,153,118 of LR812520.1, read as the reverse complement.
AAAGCCATTTCACAGTATTAAACACAAAAGTAGAGTCAGAATTGCCTTTATTAATACTTTGAATTATTTTTTTTATTGGTTAAAATTTTCATTTTAGTTAAAGTCTTATTAATTTTTGTAAATATCATTAGTGCATTAGTTTAGTTCTGTCTATTTAGTTTAGTCTTTTAGTTGAAAACATAAGCTGAAACTTACAAGCTGATATCAATTGAAACTTAGTAGCTAAAATAAATAGTTTAATGGTAACTATATTAACTCTGACCAAGAAAACAGTCTTTGTATTCATCTTAATTCAATACAGTAAAGATTTGATTCAGTTCAATAACAAAGAAAAGTTCACTGATTATAAAACAAGTTCAAGTGCTGTCAAGCTAGAGTTATCACTGAATATTAAATGTGTTTTAGTCCTCAATATGCAAGCCAAAGGCATCAGTGGAAAGTAATCTAAACTCAATCAAAGTCACAGAGACGAAGGGAAAAAAAACCTTGGGAGAAACCAGGTTCATTCGGGGGATCGGTTCTCCTCTGGCTTAAGCAAATGAGCATGGTTGGATATTGACTGAATATGTCACATCAGCATTAGGTGAGAAAGAACTGATATGTTGGGAAAAAAGCACAAATGTAGACCAGCAGGCTTAGCAAAATGAACATCCTTTTTGTTAAAACTGCACTTCAGTCCTGTCAAAGCTTTTAAAGTTAAGTTTAAGGAGGAAAAATTGCTATGATGACAGCTTGTAATGAAAAACATTGAAGTGAATTACATTTGTCAGCATGCACTAAAACGACTGTGTTCATCTGATATTTACTTAATCAAATACATCTGTCTTTTCTCTGAATAACCGTCTGTTGCAGAATGTCAAAACATCTCTGACATCATTTCTTGCTTCATTGTTTACTCGCTAACAATTGTGCTCGGTTTAGACTCACGCTCAAGGTTGACAGAGAAACTAACACTGCAATTATGATGTAAGGTGAGCGCTAGCAAACAATTAAATCATTGCTTTTATTTTATTTACATATGAGATGTCAGAGTAAGGAGAGAAAAGCCATTTCCCTCTTAAGGGAACCTCCAAGCACAACAAGTCTCTCAGTACTCCATAAAAGCACTGAGTTACAGCTTGTATATGAAAAAAAAGTGATTAAAGACTACGATCATGAGTCATTCAACGGAATTCCCTGGAACAAAAAGAGAACAAACCTCTAATGCACTCTGTAGTGCTGTTTATAGGAAGATCACATCATCATCCTAACATAATATACACGTTCTTGGATATTTAATAATGTGTGAGATTTATGAACTCTTCAATGAAAACAGTTGTATTTCAGATGAAGCACAGTAATGGGGTTAAAGCTCTATTGAGATGATCACCAAACTAAGCCTCTGGAATCTCTATGGCGAAATTCATTAACGCTAATATATTACTTGAGTCATATGGTTCAGTAAAGTTGGCTCGCACTGAAGTTGTGATTAACTGTCGTAACCTGCTTCCAAATGCAATCCTTGATTTACCTTCTAACAGTTGAAGCTGAAAGCAGTGACGGATCTTGGTATCAGCCATCATTTGGCGACCACCGTGACACAGTGCAGTGTTTTTCTAATCAGGATTTTAAATGATTTATAAGATGACCTCAAACCTCCCAAAAGAGATGAATCCCACACAACCTAAAATAAAACTACGTGTGTCAATCTATAATCAAAAGAAGAACACTAAATATAGTGTGGTGTACAGCAATAAGTGGTTGCTCTGTGGCTTGGAAATTGTATCTTTGGCATGGTCAAGAAAATGGTGGTCTAACCATGTGGAAAAGAATTTCACACATCAGATTTATTTACAGGACATTGCCTGTAAACTCAGTGGCCCTGAGTATAATCTACTGTATAATGCAGACAAATTGATCAAACAGAGAAACAGCATCTGTGCTACTCATGAAAAACTCTTTATTTTAGATCAGGGATGTCCAAAATTTGTAACCATCATACACTGTATGTTTGAGTGTTAGATGGTGTTTAGTGAGTTTGGACTTTAAAAAATTATTAGAAAAATGTCCACTCCAAAGGGAGATAATTCATTTGAAAAAAAAAACCTTTTCAAGAGCTACAATGTACAACAAACAGCTAGTTTTGACAAATAATAATAATAATAATTCCTTACATGTATATATCGCTTTTCTGGACACTCAAAGCGCTTTACACATTGGGGGAATCTCCTCATCCACCACCAGTGTGCAGCATCCACCTGGATGGCGCGACGGCAGCCATATTGCGCCAGACCGCACACCACACACCAGCTGATTGGTGGAGAGGAGACAGAGTGATGAAGCCAATTATGATATGGGGATGGTTAGGAGGCCATGATGGACAGAGGCAAGTGGGCAAATTTGGCCAGGATGCCGGGGTTAAGCTGCTACTCTTTTTCGAAGGACATCCTGGGATTTTTAACAACCCACAGTTGGGACCTCGGTTTAACGTCTCATTCAAAAGACAGCACTCACTTAGCAGTATAGAGTCCCCATCAACATACTGGGGAGTTAGGACCCATACAGACTTCAGGTTAAGCACCCCCTGCTGGTCTCACTAACACCACTTCCGGCAGCAACCTAGCTTTCCTATGTGGTCTCCCATGCAGGTACTGACCTGGCGCAGCCTTGCTTAGCTTCAGTGGGCGACCATGTAGGAGTTGAAGAGAGCTAGCTGCCGACAAAGAGTTGTTTACTGGGCTTAATGGTGTGGCCCAAATGCTGCCTATATGGAATTTGAATGGTTGGAGGGTGGGGAGGGTCAAAGCAACAATGAAGTTACCACTATATGGCTTGCTTTATTTGTGTGTGCAAAGCTTGGCTCAATTTGATTATATTGCTTAATATTTTATACTTTGATTGTCACAACATAGGCTCATTTTGAAAACTAAACATTTTGTTTTTAAAACGTACGCTATTGGGCGGTATGACGCTGTTCCTTTTTGCGCTTACCAGCTGGCCGCTTACCTCCATATGGATGACTTTCCCACTGTTGTCAGTCCAGTTAGCTCGCCATGTAAGCTGGTGGACACAGACAGGAGTTGACCACAAAACGGTTCCAGAAAGTGGTTAAGACAAAAACAGAATCCAAAAAATAAAATAAACAAGTAAATAACAGGGTGAGAATGTCATAAAATCTGAAAACATGGTAAAAATCAGCCGAGGGCTTTTCTTTTTCTGGATTTCTTTTTAAAACTGTCGGTAGGGTTTAGGGAAAAGGGTGGGTGGGCGGGTCAGTCTGTGCTTTTTACAACACTATTGGTTGGGTTTAGGGAAGGAGGAGGGTGGGTCAGTCGATCAGTCAATCGACAGCAGCCTCTGGTAGATTTACGTGAGAACAGCAGGCGAGAATGGTACTCACAAGAGAAATCTGAGATCTCAAAAAGCATACACAGCGGCCTCTGGTGGATTCGCGAAAACAAAAACTGCAAAAAAACGTAGCTTCTGGGACTTATTTGGCGCTCTCCAGAAATGTATATGAAGGTACGTTTTCAGAATGAGCCTGGGTTGGATTATCAATATGTGTAAAAACCAACACAGGCTCATTCTGAAAACGTAGTCCCGTGTACGTTTCTGGAGACCGCGAATTATGTAGCAGGAGGTACGTATGGCTGCATTTCATTTTTTAAATGAACTCTATGGGGCGGTATGACGCCGTTGCATTTGTAAACAGTTGGTTGGGTTTAGGGAAGTATGTGGGTGAGCGGGCCAATCAGTAAAATTGGTTGGGTTTAGGGAAGGAGGAGGGTGGGTCAGTCGATTGGCCGGTCGCCCAGTCAGTCATTCAGTCTGACAGACAGACAGACAAACGGTAGGTCGACAGCGACCTCTGGTGGGTTTATGCGAGAACAGCGTGGGCGCGAACGGCACTCGCGAGAGACGTTTGATATAGGAAAAAAGCACACACAGCGGCCTCTCGCGGATTCGCGAAAACAAAAACTGCAAAAAATACGTACCTCCTGGGTACATTAAACAAACAAACATAGTTTAACATCTTAATGATGACTATATTTTTTGATCTATGATGGCTGATGGACACCGCCATGTTGCTGGACATGTAACTCATCATCTGCTTCTTCCAAAATACATGAAAGTAATGGCTGTTTAAAGGAACTAGGAAATCATATAGGAAAAGAATGCATTCTAGTTTCCTAAGCAGTGAGTATCTGTTGTGAGTAGCACATAACGTCAGATTATGTGTAAAATTATCATCATTGCATTCTCCATAAATAATTTGTTTTGCTAGTACATATAAGTATTCATATGTCTGCAATCCAAAATAAATTTTATTTCATTGAATACACTGATAAGTTGCCAACACTTTAGCTTAGGTCACAATGCACTGTATTAACAAACCTTTAACTAACACTGCTAGCTTATTAAACTACTAATTAGCTGTTTATTAATAGTTAGTAAGGTAGTAGTTGGGTTTAGGTTTTGGGTAGGATTAGGGATGCAGAATAAAATCATACTTTATAACTATTATAGAACAGTTCATATCTTAATGATAAGCAGGTAATAGGCCAGTATTAACTGTGAATTTTTCAGTACTAATCAGTGTGAATTGTGACCTAAACTCATGTACACATCTTTCTCTGGTTCCGTGCCAGGGGCAAGGCAATAGCTACTAAAATATTCTCTAAGCTGTTCATCAATTACAAAGTCCTTTGACAGCTAACCAATCAAAACCCATTTCTTTTTCAGAAGGCCGGCCTTCATCAAACCTGGAACTGGAAGATAGTCCCAGGCTGGGAAGAAAGGTATTGCAATAATGTAAATTATGTCGAAAAATCATGTTGCTTTTTTACTATTTTATTCACTTTTAAATTTAAAAGCTGCTAGAAAATGCACTTGCCACTTTATACGCACATCTAGTATTGTACTGTTACTCCTTTTATAATTAATTGTTGTTGTCATTTTACCTTTTTATTTCTTGTTATTATTGTTGTTGTTTTAGATAGTTAGGACTGCACTGAAGGGAAGGGCAAACGTAAATTTCGTTGTACTTTGTACAATGACAATAAAAAGATTCTGATTCTGATTCTGATTCTACAAAACATGAGAGCATGTTCTAATAGACCCCCAAAACAGAATCAAGACTTTAAAAGAAGGGCATGATAGGACCCTTTTAAACAAGTCACAGCTGCATCCAATTTTAAATACTTCATTAAGTAGCAGTATATAAAAATAGTATTTCGGAATTCATGTCGAGAACCTTTGCTGATTCCATCCCCCTTCCTCTCTCTCCAACCAAAATATACTGTCCTATCGTAATGCCAAAAAAGCACAAAAAAGAAAAAGAAATAAAGGAAAAGAAAGAAAAAAGAAACAGTGTAATTAATAGGGTGTGCACCACTACAGCTTTTATGTTAACACTTCATTCATCCAATTAATAGCACTGACACTTCAAATATTCAACTGATAACATCTACACTAATGTTCGTGAAAAAGGAGTTCCCGAATAAATACTGTCCACTAAATGACCTTTGAGACGATCCCAGATTGAATCACAGACTGTATCTGGTGCTGTTCTCGCCAAAACATGCACAGTGGAAACCAGAGCAAGCACTTTAAATAAATGTGAATTACAGTGTGCAGCGTGGAATAACGCATTTACTAATGTTGAATGTTGTAAAATGTCATGTTGCATCAAAGAGGAATTTTAATGTGGTCTAGACCGAATGGGACAGGAGTAGTATTTTTTGCAATGATTAAAGTGATGGTGCACTGGGCTGGTCAGATGTCTGGTTTTAGACAGGAAGTGGCAATGGCCCACATTTCAGTGTGGGAGGAACATATGGACACTTGTTTTAAAGGGCACCTATGATGAAAATTAACTTTTGTGAGCTGTTTGGACAGGACTGTGTGTAGATATAGTGTGTCCACTCTCATAATGGAGTGATAGAAACCAAACAAGTCTTTTTTTTTTTCCCGATGATAAAATAGGACCCAAAACCTGGGATTAAAATATCTGTTCCAACTCTGATTTTTATAAGTTTTAAGCATTTTTAAAACAGAGCATGTTTGTAATAGAGTAAAATTGCTATGTAATTCTTAACCGCTATAATCACCACGGCCGCATGGTGTCAGTAAACACTAATGTGTGTATGTGTGTGCGTGTGTGTGTGTGTACTGCAAATGGCATTTGTGTGTGACTCATCATTTCAGAAAGGCTTGAATAAACTTTACCACAAATACATCAAATAAACTTACTTGGTATTTTTGACTAATGAGCTGTATTTCAGCTTTATCCGAGTCTCTATCACTGACTGCTGTTTATCTGATGTAACCATAGACTGTAAAAGATATGGAAGTAGTCAGGGGCACCGCTGGGGTAGTTAGGACGATTCTAAAGGCATTCTAGGGGCCCCCAGAGACATTATCAAGGGCCCACGACCCAATCCCCCCCCTCCGCTCTTCACTTTCGCACTCCCTCCCCCATGCTTTTCCTGAATGAATGAAGCTACAAGTAGGCGTGGCCAATCGTCGCTATTTTGTTCGCACGTCATTACATCAACCGGGGTTGACCAAACAAGGGAAAAGAGGAGGAGTGTTAGTGGAGCTACAGAAGCCTGCTAGCATTTTGCTTAGATGGGCTTTTCTTTGGGAGAGATGCTTAATACTTCATTACCTGCGACTCGTTTGTGTTCTGACCACATGTGCTTGGTTGTGTACTATATCAATAAAGTGTTTAGTCTTTTAAAAAAGCTGTTGTAATACTTTGAGCCACTAAGCATTGTTTTTATGACACCTTTCTACAGGAGGAAAATGCAAATTACTTCCAAATACTTCCAATATTGTCTGTGTTAGTAAATGCAAGGCTATTTATGAAATCAAGGCATAAAACTGTATGACAGTGTTTCAGATGACTGTTCTATAACCTACAGCTAATCAATCTGTCAGATTCTGGAGTGCTTTACAGGTCTAAAGAAAATGATAAATGATTTTAAAAAAACAAATACATTTATAGATATGGTATATACAGTAAGTATGTAGGAATTGCACTCACCTAGAAAACGGAGGCAACTTAAATGGTTTGTAAGCACAATTAAGTGCACACAGGATGCCATATTATTTGATAATTGCAAGAAATAATTCCAAAAGGCAATTGACTGTGCAAAACAAAACAAAAATACAATGTATATGCCGAGTTCAGTGGCTAATGAGCTGAGGTGAAGGCGACGAGCGAGACCTGGCTGTCACTCAAGTGGCCACGCCCTTAATTGTGCAGATTTAATTTAACTTAATAAATATGAAACGGATGAGTTATAAAAAAAAATTCACCCCCTCACAGTTGTCATTAAGGATAATATTAGCTATATGCACCAAAACCATCTTTTGTACCATGCTGTAAACATGTTTTTATCAGCTGTAAAAATGGCGGATTTAGCATTGCAGTCAGTGAACATCTGGAGTTCCTGGAGCCAGCCCGCAAAGGCCAGTCGATGAATTGCAGTTTTTAGTTACTTCCGTATTGGCTTCACAAGGGAGAGAAGGATGTTGCCACTTATATGTGGGAACAGTGGGCAGGGAGAAGCAGCTCATTTGCATTTAAAGCCACAAGCTAATCTACTCAGACACAAAATGGGCAAATTCTGGAAGCTATAATAAATTATCTGATAGGTATTTTTAGCTGAAACTTTACAGACACGTTCTGTAGACACAAAAAGTTTTATTTTACATCTTGTAAAAGGTGTAAAATAGGTGCCCTTCAAATTAATACGTCATATTTTCAGCAAAACTGCACAAATGTTTGTGTTGCTCTTAAAGAAAACATGCACGCTTTGAATATGTTCTAAGTTGCTTTGTATTGATAATAAATGTATTATGGAAATGACTCTCCTTTGTGGTTGTCTTCAATTGCAATGAGCGCATGGTAACTGTATGTGTCCTTGTGTGTACTTGTGCAATAATTCTTACTGCGTTCCAACATCTTTTTTCTTTCCTCAATTCACACGTTTGCCAGAAAAGAAAAGAGCTCTCAGCACCATATATAGAACTACGCTACAGAAATAGAACTAGCTGAAAACATTGACAAAAATTCAAACTATTAATGCAGAAGATTATTACTTTGCCACATCATCATCCACCGCTACAATACTGTTTATAGAAATGACACAATATGTTGGCATGCAGCAGAACCTATAAAATATAACTATGACTAAAATGCATAGAAATGAGCAGTACATTTCATTCTCATGCCATTAATGAAAGGAAACGGTAACACTCGACTATTGCATTTAAAAATGGTTTGTATTAACAATAACAGCTGACATAATGGCAAGAGTTCATGTTGTACAGGCTGAAATCATAGTTTAGGAAAGGAGATGATGTCATGCAACCGTGTTGTTCAAGCTGATAGAAGGGGTCCGATAAGGAGCAGGGTATCAAATGCACCCCTCCACCTGAATGATGCAATAAATCAGCCTTGCAGTCATTTTGTTATATGTCTTTGTGTTGTTATAATTGTACTCTTAAATATAAGAGTTCTAAAATAGCTTCTTCGTTGTGATGCCAAACACTCTTAAAAATAAACCTTCCAAAAGGGGAGTTTTTTTGTGCACCAGTGCCATAGAACCATATTTAGTTTCTCAAATATCCCTTCAGTGAACACTTCTTACTGTAAATGAAATCTTTTTTGTGTGCGTGAAGAACATTTTAACAATCTGAAAAACCTTTGTTGAATGAAAGGGTCATGGATTTTAAAGATTCTTCATCGAACCATCAATGATTATTTTAAAGCGTGTAGAAGTACCAGTGAACCTGTGATTAACCAGTGAAGTACTTAAGATTTTTTTTTGTCTTAGTGTAAAAAACAAGTATAGACACTTTTTGTAAATGTAAAGATGTTAAAGGGCACCTATTTTACCCCTTTACAAGATGTAAGATAAGACTTTGGTGTTTTCAGAATGTGTCTGTATAGTAAGTTTCAGCTCAAAATACCCATTAGATTATTTAATACATGATGTAGAATCTGCCCATTTTGGTGTCTGAGGGCTATGTAGCTGTTTTTGTAGCCTGTGGCTTTAAATGCAAATAAGCTGGTTCTCTCCGCCCACCGCTCCGACATGCATATCTGTTTCTCCCGCGTTGCATCAGATAAACAGCAGTCAGTGATAGAGACAGACAGGGATGAAGCTGAAATACAGCTCATTAGTCAAAAATACCAAGTAAGTTTATTTGATGTATTTGTGGTGGAGTTTATTCAAGCCTTTCTGAAATGATGAGTCTCACACAAATGCCGTACACACATACGCACACACACATATATTAGCGTTTACTGACACCATGTGGCCGTGGTGATTATAGCGGTCAAGAATTACATAGTAATTATACTGTCTTTATTACAAACATGCTCTGTTTTAAAAAAAGGTTTTAAACTTATAAAATAAAATATTGAGGTGCAGCTGATCGCAGAGAGTTGTAACAGATGTTTTAATCCCAGTTTCTTTGCAAAAAATGTTCTGTGGACATGTGTATACATGTTATTATAGAGACATAGCACCTGTCAATCAATTCGGTGAGCAGGTAAAACCGCACTTTAACGTTACGTTGCAGTGAGCCTCAAAATCACAAGAATTTGGGTCCTATTTTAACCTCAGGAAATTAAAAAGAAAAAAAGAGACTTATTGTGTTTATATCACTCCAGTATGACAGTGGACACACTATACATACACACAGTTCTGTCCAAACAGCTTCCAAAAGTTGACTTTGCATCTTATTTTGTCTGTGCCCTTTAAAGGTACATGACTTGTTCATGAACATGAAGTAATATATAGCATGACTTGATTTGGAAAAGACTTTAATTAGGACAATTACAGATCAACTTTATATAGAAACAACTCAAACAGATGATAACTGAAGACAGAAAGCTAATTTTATTGGCAGTGTGTGCCCTATTGTAGCTTTATAAATTCACTCCATAAAAGAAAATACAGAAAAATATCACTTTCACATGCAAGTTTGTGAAGAATAATTTTAAAATATATTTCCTCAGAGATATCAAAACAAAAATGAACTGAACCTTTATGATGCGGTTGCGCAGTAGGTAGTGCTGTCGCCTCACAGCAAGAAGGTTGCTGGTTTGAGCCTCGGCTGGGTCAGTTGGTGTTTCTGTGTGGAGTTTGCATGTTCTCCCCGCGTTAGTGTGGTTTCCTCCGGGTGTTCCGGTTTCCCCCACAGTCCAAAGACATGCGGTACAGGTGAATTGGGTAGGCTAAATTGTCCATAGTGTATGAGTGTGAATGAGTGTGTATGGATGTTTCCCAGAGATGGGTTGCAGCTGGTAGGGCATCCGCTGCGTAAAATATGTACTGGATAAGTTGGTGGTTCATTCCGCTGTGGCGACCCCGGATTAATAAAGGGACTAAGCCGAAAAGAAAACAAATGAATGAATGAATGAATGAATGAAATGAGACATTAAAATTCAAAGCACCCACAATGGTAATCTAAAATATTTACAGACATAATTGTATTAACACCCATTAAAATGTAACTTATTAGTATTTTCAATACTTTACTAAGTTACAGATATTCAGCTTCTCCCCAACACTGTTCACACTTGGCAAAGCCCATGCCAACTGTACAGTATCAATTACTTTGTTTTTGCAGGGAAAGAAAACCAGTTGAGCACTTTGACTGTTTTTCTGAGATATTTGAGCCCCCGATCTTTGACGTTTTGTCCTTGATGAAGGGTTATATGTGAGCTTTGGTGGGCTGCCGGGGAAAATCCACTGCAATGTGGCATGCAAAAAGGTCTTGATAAGACTATTTCATATTTCTTATCCTGTCTATTACGCAGCAAAAAATAAACACATTTTGTATGTGTTATCTTCAGCCATATTTCTTTAGGCACAGAGGAACACGGGCCTTTATTGTTCATTTCTCCTACAAAGATGAAAAGTGCTCTGATGGCTTTATCTATAGGAATATAGTTTGGCTTTGCAATGCCCTCTGGCAGCCCTGGTTTTGTCTTTGTTCCATCTAAGTGCTTAGCAAGTGTTATTGTTGGCTCGCTGTCCCGGTTCCCTCCCATTTGAGGCCTGAGTTCTGTCCTGTGCCCCCCAAACAAATACAGAGGGCCCAGCCTTTGTGAGAACCACCATGAACTATTGCCTAGAGGCACGAAACAGGTCTTACATGACCAGCTGCTGCTTTATTTTGTCAGGTGGCCATGTATATAAGGGAAAAATTGCATTGGATAACCATATTGCAACTATTGGAAAACAGTGATGCAACCAAATGAGCTCCTGGTGTGACCATGCTTGTAAGGCAAATATCATTTTTCAAGTGATTAGAAATTTGTCATGTTTGGTTTATGATGCAATGAAGAATCTTTTAACTATTCTGCTTTAACCCACAACAAACAGTAAACACTGGCTAGTTGGAACAAAATAGAGATATGACCACTGGATAAAACAATGTTCTTATCTGAAAATAGACTTTATTTTTTATCTTTACTTTCAGTTGCTTTAGGAATAGAAATCAGCTGTTTTGAGGAGTGGTTCTGTCTCTGCTTGTTTATTTAAACACAGCTGCTGTTTGGGGAAAAGGACACTGACATCATAATCGTGTTTGCCCAAAATGAACCAGCCAGAGGCCTGCTTCATATAATTTTTCAAAATGATTGGAACAGTTATTCGGACATGGCACTGAAATTAATGTGTATTTAGAACTAACTGCTGTGTCCAAAATGAGGAATACCAGAAGGATCTGTATTTATAGATTTTCATGCTTCATAAAAAGGGATGTGCATTGTGTACAGTAACGTGACTTTTAGGTGTATTACATACTGTATATAATAGAAAATGTACTAAGCACACACTGACACCTTGTGGTAGATTATGGTAAACGGTCCTGTCGCTACCTAATGCTTTTATTATGAATTTCCTGAACTGACTCCATGTGAAAGAAAAAACGTCATTGCTGTATTTTATAGAACGTCTTATGCTTATGAAACTCGACAATGGTTTAAAAAAATAAACCTCTTCGTAATAAACCAAGACTATTGGTATGATTGGCCCAGCCAGCACTGGGTTGTGGTTGGACGGAAATCTGCTGCATAAAACATATGCTGGAATAGTTGGCGGTTCATTCCGCTGTGGCGACCCCTGATAAATAATGGACTAAGCCGAAGGAAAATGAATGAATAATAGTCCAGTGTAAAGCATATTTCACAAAAGTGGATAAGTTTATTGTCTTGCATTTTTCTTTTTTGTGCATTTACAGTTTTACAAATAGTATGGTGTGGGCCTATTTGAAAGAATACCTGTCACAAATCTGAATGAATTATTAAAACTCGTGAATACACAAAACCAGTCATAAGGGTAAATTTTTGGTAATTGATGTTTATACAAAGCAAAAATCAGACCAAGGCACTCGAAAAATGTGTAAAAATATATTTAAAATATCTTTATATATGTTATATTATTATATATGTTTATATATATATATATATATATATATATATATATATATATATATATATATATATATATATATATTATTTTTAATATATATTATTTATACTTTTTTTTTTTATTCCACATTTTTTGAGTGCCTTGGACTGATTTTTGAAGTTTATTCTGATAAATCTCTTGCCCAAAGAGCAGTGACACATTATTAAAGGTACCCCTGAGCACTTTTTGCTTGATTTTTTATATTTGTACATAATCTGAACATTTCTAAGTTTATATAATAAATAATAATAAGAAGGATTAGGAGACAATGAAGGAGGGGAAGAAGACGAAGGAGAAATGATTAAGGAAAAGGAAAATGACATGATGAAGCACCAAACATAAAGGAGGAAAAGAAGGTGAATCAAATAAACACGAAAATGAAATGAAAAGAATGAGAAGGTGGAGGAGAATGAGAAGAAGGATGAGAAGAAAATGAAGGAGAATGAGGAGGAGATGATGATGAAAGAAAAGAAGAGAAGATAAATGAGAATGAAATTTAAAAAAGAGAAGGGGAGACGAAGAAGGAGGAGGAGGTGAAGGAGAAAAAGATGGAAAAGGAGGAGGAGAAGATAAAGGAAAAGAAGATGAAGAAAAAGCAGAAGAAGATGAAAGAGAAGGAGAGAAACGAGAAGTAGCAGGAAAAATAGAAGGTGACGAGAAAGAGATGCAAAGGAGAGAAAAGAAGCTGTGGAGAAAGAGAGCTCAAACCGTAGACATTTCTTCAGTGTGCAGTCAGCTTTGCATCTTGCTGGCTGGCAAAAACATCACATCCTTCCATTAACTCTCCCTCAGTGTATGGAGCTGGCAGGCCATGATCGTGTCCCGCTTCACGGCTTGAAGCAGAATTACTTGCATCTGCATCTCGTGGTACTGTTCGCTTTGTGAACAGTACCACATTTTTGCATGTCAGATGGTTATTTTTCATGCTTTCTCTTCTTTTTGTCATATACCATTTAAATTGTGGGCTGATATAGTTTTGAGTTGCTGTTTAGAAATTGACAAAGAGCCAAAGAAAAGCAGTTTAAAAAATATTATATGTAACGTCTCATATCCTCATGAATGTCTGATCATATTGTAAAAATTTGTATATTATATTAATTAATAAAATGTATCTACATTATTTTTCTGTACCTTTAGCACCTAAATTTACATGCATGGGAGAATGCATGTTTATTTTTGTTTTTGGTAACACTTTATTTTGATGGTCCATTTGAGTATTAGTAGACTGTCTGCTTAATATCTGTTGATACTGCTCCTTCAACAGACATTTAACTGACAAGAAACATAGCAAGTACATGTCATCTTACACACCCTAATCCTAACCCCAACCTAACAGTCTACTTATAATCTAATGAGAATTAGTTAGCAAGTAGATACAATGTAATTTAAATTCAACAAATGGACCATCAAAATAAAGTGTGACCATATTTTTTGTTTAATTATTATTTTTATGACTTGTTCTTTTGTTTTGTTTTGTTTTTCTTTTTTTTTAATGTCTAATTGTTAAAATGTAGGTTTAATGTTTATATATTTTTTAAAAAGTGTATTTATAAGTGAATGTCTGCTAAAATTTCTAATAATAAACATTTTTAAACCACATATTATTATTATTATTATTATTATTATCATCATTATTATTATTATTATATTTATTACAAGACACTTATTAAAAGATTAATTTAATTTTGCAATCCAAGAGAGATGTGAGAAATGTATGTGATTCTTATATAATTAATTTGTAATAACAGTAGTCTACAAAATATTACAAGCAAGACTGGCAGTGCAGAAACATTACGTTTCTGTTTGTTTGATTAAAACTATGTTTATTTGAGAATAAAATACCTTAAACTATTTAATTAAATAAAAAAACAGTAATTTTCATGCAATTTAACTATATTCCCAAATGCAATTATAAACACATGTCAATCTCTTTCCAGCTTCACTTTAATTAGGTAGCAGTGGTAGGCTATGTATGTCCATGTTCATTGTTTTAGTGTTGTTGTAAAATACTGTCCACATGGATCAGTGTTTCTATTCTGAGCCCTGATGACGTTCTTTGTCACCTTTTGCATGGCACAAGTTCATTCATCTTTCACAAAGTGTCTGACTTCATCTGAGCATTCAGTCTTGAAACTGAGATCTGCAAAGCAACATGATGCAGAAAACTGTTCAATCAGGTCTTAGCAGGTCTCTAGCTTAAAAGACTTTGATGCCATTGAGAAATAATACATATTCAAGATCTATTTTTAGTTAGACAGGCATAGTAGCCAGTCATTACCGCCACTAAAGCTGCCATAAAGTCCACCTGGGACTAACGTGGGCACATCTGTGATCATGACAATGGCTGGCTATTTTGTTGTGACAACACTGTTTTCTTTAGTAGTTACAATGAGATGGCAAACTTATGGCCACGGTAAGCTCCATAATTATAGATCTAATTGTGGACTAAACTGATCTGACTGTTGGTGAGAGAATTTAGGAACAATAAATGTCTACGCCAGATCTATAAATCTCAAGGTCCCTCCAGCAGCTCACTTTGTCGGAACAAAATTTATTATGAAATTTGCTCAACATAGCTGTCAACGACGCGATTTCAAAGCTTTGCTACATAAGCTGCTGGGATATGTTTGACTGGTCTGTTTACAATTGTTTCTGTAAGGCGCACTGTTCTGAAAAGTCTGGTGTTTTTGCTGCAGTTTTGACCAAGCTGCTTATTTTTCACACTTTTTTATGGATGTATACATTTCTTTAGGTTTATTAATTGAAAACTTTGAATAAATTGACCACTATTCAATTTCTGATTTTCCAGAAATGATGTGGAATAATATTATTCTTTCCTCATTCATTCATTCATTTTCCTTCGGCTTAGTCCCTTTATTCATCAGGGGTCACCGAAGCGGAATGAATCACCAACTATTCCAGTATATGTTTTAAGCAGCGGATGCCCTTCCAGCTGCAACCCAGTACTGGGAAAGAAATAATAATATATATATAATATTTATATACAGTGCTTAGCATAATCGAGTACATCTCATTTTGAAAATTAACATTTTTATAAATTTCTCAGCAATGTATTTAGGTGCATTTAAACAAAACAGATTTATTAAACAGATATATTTATTAAAATAATATTTTAGTCACCAAACATATTTAGAAATTGTAAGATAATACAATTAAATTCAAGCAAAATATTGCAAAAAAAAAAATGACAACCTAAAAAAAAATATTTTTTTTGCTTCTCTTGATTTTTCCTCTTATTTAAGTTTGTATTTAATATTTTTCTATAACATAAATTTGGGTGTACTAGTTTTTGGACCGTTATGGTAAGTTAATTTATTAGATAAGCTCCAGATCTGGCAGTACTGCTCCATCTTTTCAGTACTGACTAATCTAATGTTTATGCACCAATATAATACCGTATAGCTTCCTATTAAAAATATGAATTTAAACGATAGATTTGTGAGGGGTGTACTTATATATGCTGAGCACTGTAATTATATTAATTATATGAATCAGTGTCTGTTTTCCAGAACTATAGGCCTTCTTCTCTAAAAACAATATTGTGGGAAATATAGGTAATATATGGGAAATTACTTTATAGAATTGCAATTAGGTTGTGTTGTTTTTAAAATATTTTAAGTTATTGATAAGTAGCCACTAGGGGGCCTCAGATTTTTTTTTATAAATTCTGCACCAATCACATAAAATGTAAGAATTGGATGCAGCATATTAATTAAAGTTCTGTCATATATGGAGAGACATTGGGGACATCAAAAATTATTTTGAAATGTAGAGGGCTTTCAGAAAGGTTGAGAGCCACTAAATATGCTTTATATAAATAGAAAATGTAGACATTTTATTAGAAATCCTAATAATGAAAACCTGTCCGTATGGTCCTCTATTCTGATGAAGAAAAACTCAAACCTACGGCGTTTACCCAAATGTGAAACAACTGAATGTGGTCCAGCGCGAGGGCGGGCTTGTAGTGCTGACGTCATCAACTGGGTGTCTCTCGCCCGGCTTTGGGCTCCTGTCTCCTCTCTCTCTCTCCCTCCCTGTGAAGCGAACAGGGGGGAGAGGATCATAAAAAAAGCCCGGAACGGCGACAGTGACAGCGCCTGCGGCTCCGGCGCCTGTGCGCGATCCTGCCTCTCACTCACCGCCAACACTCGCACCGATGCGCGCGCTCCGCCAGCACCTCCAGCAGACAGCACCGCACCGCACCGCAGTCTGACATTCACCCCGTTTACTGCTGTTGTCGTTGAGCATCCGACCGGCCATCGAGACGCAAACACTTTCAATTCAACCCTTCATCTGAATGACGGGCGGACGGTTCGACTTCGACGATGGCGGCACTTTCTGCGGTGGATGGGAGGACGGAAAAGCCCACGGACACGGCATCTGCACCGGCCCCAAAGGCCAGGGCGAATACTCCGGGTCCTGGTCCAACGGCTTTGAGGTAGTCGGGGTTTACACCTGGCCCAGCGGGAATACATACAAGGGCTACTGGGCTCAGGGGAAGCGGCACGGGCTCGGCGTGGAGTCAAAGGGGAGGTGGCTGTACCGCGGGGAGTGGAGCCACGGATTTAAGGGTCGCTACGGGGTTCGCCAGAGCCTCAATACACCTGCCAGGTATGAAGGCACATGGAGTAATGGACTGCAAGACGGATACGGGGTCGAGACGTACGGGGATGGGGGTGAGTTCAGCTAAACATCACTTGACCTATTTAGTGTTCTTTAAAGTCTTGTGTGTGTCATGATGATGCTGCTGTTGCTGCTCAGTGAAAACAGGTCTCCGTTTTGTATTGTATATCATTATAAAGCTTAGAGATGTGATGTATGTTTTTTTTAATCTTCTTTTGGTGTGTTTGAGCAAAACAAGACTGTGTCTTGAGTTATTTCCAGTGCCTGACTTAGATTTTGCCCCTAAATCATGGTCTACAGATTTATGAAGCACTTTGCCCATGTGGTTGAGTTGATGTATGGCATATAACTGGTCAGCAGAAGCTGCTCACAGAGGTCATGGCTAATAATAGTTACATCTGCAACATGTCAAATGAAAGCTCTACTAGTAGACTAGCAGACAAGCTTTTGTCTCTGCTTATTTCTTTTGAACAAAGCATTTTACGTTGCTATGAACATTCTGTGCTGGCTGGAAGTTAAGTGATTCACTCGTTTGTACACCTAAAAACTCAATGTATGACAAATACATGTTACAGTTAACAAAATTTGTTTAACAAAAATGTGAATATACAAAAGATACTTAAGGATATTTTGTGTAGTAAAATATACTGATAAACACAAGTGGTAGAAAATCAATTGTTGAATTCATATTCATTGAAAAATAATATCGCCTAAACATAAATGAAGACAACATAGTTTTGCGCTTTCAGTTTTTATATATTTCGTATTATAAATAATATAATAATGTTAAATCCAATATAGATCATTTACAGTTACTTGACAAATCAAAAATTTCCTGGAGCAATTGAACATTTAATATTATCTACAGTATGTGTTAACAAAATGAATACCTGATGCTAATATTGCATCATCTTTAAAATAGTGCAGGGTACATAGTCAAAATGTATACATTAAGAAACGGATGTATTGATTTAATGTATGAGCTACAGTAAGATTAAAAAACATTATTATTCAAAAAATTCGTCCACTAAATATTATAAAGTCTTTAAAGAAATTTAAATCCGAGCTATTTTGATATTTAAAAGACTTTGTGAAGTTCTCTTGAAAAGTGGTGGCATCAGAGATTTGGGCCTACTATTAAATTTATGAGGCAGAGTCACACATTACCTCTCACTCATAACTCACTTCTCTTTCGCGAGACATCCTGAAAGTACAGGTATAGCACAGCTAGGTTGCTGAGATGAGGGCTCTTGTGCACTTTATATATCATAAATGACTTCCATTCAGCCTCTTTACCTGTTATTTGAATATTAGCTTCTCAGCATTTCTGCCAAAGACATATGCAGAATGAGAGGATAAATAGGTAAATAAATAAGAGTTATGGTTGGCTGGATCCACAAACTTCACAACGGCTCAGATTACTTCCATGTTTTAAAATAGTGCTGGCTCTGCTGTTGAAGCTGTTAGGTCTGACAGGCCGGCATAGGAGATATAGGAGGGAGAGCTGTTCACTTCGTCAATTCGTCGTCATAACCTGGATAGGATTACGCTTGTATAATTCTAGCCTGACAATAATTTATTCAATTCTTATCTGATGCTATTTTATTAATGCGTTTTAGCACTTTACATATTTTCGAAAGGTCAGAATTAAAATAAAACCGTACATGGTGGTATAAGGGAAGAAAGTTTTATGTCTGTAATGAGTAGTGAGGATTTACTAAGCCGCTAAAAACTTCGGGGTCAGGAAGTTTTTTAAAGCCTTATATAGCAAGAACACATTAAATTAGCTATGTGGTTAACATTTTTTTAATACATGTTTTTTCTGATAATCAAAAATACCAAAAATATGTATCTTTTTCCACAAAATATTTAAGCAGTTTTATAACCATAAGCAGTTTTCAACATTACATGCTTTAAGACGGCATATTTTCCATTACATTAAAATAATTTTGTTAATTATTTCATTTATTTACAGAAGATGCAAGAAATTCACTGTTTAAAATAATATTTACAGGATATGCAAGAGTTATTTTATTTAAAAGAGATCCTGCTTATTTTCTACTTTTAATATGAAAAACATTGAATATTATTATTATTATTAAACTGCAAGTTATTTATTTTCAGTTTTTTATAAGAAAAAAGTGACTGTTTTATTCAGGCAATGTGTGTTTTAATTTCAGTTGTTCAACATTAATGTTCAATAGATAAACATAGATAGTAGATAGTGTGTGTTTCCTTCAGTTATTTTAAAATCAAGTAATCGCACCCCTCATTCAAAAATCTCTCACTTGTAATATGTACTGTACAAAACATGTCAGTGAACTATGAGGGCAGAAAAATAAAATAAATAAATAAAATAATCGTTCATTAATCATAATCGAGTTAAAACATTCAATTAATTGAGATTTAGATTTTTGGTCAAACCACCCAGCCCTATTCAACATTGCTAATAATTAATATTTGCTAAGCATCAGATCAAAATATTGTGATGATATCTGAAGGATATCACAACACTGAAGAGTAGTGTAATGATAATTTTGATGCTTTGACATTACAGAAAAACATTACATTTTTAATATATAGGAAAACTGTATAAGTTGATGTTACTCTATTTACTGTATATTTACTGTATTTTCAAATAAATACAACCTAGTTTTGGATAAAAACATATACAGTAAGTTTAAAATATTATAATGGTTCTTGAAGTGATTTATAAAAAAATAATGCTTTCCTTCAGCAGGCTGTCTTTATTCTTGAATTCAGTCTTTTAATAAAATAAAAAGTGTAGGAGATGAATTGACATAAAAATTGGAACTTAAAATTCAGAACTACTTCAAAATAGTAAATAGAACTATCAATGGGCTCTATGCACAGCTAGAGTTTTAAAGCCAACGATAAACTTCCGGTGAATGCTTAATGTGACTATTTTTAATTTCACAAGGTTGTTTTTCCAGCATCGATGTTGTAATGTAATTACAATACATTCAGTTAAATAGACTTAAGCGTTCATTTAGTTGTTCAAGCGTAAAACGAGATGATAGACCATTGTAACCACTAGCGCCGTCAGTAGCAACAGGCTAGCGCAGAAGTTCCATTTAAAATACTGGGGTAAAATAAACTGTCATATTTTAAAGACATTGTTTGGGGGGGGGGATTTTATGCAGTGCTTCTTGTCTGATCTGAGACCCACTTCATATTGTATATCTAACAGGCAGTGAAGATCGCTGATTTTTAAAGAAATCAGATTTTAAACATGACAATTTTGTAATGGAAAGACAGTTCACCGGAAGCCCTTGGGCTGCCTGGCTGAATTAAAAGTCTGTGTGCATATAGCCCATTACCGATGCCGTTTCAGTAATCCTGATAATTAGATTAGACAAAAATTAATTAATCAAAGATAATTATTTACAAATACTTCATTTAGCTTAGTTTAACCAGGAATAAGCATTTTTATTTTTAAAACAATTCATTTATATCTTAACCCTTAGATGAAATTTTTTTGTAAATCTGTAAATAAGCCAGTAATTGTTTGGTAATATTATAATCCATCTAAGCCACCAGTATTCATCAGTCAATTAAAAAAAAGAGATTCAAAAAACAACATTAAATCACCCAGACATGCCAGTTCCTCTTGTGTTTTCTTTTGTTTGTAATCCCTGTATTATGTATTATGCAATACCTAGACTAAAGTCTCTCTAATCCCTTTTGCCAGGTACATACCAGGGCCAGTGGATGGGCGGCATGCGGCACGGATATGGCGTACGTCAGAGCGTCCCTTACGGCATGGCCACCGTCATCCGCTCTCCTCTGCGCACCTCACTGGCCTCTCTTCGCAGCGAGCAAAGCAATGGCTCCGTCCTCCACGACCACATGTCCGACAGCCCTGCTGGCACCCGCGGTGGCTTCGTCCTCAACTTCCACAGCGACAGCGAAGTGGTCTCCGGCAAAAAAAAGGGCCTGTTCAGACGGGGTTCACTGTTTGGGAGCCTCAAGCAGCTGAGGAAGTCTGACTCCCGTTCCTCCATATCCAGCAAACGCAGTTCTGCACGAAGCGACGCCACCATGAGCCGAATCAGCTCTAGCGACGCAAACTCCACTATTAGTTTCGGAGATGGAGAAGTGGCTGATGAATACATGCCGGCTGAGGACAACGTGGATGCCACCACCACAGAGTCATACTTGGGGGAGTGGAAAAACGACAAGCGGAATGGTTTCGGTGTCAGCGAACGCTCCAATGGGATGAAATATGAAGGAGAGTGGATAAACAACAAACGCCACGGCTACGGGTGCACAATGTTCCCTGATGGGACGAAAGAAGAGGGGAAGTATAAAAATAACGTTTTGGTGCGAGGCATAAAGAAGCAGCTTATTCCCCTCAAGAACACCAAGACGAAGCAGAAAGTGGACCGTGCCGTCGAAGGAGCCATTAGAGCATCGGCCATTGCACGAACAAAAGTAGAAATTGCCACCTCAAGGTTAATACTTCATCCTGATCTGCCCTACATCACACTTACAATTACATCTCAATGGTGTAATTCCAATAACATCTTTCTTTCTTGCTTTCTTGCTTCATCTAACCTACATTGTTGCTTAGAATAAGTATAATTATTTATTTGCTAGACAGAGTGATGTTCCACCGGCCCATAGTTCAAGTGTTTCACCTCGCAAATGCAATATGAAGGCATCATTTGTAGATTGGAAAGCATTAAATTGGATACACGAAGCTCACTTATTGACAAGCAGCTGCTTTGCACTACTCATGTTTACTTTGTGGGTAAATCGAGTGTTCTCAACACTGCATAAGGCAACAGTGGGGCTGAAATCATATATTTTTTTAAATTATTAAAGTATGTGACAAAAGAAGTAGCTTGTAGTTCATCATAATCAACGACAACAAAAAAAAGAGTGGCCAGTATGACGTAAAGTAAAGTATGATGAACCATTTCTGGATACATTTTAAAGCTTGTATATGGCTAGACACTTTACCATCCTACTAGGCAACAGAAGACGATCTGTGAATGACATCTAAGTGATGCAACTCATTCTGGTTGGTCACATGACAGTGACTAATATACAGTAGTATGTCCAGATTACATTCATACTAACTACTCACATTCATGCTATTTAGAACAAACTTTTTGCTGTTGATGTTTTTACTTATTTAGAATAAGTATCAGTTGAAGAGGGTATATGATTTCAGACATAGCCAATCTCGCAGAAATATGTAACTATTGTAGTTACCAAATAGAAATTTTCGTACTATGGAGATCTTTAGAATTCATGAAAATTAGGGCCCTGTTTTCCTGTTTTCCGCCACGTTGTTTAAATAGTAAATCCATTTGCGCCATTTTGTGGACTCATGGGTGTTCTGGTCTAGAAAAGAGATGTGTGTTAAGACGCATTGTTGGTGCGTTACTATTTTGAGGAACTAAAATAGACTGTGCAATAGACCAGCTGAAAGCAGGTCTAAAGTCCAGCGCAGAGCACGTTAGTTATGCGCCTCGCTTAAACATTGCTTAATACACACAGGATATACAGCAATACACAAATATTTTTACAAATGAAAAAGAATTAAAGGATTAAAATTTTACAAAATTATTACTTTCTACATAAATATAAAAACCACTGCCTTCATGTCGGGGGGCTTTTTTCAGTTTATTCATGACAGTTTGCTTTTGTATAATGTTATTATTATTAGCAGTATTATTTATTATATGCATATTTATGTTTGTTTTTTTATAAACAAGCTTAGATTTGTCCACCTGTCAGGTTTTGGACCATATGTGGCATAGCATGTGTGTTTGGATATAACTTGGTTTTTGACCAGACTTCATTATCATTGCTCATTTATTCGTTTGCTGGAAATTAAAACTAAATTTAGAAATAGTTTTGAAACAAATCTTTGCGCTTAACAAACAAAATTAATTATGTAGGCTAATGGATGTCTTTGCATACAACACTGTTTCCTTATCCACGAAAGAGAGAAAGAGAAAGTGAAATTAAAGGCCGATTGGAGGAGGCTCGTTCTTTATCCTTGTGCTGCAGACGGTCTGTTTACTGATTTCTTGCTAGTGAAGCGTTCAGTTTTTTTCACTTACAAAGTCCACCATGTAAATAGCAAATGCGCCATGGCGTGATGCAACTTGACTCTTAAATGGAATGGGAGATGAGACTATGATAGGTTTATTCTCAAAACAAAGTATTTATCCATTCTTAAAATAGCAAAAGTGGATTCGGACACGCCCTTAATGCTTTTGCGCCCTGCGCTTTAGACTTTGCGACAAGATTGTTAAAATAGAGCCCTTAGTCTGTAATTCACAGACTAAGGGCTCTATTTTAACAATCTAGGCGCAAAGTCTAAAGCGCAGGGCGCAAAAGCATTAAGGGCGTGTCCGAATCCACACAATTACAGTTAAAGGGATAGCTCACCCAAAAAAATTACATTTCTTAACCATATACAAACTGTTGTGGTTCTAAACTTTTATGAATTTCTTTTTTATTTTGTACACAAAACAAGATATTTTGAAGAATGTTGGGAACCAGCTGCCATTGAGATAAGGAATAATACGTACTATGGAAGTCAATGGCTGTTTTTTCCAACATACTTCACTAAATCTTCTTTTGTGTTTAAGAAAAGAAAGAAACTCAAGTGGGGGATGAGGAAATGATGACAGTATTTTTATTTTGAGGTGAACTAACCTTTTAAGGTCAATTACAGTTATGTCAAATGAAATGCACTTGTCAAAAAGCTGTTGTGATGTAAGATTACTACAAAAGATGGTCAGGTATGTCTTGAGGACATCTGATATGTTAAAATAGATCTGTGCATTAGCTTGAATGCATCAAACCTACTTACTATACTATCATCTTAAGTACAGCAAAAATGTTGAGGGAAAAAAAATGTTTGTGCTTGTCTGAACATTTTCAGATACATAAAGCACTCTATTATACAGGAGATATTGAGATGCTGATGTCTGCATCAAAATTTGTTTGTATATTTTGAAGCTATATTCAGTTTAGTTTTGATTTATTATTAAAGGATCACTCCACTTTTTTTGGAAATAGTCTCATTCTACAAGTCAATTAAAGAGTTACCATTTTTGAATCCATTCAGCCGATCTCTGGGTCTGACGGGATCACTTTTAGCTTAGCTTAGCATAAATCATTGAATTGGATTAGACCATTAGCATCTCGCTGAAAAATAAATAGTGGTTCTATAGTTTTTCTACTAAAAAGAGTCAAGCTTTAAATAAGGAAATTAGCAAAACTTTTTCTTTTTTTGTTTGAGGGGGATGCTAATAGTCTGATCATATTCAATGATTTATGCTGAGCTAAGCTAAGACCCAGAGATCAGCTGACTGTTTAGGTGACTTGTAAAAACTTGGAGTGTTCATTTAATATGGAACTATGGATGCTAAAAGTACTTTAAATGTTAGAAGTACTATTAAGAAAAATGCACAAATACATTTGATTAAATAAATTTAAGTAGTAAATAGACATATAGTTAAAGTAAATAATTACTGAGACAAAAAGGATCAAGAAACATTTGTCAGGAAAATTAAATGGTTCACAGTTTGGTGAATTAGTGGCTAATTTGTATGATTTTATATAACATCGAAACACTGCATATGATTCTTAAAAAATAAGTAAGCATCAAGGCCCACTCCTAATCATAACCATCACTGTATGAAAGTATACAAATATGAATAAGCTAGTTGACCAAAACATAAAACTGTAGTACTAATTGCTCTAATATTGTGTTGTTAGGAGCCCTAAGGAATTGAATTGTCATTCTTAAAACCAGAACTGAAGCAGATCGATGCCTAAAGATTCCCACCCCTACCTCTAGTAGTGTCAGACATGCATGTTGTATCTGAGATGAGGTCTGCTCAGTCGTTCTTATGTGAATGAACTAAACGCAGCAGGGAGGAGTCCAGGCAAACCGGCAGGCAGCTATTGTGCAGAAGAGCCCCTTTGAATAGTCTGTTTGCATGAGTGCCATCACAAGCCCCCCGGCCAAAGCTCTCATGCTGATCACATAATCAATGCAGGGCCAACAGGATGTGCTGAATGAAGTCGCAGAGGACTCAGGAGTGCCAGTCGTAACGCTTACACTCAGTTAAATATTTTTTAAAGGACAAATGGCATGCTACTTTTATCGTTGCCGCTCATTATGGCGATGAAAAGGCCTGAATGTTCCAGAGAAGGGTTAAGCACAGATGTGTAAAGCTCAAAAGAGATACTTATGTAACTTGGTGGTGTGGTGGGATGTGTAAATCAAACGGCAAATGCGTTTTCAAAGGCGAAGCTGCTTCATACCTCTGGGATCGAATTACCATCAGAGCTTTTTATAGCTATCATACACAAATAATTATTAAGCTGCACATGCAGTCATGCAGTAGTGGAAGAAATACTGTTTTCTAAACACAACAACAGGCATTTTCACACTCCAGAAAACCACTGAAAGCTTCTTTCTTTTAGTTGTAATTTGCTAACAATGCCGGTTAAAGACACTTTTTAGTAGAAGCAGGTTGAAAAGATCAGAGTTTGTTAAACAGGGATGAAACAGCAAGTGGTGTCTCTTATTTTTTCTGATTATTAATGATCCTTTCAGATTGAAAATGTGAATTTTAGAAGACTTCAAATGAAAAGTAGTATGCAAATAAGTGTTGCCTTTAATACTTTATATTTGCTTGTGCATTTTGAAGCTATATTTGGTTGGTTAAAATTCCTAACATTCTGTAGTTTTTATTCAGTACTCATTATTTTTTAAAATTCACTATATAAGTAATTTAATTAAAGTATACAAATAAATTAGACATTCAAAGTCATTAAACTCATTATTAATAAAAAAGAATCAGATTTTCTGGGAAAGCATAAATATTTTGGTTTGAACAATTGCACACAATATCATTAATAAAGAAAAATATGATTTTCTGGCGAAAAATTGTATATAAACAGATTGTACAAATATCATTAGCCATTAATTCACCAAAATGTTAACTGACTATGAATTGCCATGAGATTATAATTTGTATACTGAAAATCTTAATACTCAGCCCCGATTTGTTAGTCGTGTTGGAGAATATTCAGTAACAGTGTTTCATTCATCAATGAATATTTTGAAGATTCAGATCTTTTCAACAAATCAGTTAATTAATTTTGGGTGACACGGTAGCTCAGTGGTTAGCACTGTCGCCTCACAGCAAGAAGGTCACTGGTTCGAGTCCTAGCTGGATTAGTTGGCATTTCTGTGTGGAGTTTGCATGTTCTCCCCATGTTTGCTTGGGTTTCCTCCGGGTGCTCCGGTTTCCCCCACAGTCCAAAGACATGTGCTATAAGTGAATTAACTAAAATAAAATAGCCGTAGTGTATGTGTGTGAGTTTATGGGTGTTTCCCAGTACTGGGTTGCAGCTGGAAGGGCATCCACTGCGTAAAACATATGCTGGATAAGTTGGCAGGTCATTTCGACGTGGCGATCACTGATGAATAAAGGGACTAAGCTGAAGGAAAATGAAATTAAATGTTGAAGCTATTTTTGGTTGGTTAAAATTCTTAATGTTCTGTTGTTTTGATTCATTACTCGTGTAATTATTTTTTTTTATTCATTAAATAAGTAATATAAAGATATATAAAATAATATAATATAAAGTAAAGTGTACAAATACATTAGACATTCAAAGACATTAAACTAATTAATAAGAAAAAAAGAGATTTTCTGGGAAAGCATAAGTATTTTGGTTTAAACATTTGCATGCAATCTCATTAATTAAAAAAAAAAAGATGATTTCTTGGGGGGGGAAAGTTTATAAACATATTGTACAAATAAAATGAGCCAATACTTCACCAAAATGTTTGTTGACTGTGAATTGCCATGAGATTATGTTAGTTAACAGGAATTATTATGGATCCACTTTAGAATTTGTATACTAAAATCTCTGATTTGTTTGTCGTGTTGGAGAGTGTTCAGTAAACAGTGTTTCATTCATCAATGAATATTTTCTAGAAACCGATTGTTTTTTAACAAATCAGTTAATTAACTTTATCACACGGTCTGAATGATTTGTTTTTAAAAAAATCTAACCAAACTAGTTCACTAGCTCATCTGCACTCGTTTATAGAGTTCTAGTGGTTAACAATTCACTGACAATTATCAATGAATAACGACCTTAATTTCAGGCTGAGCGACTTTGGTGATACTTTTGCATTTAAAAGCTCAAGAGCAAAGACTACGATTTTATTCTCTTTTTGTCTTCCAAATAAAAGGAGAAAAAAATTTACCTGAAATTTAAACACTGATTAAACAACATTCTTTTTACTTTGGCTTAGTCACTGATTATCAGGGAATAGTCTGTTTGCAGTACAATAAACCCAACTACTCTAGCATATGTTTTATGCTGCGAATGCCCTTTCAGCCATAACATAGCACTGGGAAATAAACATAACATTTGTTTTTTTGTTTGTTTTGTTTTTACCCAATCCTTGTTTCTCTATTATGTTTTCCATGTACTCATTTTTTTTAGCTTGAGCGCTTTGCTTTTGCTCTGTTAACGGTGTTATTTACTTCTTTCCGCCAGCACACACACACAAAACGTGTCCTTGTCCTGTTCATTCATTACCATGTGCTTCTTTCTGATAGCTGAAAGAGCATGAATTTTAATGAAAGCTGCTGCTATAATGAGGCTTGCACAGTCCATGTAGCTAATGAAATAGTAATATGTCCCAGAGCTTGCTGGATGAATTAAATATCTCTCAGTGCCTTTGAAGATTGTTACTGAGAGTAGTGATAAGCGCTGTGAGGGTTCAGGGAATGTGTGGAGAGTCTAAGAGGGCTTTGGATTGCCTTGAAGGAGTGCAGAAAAGGATTGAAAGAGAGAGAGAGAGAGAGAGAGAGAGAGAGAGAGAGAGAGAGAGAGAGGTTTGTGAGGCCTGGTCTCTCTCACATATATGTGTACTGTGTGTCAGCACTGAGCCTGACTAAATAAGGCAAGGCAGGAGTTGAGCTTCTCAATCGCTGAGGAGAATATAGTCTTGCAGCCGTCACTGATACAGTAGCCAGTCTGAGTCCTGTTATCATCTGCTAGAGCATTCAGGTTTACAAGTGTGAGTGTGTGAGCACTGACTTTCTTCTTTTTATTCATGGCAATCATAATTCCTGATAAAACATGTAGTTACATCTAGTATTGAAATTGATAGACTCTCACATGTTTAAAAAAATGGTCCCAATCTGTGTTTTTTTTTCAGGGCTTTTCAAGAATAACTTTGAAAAATTAATTATTCAAGAATGAATAACTTTTTTTTATTTTGTAGTGATTCCCAATAATTTTTCCGTTCTTGCTTTATTTTATTATTATTTTTTAATTATTTTATTTTTATTATTATTATTATTATTATTATTATTATTATTATTATTATTATTATTATTATTATTATTTTATTTTATTTATTTTTATTTATTTATTTATTTATTTTTATGCGGCACTGGCATTCCAGTGGGAACAATTCCCTTGATTTCATATGATAGATTTATGTATCCTGTGAATCTCTAGATCTGGTCAAGGCTTTAATAGATGGGATTAACTGAATGGATTAACCATGTTTCTTAAGCTTCTGTTTGTCCTCCACAGCAGTTTATGTAGAGGAATGTTTTCTTTTATGATAATCTCCTTTATGCGCTTTGTTTTGTAGTGAATTGTTCCAAAAAATAATTTGATTCTAGCAGATGTTTCCATAGGCAATTTAATTTGACTCTTAATTACCCCTTATTTTTGTATTGTTCCTGTTTATTTGTTTAAGATGGTCAAGTTCATGGATAAACATATGTTAAACACAAAAATGGTGTATAAAATACATACATTAGGAATAAATAAACATCAAACAAGAGTTACTTAAATGTTAATAAAAAAGTCACAGTTAAAAGTTCAGTGGCAGTAAGAGTTTTGTTTTCAAAAGAAGACATCGGCTGCATATATTTGATTAAAATACAGCAAACAGTAATATTATGAAATATTCTGGTTTTAATGTACAGTGCTCAGCATAATTGAGTACATGGGAATATTTTTATCATTTCTCAGTGAATATAGGCAATGTATTTTGGTGCATTTAAACAAAACAGATTTATTAAACAGATATATTTATTAAAATAATATACTTTTTAAATAATATTTTAGTCCCCAAACATATTAGGAAATGTAAAGAAAATACAATTAAATTCAAGCAAAATATTGCAAAAAAAAAACACAACCTACAAAATTTCAACTAAATTTTTCAATATTTTGCTTCTCTTGATTTTTCCTCTTTTTTTAAATTTGTATTTCATATTTTTTTTAACATAAATTTGGGTGTACTAGTTTTTGGACCGTTATCGTGAGTTATTTTGTTATATAAGCTCCAAATTTGGCTTCAGTACTGACTAATCAAATATATATGCACAAATATAATATTGTATAGCTTCCTATTAAAATTATGAATTTAAAAGAGAGATTTGTAAGGGGTGTACTCATATATGCTGAGCACTGTACACTGCTCAAAAAAATAAAGGGAACACTTAAACAACACAATGTAAATACAAGTGTTCACTTATTTTTTTGAGCACTATATACACACGTTTTACGTGTCGTATCTGGCAATATGTAAAATAGTTAAACTTCCTCATAAGGTAAGGCTGGCCAATCAGAGTCAATCCTGCTTTAAGAACATTTAAAGTGGAAGAGGATATTTATATATGAAGATGATATATAAATGTCATTTACTTCTGCGACTCAAAGGTGATTTTTCACCAGCATCTTCAGTGTCATATAAACCTTCAGAAATAATAATAATATGATAAATTAGTATTTATCTTATGACTATAAATGTATAAACAGTTTTCTGTGGAAACAGTAATATATTTCCAGAAAGTTCAAAAGATTGTTTGTTTAAATCATTTATTTTTTATAACATGGGCTGCACGGTGGCACAGTGGGTGGCACGATTGCCTCACAGCAAGAAGGTCGCTGGTTCGAGCCCCGGCTTGGTCAGTTGGCATTTCTGTTTGCATGTTCTCCCCGTGTTTCATGGGTTTACACTGGGTGCTCCGGTTTCCCCCACAAGTCCAAAAACTTGTGGTATAGGTGAATTGGGTAAGCTAAAGTTGTTCGTAGTGTATTTGTGTGAATGAGTGTGTATGGATGTTTCCCAGTTAGGGGTTGCAGCTGGAAGGGCATCCGCTGCGTAAAACATATGCTGGATAAGTTGGCGGTTCATTCTGCTGTGGTGACCCCAGATTAATAAAAGGGACTAAGCCGAAAATAAAATGAATGAATTCATTTTTTGTAACATCATAAACGTTTTGATCACTTTTTTACACAAGCTTACTGAGGAATGAATTGCTTAAAATTTTACAGACCTCAAACCTTTGAATAGTACTGTATGTTGAAGATGTTTAATACTGTTTGTAGTATTTGCAGGAATGCATTTCTCTTTTTTAATAATTAGCCCTAATCTGGGGTACGTTTCCTAAACAACAACATAACTCGTGACTGAACTATCATAGTACAATGCATCGTTTGTGAAAAGAACGATGTAGTGAGGAGTGTTTCTCAACACCGTAGTTTATCTGTCGTAGATTCATTGTTTGAACCACGTTAGCTATGGACGTAAAACGTCCATAATGATGCTCTAAACTAGTGGAGTAACTACTTCTTTAAAGAAAACCCCCATAATTTTGTGCAAATTATATTGTTTTATACGCACACGCAATATTAAAAAAAAATCCAATATTAGTTCTGGTAAAAACATACACTCACTTTCCATATTAATTGAAATATATGCAAACGACACATATACTGTTGGACCTACTGTATACATGTTTCTTCTAATTCCATATATATAAATCATATAAACTGTTATTGGTTGTAGGCCTAATTTACAGTAGGCTGTTTATTGTGAAATAAAAAAAAATCCTGCTTGATTAATAATAATAATAATAGTTATTATTATTATTATTATTATTATTAAGTAGGATATTTATTATTAAGGACATAATAATATATAATAATATAATATTTATTTTTAAGAATACATTTTTTTACTATTTTTTTTTTTTTTTTTAAAGTCTACTTTTACAATTTTGCACATTCAAACTACTGCAGAAATGTTGTAACCAACAGGCCCTTGTCATATACAGTACAGATACATTTCTTAATAAATAACCTACTATAAATTTTAACCATTAACGTATGCTTTATATTTTTGTTTTCACAAGCTTTGGAGACGTAAAGTAAATTCTGCTTTTAAACAATAGGTCACCTATAGCTTTCGTCCTGAGCCACGGCTGTGTTCAAAATGGCATAAATGTTTTCAAAGTGCACTGCGAAGGGAACGCAATTGTCAATATGAAGATCGCTAAAACTGAACTCTAAAAATACTTTGAAAGCAAATTACACCTAAGAGTGATGCCTTTAGTGTTTTTTTTTTTTAATGTTAGACTATTCTAAAGGTATAGGGCATAGGGGGCATAACTGGGAATAATACACAGCCAGGAACTATAAGCTCTATAGGTGTAGTTGCGAGCGTACAAGTTTGCGACGCAGTTTGAACGCCGGATTTGGAAAACGTCAAATCAACTAACTATGTTTGTAATGACGGAACTTGCGACCTTAGTTGACTAATAATGGTTTTTGGTAATGCACCCCTGGACATCTTTGAATGATGAAATTAAATTATACTTAAAGGAATAGTTCACAAACTGAAAATTATGTAATCATTTACGCACCCTTTACTTTGTCCAGACCTCTTTGTTTTTCATTTCATGTTTATCACAAAAGAAGACATGTTAAAGAAAGCTGCAAATCATTGACTTGTTTGTTCTACTATGGAAGTCAATGGTCACAGGTTTTCAGCTTTCTTTAAAATATCTTCCTTTGTGTTCAACAGAATAAAGAAACTCATAAAGGTTTGGAACCACTTGAGGCTGAGTAAATAGCAAGTAGATTTTCATTTTTGTGTGAACTAACCCTGCTACAAAAACATCTTACTTTAGATATTAGATTTGTACAGCTGTTCATGTGTCAGTTCGAGAAACACAATGTAATTCATAAGTGTGTATTAACTGTCCTGCACACTACAAACATACAATCTAGCAGCATATGAATTTGGACATTAGTAAAGGCTACCAGGACAGATCCGTTGAAGACACGTGTTGAGTAGCAGTGAGGATGTGCTCCTCTTCATCTTCATCTGAGCTCTTGCGTGTGATGGAGTGGGCGAATGTGAGGAGACACTGCCAAATTAAAACCCTCTGAATTTCTGCAAGTGCTCCATCTGTCGCCTAGGAGATGTGCTTTGGCTCAGACTCCAGTGAATATCACATTAGGTCCATCAACGCCTGGAGAAGGTGCTGCTTATTACTTGGCTGGCGGATTGTATGGAGATGCTCTCTTAATATTACGCTGGGCCATGCTTGCTTGTTGTTGAGTTGAAATGGTTTGGAGTCGGAAGAGATGGATGACTACTGATTGCGGAGTCGCATATTTAATGGGATAGTTGACAGAAAAATTTCAATTCTGTCATGTCACTCTTGTGACATTTCCATACTTCCAAAATTGTGAAGTTTAATTATTTTTCTGATGGCAAAGCTGAGTTTGTGTGTGAGTGACCATTGACTTTCTATAGTAAAAAATACAAGTCAATGATTACAGGTTTTTAGCTTTCATCACTGTATCTTATTTTGTGTTTGAGTGATGCTTCAGTATTCATGATATGCTGATTTGGTGCTCTGGTAACATATGATCTTTATGAATATTGAAAACAGATGTGCTGTTAAATATTTTTTAGGAACCAACCCATAATAATAAGCTTTTTCACAGAAAACACCAAACATTTCTTTCAAACACACTAGAAAATAAAATCTCTTCATGAAACCATTGATGCTAATAAAGAGCCTTAATTTTTAAGAGCATTCTGTAGCATTGATGTAAAAAGGTACAATGTTTATTTTTCAGAATGTAGAATTTTATTCTTATTTTAATTAGAAATAGGCCTTTAATTCAACAATCATTTTTTGTTTCAATTTTAATCAGTTACCTGCTTTCATTAGAAAATAAATATTCTGAGTTATTTAAACTCATTGAAATATTGCATGACACTTTATTTTGATAGGCCATTTGAGTATTAGTCGACTGTCTGCTTAATATCTTTTGGTACTGACTTTTAACAGACATTTAACTGAATAAAAGAAACTTTGCAAGTACATGTCAACTTACACTAACCATAACCCCAACCTAACAGTCTACTTATGATCTAATGAGAATTAGATGACATGTAGATGCAATGTACATTAATTCAACAAATGGACCATCAAAATAAAGTGTGACCAAATATGGACTAACCCAAACATTGGGTTAAATTTGGGTAATTTAATTTATAAATAATAACCCAGCAGTTGGGTTAATCCATCTTACACCTAGAATTGGGTTGAAATAACTTGACATTTTTCAGAGTGTAAATTATCTTCCACTTAAAATGTCCTCAGGATTAAATGTCAAAAATGATTGACTCTGATTGGCCAGACTGATCACCCAAGGAAATGTAACTATTTTACATATTGTCTGAACAGTGTCCAATTCATACGATATATACACAGGGTGTCTGCAGGGTCTTAAAAAGTCTTAAAATGTCTTAAAATCTCCTTAAAAGGTCTTAAATTTACTGAAATATTCTTAAATCTTTTTTTAAACAGGTCTTCATTTTTGTTTGTTCATGTATAGCTACTAGGATTGGGTGCCAATTTGGCATTGTAGGATGTCTAATGTCAAACATCGCGATGGACGATGGCATCGCCTGTGAATTAATTATTTATGAATAATTAATTAATTCATAACAAATTAATTTTCTCCAGCCTACCGTTTCAACTACCTGACCCGCATGGTCTTTGTTTTAGCCATAACCAAATTATAAATAAATGAAGATAAGTTACACACAAATTACCACCTGTCAATCACTTTTTCCGCGGGACTCTGGCATGAATAACGCAGAGGGATCTGCATCGTTATAACGGCGTCGACAAACTTGGTTGGTAAAAAAGGTGCTCAACCAACAGAAACCAAGCAACAGTATCTGAGGTTTTCCCTAAAATAAAGTACAAGCGTGAAAGCGAAAGATTGAAGCAGTGTACTGACGCTGTGACACGTTACCTGATAGATTCAAATGACTGAAGAGTCGTTAGATAGAGACAAGATTAATTAAATTTCACCTTTAACAACTATAGTGAGACGCGATCCAGTGGTACATCCTTGAAAAGCTGTACGACGTTTACTGCTCTCTAGGGTTTTGTGCTCAAAGCACCCGCTGACTCCCTGGAGCTCAGATGTGTGCATATGCTGCAGTGTGTGTGTGCGTGTGTGTGTGTGTGCGTGCGTTTGTGTGTGTGTGTGTTTGTATGTGTGTGGTCATGTGATGTGCGTTTTCAGCAGTATAGTGTGGACGGAGAGCCATTCAGAAATGCTAGATGAAACGCCAGTGTGGATGTGGATCGTTTTTGTTCTAAAATGCCATTTTAAAACTAAGACATATTAGTGTAAACGGGGCCTAAGTGTGTATTTTCGTGAGTGGGTTGCTGCTGCGATAGGGGGGGAGCGGAGGATCGCGATGTCAGCTCAGCATTGTGATGTCTATCGACCCAACCCTAATAGCTACCCTGGCCAACACCAATACAATCACCAACAATCCATCTCAATAAAACTTTTAACTTTTTATTTAAGAATGCAATTTTTAACTCTATTTACCCTAATAGTTGAATTATTTTCCTTACAGCAACATTTGTTTAAAAGGTCTCCATATATTAAGAAACTGACTTGTCCTAATATATGGCTCAACTGGCTGTTTTGCATACATTTAGTTTATTAAAGTCTTTAAAACCTTTAAAACATTTTTCAAGAAAGGTTATGTTGAAATAAAGTGTATGTATACAAGCTTGCTTGTTTTGACAATATTTAAAATATTTTTGCTCAGAATTAACAAAAATATTAATTTATTTAAATTATACAATTATTGGGCGATGCGTTGGCGCAGTAGATAGTGCTGTCGCCTCACAGCAAGAAGGTCGCTGGTTCAAGCCTCGGCTGGGTCAGTTGGCTTTTCTGTGTGGAGTTTCCATGTTCTCCCCGCGTTCTCGTGGGTTTCCTCCGGGTGCTGCGGTTTCCCCCACAGTACAAAGACATGCGGTACAGGTGAATTGGGTAGGCTTAATTGTCCGTAGTGTATGAGTGTGTATGGATGTTTCCCAGAGATGGGTTGCAGCTGGAAGGGCATCCGCTGCGTAAAACATGTGCTGGATAAGTTGGCGGTTCATTCTGCTGTGGCGACCCCAGATTAATAAAGGGACTAAGCTGAAAAGAAAGTTAATGAATATCTAATTATTATTAAATTTATTAAATTAGAAAAAAAGAAGTTTGATAGGGCAAAATCTTTTTCCAACTGGGCCATTCTAAAAACTCCTTAGTGTTTCGCCCTGTACAAGTCTAAAATTTCATGCATAATGGTGTTACAAAAATGTCTTAAAAGTCTTTAATTTAACTTGCTGAAACCTGCAGAAACCCTGATACAACTTACGATTTTTAAAAAGTTGCGTGCCTCATTGAGGGATGAGCAAATTGTACAAATGTTTAACAATTATCCACTAAATCAGAAAGACATGAATTGCTGTGAGATTATGTTGAATTAGTCAATGTTTTAATCATTCATCAACTGGAAAAAGTGATTCCAACAATATTATTTCTCTGCTGTTTGTTATTATCATAATTTTTATGAAGATTTTTAGATATTTTCTATGCATTGTTAAAGTATTCTGTACTGTATCAACTGTAGCCAGCTGCATTAAGTTGTAATTTAGCCCTGTGGCTACAGAGTCCCAGTGAATCTCCTCTCCTCACTGAACCATGATAAAGCATTAATCCCACTCTCACAGAGCATTAGAGCTACTTTTGCTCTATATGAGCCACAGACGCTCACTATATTTGTTTTAGCACCGCCACACCATGACACGTCTCTCTAAATCAAGCGTACAGTTGATCTTCCTCCCATTTAGGCTTTTATTTATCATCATTATTGCAATTCTCAGCAGAGCAGCAGTGTTATATATCTCAGCTATACAGTGCTAAGTATATATTGTTTTTTTTATAAGGAAAAGAGAAGGCTGACTAGTTTCATTCATTCAGCTGATGCTTTCGACTCAATTTAATTTATTTGCGCCGCTGTTCTTAGTATGTGACGAATACAAAGCTCCTCACTGCAAGAGTTAAGGACTATGATCCTTTAAAAGCAAGCTTAGCATAACTGTTGTAATGTGGATGGACATAAGATAATTTGTCTTGCGTGTTTCATGAGAGCACAAGTCTTTAACAGCCGGTTAACACTTTATGGCTTCATTCATAGCAAGACTGCATGGCCTGGTAAAATATAGTAATGGTAAAATATTTAACACTCAACGATGATGCACTGATATTAATATTTCACTATACATTTGTCCAGTTTGACTGACACCAATAAGCCTTCAGAAGGGGCCACACTGGATGATGTTTAACAAACTAAAATTAGGCTTGTATCGCCTTTCATAGCACTCCATGCTGTATA
Source organism: Danio kyathit (assembly GCA_903798195.1). Taxonomy (NCBI): domain Eukaryota; kingdom Metazoa; phylum Chordata; class Actinopteri; order Cypriniformes; family Danionidae; genus Danio; species Danio kyathit. The sequence goes on along the minus strand of LR812520.1, from coordinate 35,116,386 downwards.
AATATATGTAAGCTTTATACTGCAGCATGCATCTATATACAATATGCAATATTTAAGGCATTGTTAGGCTGATGCAAAAGTTATAACTAAGATGTATGGAATAATCTTTAGTTTTAAAGCTTGTGTTTAGAGACGTTTGATTCATTAAAGGGAGGTTGGTCAGTTTAAAATGTCAGTTGAAATCAGTTTAGACTGCATTTGAGATGTGGATGTTGCTTGAATTAAAAAGAAATGTCAATTATATACTGTGATTTATCAATACTATGCATACAATTCTGCAAATTAGTGTGTTTTTACATTTTACATTTACTCTTTTAGCAGATGCTTTTATCCAAAGCGACTTACAAGGGAGGATAAAAGAAGCTTTAAATCATCAAGAGTTGCAAAAGATATTTTTATTTCATTTAATTTTTATAGTTATTATTTTATTTATTAATTTTCCACTGAACATTCAGAGAGGATAGAGTGTGTCCTAGTGGTTCCCTATGTTTAGTAGAGTTTTTTATACAGTTGTTAAATCAGTTTTCAGAATTTAACAATGGATTGTGTTGTGTTTTATATACAGTAGTCAACATTTGAAGTGGATCAAAACCTTTCCGTCTTAAAAGTGTAGTAGGTGATCTGCCAAATTACTAACCGGTTAGCATAACATCTTTGAAAAAACAGTCCCACCCCTGCCATCCAAAGCCACGCCTCCTGAAGCATCAATGCGCAGCTTAAAAGATGACAGTAGATTAGTTCGAAAACTTTATAGTACTTTATAATACTACAATTCCGAACAAAAAACTGTATTATATCTAGCACGTTTTCAGTGTAGCAAGCAAAACTTGTCATAATGTGGAATATTTTATGCATGCAAGGATTGCTGGTCTCACTCTCTCACGCTCTTTGTACTAATACAAACTACTGTATGCTTAGTGGTTTGCCGGCGGGGTGCAGGAATTACACTTATTACTAAGCCACACTTACATGCCATTTCAGACAGAATATTCAGGGTAGCATGGTAAACAATATAGGGAGAGCTTCACAGGTTGTCAATGTTAAAAAATGTTCCAATGTAATGTGAATATAAAACCAACTTCAGCTCAGTAAAGCAGGCTAGGCGGAGTAGCGCTATTTACTTCTGTTTTGTTGTTAAACTAAATAAAAATCTACATTATCGATGAGGTAAAAGGTCCCTTATGAAATTAATAATAGCCACATGAATCTTTTGCCGGAAGATTTCAGTGGCTGAACAACACTTCCGGGAATATAACCCATTCGTAACAACAAATTCTACATCAGTTTTGTGTGACTTAAATAGTTTTAAAACATAACATTGCCTGTCTAAAAGAAATACTTCATCCATAGTGTCATCCTTACTCCAGCGTGCAAAAGTAACTCCAATATTGATTCAGGATTTTAAAAAGTTTGATTCAGCATTTGTTTTTACTGCTGTCCCTCTCACTCGCAAACGGCAGATTTGTGTGAATGGCTGCAGATTCATAAATACACATTTGTTGACAGACAGTTTGGGCTACTTTTTCAGAATTGTCGGCCTAACAAATTTTTATTGGATGAACATTTTTTTAGTCTTATGCCTTACCCAGAATATAAAAATAGATAGCGAGATAGCTTACATTTAACTTTATTATTGTACTATAATTATTGGGCTTATTGGGTAAATATACATAGGCAATCCCAGGTGGGCCCCACATGGCAATCGCAGGCGAGTCCCACATGCGCAAATGAAAATAAAATAAAAAATGAAAATATGAAAAAAACATTTTTTTGATCCACTTCGAATCTTGCCAACTGTATATAAGGGTGATTCAAAAAGAATACCACAACTTTGAAAATCGAGAACTCTGCAAAGAAGAAAAGGAGAGCTAAGCTCTTTCTGTCCACGATTTAAGGAAGCTCTGAAGATTCATTTGGTTGCTCATTTGGTCGTCATGTTTCTTTGATTAAATACAGATTTTCAAAGTTGTGTTATTCTTTTTGAATCACTCTATATATGATGAAGTATTGCATTAAAGTCACCATTTTAATTAATTGTTTTACTTGTATTTTACTTATTTCATTTATTGTATATTTTTTATATTTTACTACAATCAAATACTTAACTATTTTAAATGTATTAATTTATTAGTTTATATTTATATATTAATTTACTTATTCAGTCATTAATTCATTTGTTTGTTTCATCCACTAATGGACTTCTTGGTCACCCATCCTGAGTTGCTTGTATATAGACAGAGGACAGTCTCTTCCACAGTTTAATGCTAACAATTAACTCTGTTTTCTTCAACTCCTCACTTTCTGGTAATATGAAAACAAAAGCAGCACACAGTATAGTATCTTGTTTCTAAGCCTCTGTTAATGAATGTATGCTCTGTTTGCTTGTTGTGAGTGGTGGAGACTGATAGTGCCAGGAACGGTGTTAAATTGATGTACCCTCCTCCCATATCTAATCCTCCAAGCTGTCTGACTCGGGCTCTGTGTCTCTGCTTTATCCAGAACGGCACACGCCAGGGCCAAAGCGGAGGCAGCCGACCAGGCCTCGCTTTCTGCCAGCCAGGAGTCTGATCTCGCCAGAGCTGTGGCCCGAGATCTGTCCCCTAACTTCCACCAACCAGGTATCCCACCGTCCACGTTTGCACTTGCTTTCCTGCAGCCCTAATTACTTCCTTTTTGTCCTTGTCTTTATGTCTGGGTCAAGTGTTTTTTTTTTTTTTTTGCCTCCCTGTCAAACGAAGAAAAAAGAGAGAGCAGATGCAACTGCAAATGAGTTGTGAAGGAGAGGAATAGCATTTGCATAAATTATCTACCACTTCTCAAAGAACATCTTTAACTGCTGTTAATGCTTTTAATGATTTAAAAAAAAACATTAGAGTGAAGGTGAGACACTATATGCGAAAACACATGCGCTTTTCAACTGGAATGATAACACTTGACTTGACTCTTTATTTTATAGCTCCTTGTAATTTTGAGTCTGTAGATTTCAATTATAGTAATTTTTTAAAATAAAATCTTAAAATGTATTGTATTTTAATAAAAGATTTGAAAGGTTTTTACAAACTGCTGTTCATACATAAATTGGTTTATTATATGCAACATTTTATTTTACAAAAAAAGTTGAAGATTCATTTTGTCTCGCTGTTCACAAAGAGAACTTTCTGAATCGTAGTGTGATAAAAAAGATCCTCAAAAATCCCATTTGTTTTTTAAGTATTATGAACCCAACTTCATCTAATATTCAGATGTTTGTGCATGAAATGTTTGCAAATTAAATAGCACATCATTTGCATTTAAACAAAATATTTTAGAAAACCTGTGATACAAAAATGTTTGCAATTCTTAATGTAATTAATCACCTGGTGAAATAGGATTATAACTATTGGTTAACTTGAAAGGAACACTTTTTTATGGAAATAGACTCATTTTAAGAGTCTCCTACCGTAACCAGTTGAGTTTTATCATTTTTTTATCCATTCAGCTGATCTCTGGGTCTGGCAGGAGCACTTTAGCTTAGCTTAGCATAAATCATTGAATCAGATTAGACCATTAGCATCTTTCTCAAAAAAGAGTTTCGATAATTTTCCTATTTAAAGCTTGTCTTTTCTGTAGTTACATCATGTACTAAGATCGATCGAAAAGGTCCCACTTTATATTGTGTCGCTTATACCTGTGAACTTACATGGTAATTAGATGTGTAAGTAGTATGCAACTACAGTGTATGTACACACGTTTACATAGTATTTACTTTTGTATTACTGGTGTAACTACACTCATGTAACAACCCACTGAATAGTATGTGTAAGTACAAATGTGTAACAGGACATTGGTAACAACACTAGGAAAGTACACATCTGTAACAAGAATTATGTAAGTGCATTGTGTAACAACAATATGTACTTGCAGATGTTTTCCCACTTCCACACCTGTTTGCAGATCATGCACTTGTGAACACTGTATGGCAGAACTAATGCTGCATTAGAAGGTTTCACCTTGTGATACCAGTGTACTTACATGGTAACTCCACACCCACATATTGAGTGGATCCTGTGGATTTACCATGCAAGTACACTTGTATCACAAGGTGAAACCTTCTAATGCAGCCATACAGTGTTCACAAGTGCATGATCTGCAAACAGGTGTGGAAGTGGGAAAACATCTGCAAGTACATATTGTTGTTACACAATGCACTTACATAATTCTTGTTACAGATGTGTACTTTCCTAGTGTTGTTACCAATGTCCTGTTACACATTTGTACTTACACATACTATTTAGTTGGTTGTTACATGAGTGTAGTTACACCAGTAAACACAAGTAAATACTCTGTACCAGTGTGTACATACACTGTAGTTACATACTACTTACACATCTAATTACCATGTAAGTTCACAGGTATAAGCGACACTTATTATAAAGTGGGACCATTGAGGTCGAAAAGTCACTATTTTCTAGGTCAATATGGCTAGGAACTACTCCTATTTGGTACAATGATCACAGAACTTGGAACTATGCAGCGCTGTTACCTAGTTAACTAGCTGTGGACTATTTTCAGGCGCTGTGTAATATTGTGTCAGGTTATAATGCCGGAATGAGAGTATAGTTCCTAGCCATATCGGCCTAGAAAATAGCAACTTTGATCAAGATGTTAATGTCTAACCTGGTTCAATGAATTATGCTACGCCAAGTAATAGTACCCTTGCCAGACCCCAAGATTGGCTGAATGGATTAAAATTGGTAACACTTTTGTTTAACTCTATAGGACTTGTAAAATGATTATTTTCCCAAAAAAGTAGAGTGTTCTTTTAAGAAATCAAATGACCTATCATATCAATCATGTCAGTTGATATGTTAGCTTTATCAACATGAACTGACTTGATATTTGATGAATTCAGAATAATATCACATTAACCCCAATTCAGTGAGGCCAGAGTTTCTTCAACCTCATTCTGCTGATATAAAGCCTTGTTAAAGCCAAAAAGCCTTTGGCATTCGTCCATACATTACCAAATGGTTTCGGGATAATTCCCAAACACTCCGAGTGGAATCCTTAAATCCCAACCCCCAACTCGATGGCAGGTCTGCATGGCAGTTCAGTGACATCTTCCTTGCAAGGTGAAATAAATGTTACACTTTGTAGTCTTGTTCATAATCAAGCTTGTTTCCTGAAATACTCAATATGGGTTTTATTTTCAGGATGTATAGTAGTAGCTGTCAACCATGGAAATTGAGTTTCAAGTACATATCTTAGCCTCCCATTGCTGTCAAATAAAATGGTCTATTATATTATCAGCAGCTTAGACACAGTTGTCAGTTAATTGCACAATAGCCTGTTCTGACAGCACAACCACAATTAGATTAAAACCTCCTGTTTAGAGGAAAAAATAACTCCATTATAAAGAGTGGGTGGATTTTATTCATATTGCTGAATTCAAGGGTTTGAAATACCACCTGGAGCATGGCAGTTTATATATTTCATCATATTCAATTTTCTTTTTTGGACCAGGTTGCAAATTGCTTAAGTTTTCAGAATGCATCAGCTGTGGGTTATGGCCAATTTTACATAGACCTGTTGAATTATACATGTGGAAAATTGTAAGTTTGGTAGAAATATTTTGATGACTTTACTCAAACTCAAGCATACATGACTCACATTTTCATTGTTTGCTGGCTCAATACATAAAAAAACTGAAATTCTTTAGTTCTGAATTCAGTTTTGCACAACCTTCACTGACCTCACATATTAGATAAATATTGTCCAGGATTAGTCATAGATTTTAAAATACAATTTAATTGATTTTAATAAGTATAAATATGTGAAATCTTTAAATTACTGTAGTCAGACACACTTTTTTGTTTAAAAGCATGTTTGACATTATATTAAGCTGCTGCTAATATATACATTTGAACATCAAGTTACTATATCCAAGACAAAGACTATAGAATTCACAAGACATGTCACTAATATAGTTTTGAATGGGGAAAAGTGTAACGGTCAATATGGCGAATGAAGCCCCGCCTACTAGAACAGGAGCCAATCATCGATTGCTAAAGTCTGACGTCTGTCTGGGGGAGAAACTTAGACCAGACATGTGCTTTTATGATAGTTTGGTGGTCAACAAATGCACTGGAATGTCAACGAATTCTTGCTTGACAGACATAAGAAATATATCTAAATAAAGCTTGAAATCTCTACTTTAAAATGAACCAAGTGCACTTGAAAACAAAAGTTTTTTGGTTTTGTAATCTGTATGAAACGAACGCGAGGTACAGTCCATCCTGTCAAACGCACATCACATGACAGCAACTACTCAAATGCCCACAAACTTGTAAACAAAGAGTCACTGTCATTTCTGGAGGAGATTCGCCATCAAGACCAAGTTGTGGATTACTTCAGAAGAGCAGTGCGATCAGACGATCATTATCCAGAGGATGATAATATGTAGAACAGCCATAAATGAGGTCGGTGCCGTGATCTCGTTCCTTACGAGTGCGCATGCACATTAGCTTGGGCAACCTGAAAATATGCGGATTTTGTTTGATTCAGACGTTTAGAAACAAAACTTATGAGACAGTTGTTGTTTAATTTTATTGGTGATTCCAAATATTTAATGTAATTATAAGCTTGGCTAACAGTTTTGGAGAATTTAGTGTTACCGCCTTCAGACAGAATGCTCGAGCATACTGCCCAAGAGGGGTTTCAAAAAAGCCACCAAGTGAAATGACTTGCCTTATAGAGACTTTGTTAAAGGTAACTACAAACTTAAAAAAAAAAAAAAAACTATATTAACAAACCAAGTATAAAAAGTAATCTAACATAATTTTTTACATGTCCTAGAGACTTTCTGAAATATGGAGAAATATCATGGGGAAATTTGAAAACTAATTTCTGCCTCGACATTGCGCCAGTGTTCTCATGGAGAACCAATATGTAAAAAATTTTTTTATTTTTTTTGATGAAACATACTCAGTTCTGTGAGAGTGCTCTTTGTCAAGACATTTCGCAGATGATCTGTTCCACAATCAGCTTTGTAAAAAGACTGAAAAACAGCGTGATTTATTTGCAGTCTGGGCTCTGTCCAGGGTAAGTTCTAGAAAGCCCATGAGTGTCAGCTGCGAGGCCACTGCGGCCACATCCGTGCTCTGGAGAATCTGGAGAATGACTGGAAGCTCATACTGCAATCATAAAGCAAGTGGCAAAGTTCTTGATGTCCGTCTCTGCATAAACACCAACAGACTGAAACTGTGAAAACGTGAAATTGCATCTGTCGTGCCGACAGTTTATTCTGAGCTTGATATTCACAAGCAGCACTCAGCACTCTGAGATGTTTTGTTTCTGAGCATTAAGGGTGTAGCAAGGACTTTTTTTGTCAGAAAGTAATCATTTAATCTTGTTACTTTTGTGAGTCCATATACGTTAGAATTAATATACAACATTCTATATTATATTATACTGTTTAAAGCTATGGAAAAAGGGAAAAGAGTGGCCAAAATTTTCAGGTTTCTCTGGTTTTACAAATTATAGTTGTGCCAAATTACATTCATTATTCTGAAGTCTTATTGACAGTAATTCTATTTAAAAATTGAAAAGAAATGTTGTTTGACTTTCATAGAAAAAAATCAAATATGAGCATTTTACTCAAACCGATATCTAATTTATTCAGAGAATCTGAGATCTTTTAAGTAGTCTCTAATAGTCACATACATATGCAACCTGTATGTCCAAACCTGCTAGTTTTGAATAAGTGAACAACATCACCTTACAATAGATGAAGAGGTGTGCAAATACAGTATTGGCTATGGCTAGACAGCAAATGCTAGACTACAGCTGCGTAGTCTATACACTATACACTTATGCACAAAGTTCTTATGCACTTACACACTCAACAGCAGAGTATATGTATGTAGTGTCATCCCAAATGGAACACTAACATTTTTTTTACTAAGCGAAAATTCAGACTGTTTCCCTGATGACGTTTGACGGTTGTCAAATTAGTAAAATAAATATCCAAAATACCAAATAATACCTGCCATGAGTATAACTGCATTCAATATCGGGAGGTGGTATAATCACTCTCGTAGGAGTTTTTTGCTTTCACAAGCCAAAATAAATAAAGTAATCCAACATCAGTGCCTGGAAGCTCCGCCCCTTCTGCTATGTGAGCAAAGCAACTACTGTTGAGTGTGTGAAGTGTCCATCATTACACGCTTCATTTTAATGGTTGAATAAGTGCATCATTCAGGTATTTAAAGTGCACTTATTCTTTTTAGAGTTTCCAGTGTGAATGCACTACTTACACTATTTAAACTACAAAATGGCGTAAAATAGTGCATAAGTATGCGATTTGGGACGCACCTCAAGACTCCTCTCCACTCCTCAAATTTTTGAAACATCAGCCTATACAGCTCTACAGCACAGCCCAGCAGGCACAGGACGTCAACATGACGTTAGATTGACGTTGTACCCCAATGTAGTGGGGACGCTCTATTTTGTTTGGAAATGAAAATTGGGTTGACATCAGAATCCAATGTTAGAATCCACCGTCAGGCCAACGTCAATGTCCAACGTCCAACCTAAAATCAACCAAATATCAACGATTAATGATGTTACAGCTTGATGTTGTGTGGATGTTATCATCAATCAAACATTGGATTTCCATACCTGATGAATAAATGTCAGTATTTGACGTCAATATGGCATTGGTTTAAGATGTTGGCTCAACGTTGGATTTTGTTGGACGTTATTTTGTTGTCCAATAACGACATCAAATGACGTTAATATTTAGTTGATTTTAGGTTGTGTTAGAAAGTTACCAAAACTTTCCAACACTACCTTAAATCAACCAAATATCAACATTTGACGTCATTATTGGATTTCAAAATAACGTTGTCCTTAGACGCTGGCTAGACATTGAATTTTGGTCACCTGACATCATGACCTAAATCTAACCTAATATTAATGTCTTATTATGTTTTGTGCCTGCTGGGATGTTCTTTTTATTTATTTATTTATTTGAACTGCATTAATTCAAACAGACAGTTCTTTTTACTCTTTTATTGCAAACAAGCAAAGATTGTGGGGCAGAATTACTGCCAGTTTTACTGCCAGTTTTAGGATGCAAAATAGATACAAGATGTAACTAGTCACACATACTTTTCATTGGTTAAACATTTGCCACAGATGAAAACTATGACCATTAAAACTGAAATATGAACAAATAATAAAAACTGCCCAACAGCAACAATATACAATGTAAACAAATATGGAGCTAATTCTAACTTTTTTATATTTCTATAGGCCCTGACTATATCAAGCAGAGATTTTCCAGCGAGCCCATCGAGATTAAAGAAGTACCTGAAGAAAAGAAAGAGAAATCGCCTTCAGGAAGTCCGCACTTTTACCGCAAAGGCACGACCCCAACTCAGTCTCCTTCCCAAAGCCCTGGCCCAACACCACCCCCATCTCCCCCCGTCACCAAGAAAAAACCCTTCTTTAACAGAAGTGCCCCAAAAGCCATTAAAGAGAACAAGCCCCCTGCTGCCGAAAACCTGGCAGCGGGTGTCAGCAAGGCTACTTCCAGGATATCAGACAAGCAGGAAGTCAACCAGGAGGTCGTACCTGTAGCCAAACCCTCCAAACCACCGGCGCCGGTCGCCAACGCCTCCAGCCCTGGGAACGGTGAGCTGCACACACAGTATCACGGCTATTATGTGAAGGCGGAGGTGATGATGCCGCCCGATGAACTGGAGGATGAAGAACATCATCACCATCACCATCATCACGAAACATCAACTGCTCTTACCAGGATGCCCCCACCTGTCAAGCAGTACCGAGCTCCCACCCCAAAACCAGTAATGGCCAAAGAGAGCAAACCCGAACCCAAACTGAAGAAGCAGGAATCGCTGAAGCCAAAGAGCCTAGCAGAAACTAAGAAAGCCAGCATGGAAATTACTACTGACATTGTTGAGGAGGAATCAGTAAGTAATATGATGACGTTGTTGTATTGACTATATTATTTCCACAATGTGTTTAAAGTCTTATTTCAGTGATGCATAATATCTTGTAATATAATTTGATAACATTTATTTATATATATTTATATAATTTATATATTTTTTATTAAAATATTTCAAATAAATTTTTATTGATTGATTGTTTGAAATGACATTACATCATTTCGTCACATGGGAGTATATCGCTACCTAAACCCTATCCTTAACCTTAGTCTAATGGCCCGTTTCCACTGAGTGGTACAGTATGGTACGGTACGGGTCGGTACGGGTCACCTGTTTCAGGCTTGCATTTCCCCTGCCAAAAGAGTACCAATGATACCCTTTTGGTGGGCGTGGAGTAGGTCAGAAAGTTAGAGTCGACGTTATTCTCACTCGAGGAAAGTCAAAGTAAAGCTGTACGGGTCGTTCACATATCATATGAGAAGCACTTCTCACAAAACAGATGCTTTATACGCATAAATCCTTGTGTATAAATGTTCATTACTAACCTTTCTATGAACAGGATTTGATTATAACTGCAGATCAATGATAGGGCGAAATAGCCTACTGTAACGTCTGCAATTATATAAAATAAATAAATGAACATATATGAACACATAAAGCCCCTTACAGTCTCCGATATATTCCCAATTACAGAAAAACTACACACAGCATACATTTAGTCCTTATTTGGGTTCAAAAACACGCAACATATAGCCCAGTCAGTGCAAACCTCTCATCTGTATCTTTAATGTTCACCAACACATGTAACCTCTGGTTAGAATTCCGTCATTCCGAGTTCATAATAGTCCAGTTTGTTCATGTTTTAGGTTGCTGAAACAATCATTTGCTTCTTTGTTTTTTCTGGCTTCTCCTTTGTTTTTTCGCTCTTCACTCTCGCGTTTTTATTTTGTAGGATCTGATGTCAGAAGCACTTCATTAATCATGCACACGTTATTATCATCAGCTCAAGAACATTGTTATTTTAAATATAGTCGCGCGGCGAGCGCACACGAGAAAACGAAACCGCTCGCACTTTAGATGGCCTTGTAAACAACTACGCGGCACAGGATAGATTCTGCTCTTCTTCTTGGCTTTGTGGCTGTTCATTAAGACGACGACAAGGTTTGTTTAAGCTCGGGTCGACCATGGCTTGTTATGATATGTATATATTATTACGGTGTAATATCTCGGCTATGTATTTAAAGGGCGCTTACCTTGTTTTCATTCTCCTGCTTGTGCGTGAGCTAGTGACGTATCTCTGTAAACCAATAGCATACAGCTGCGCGTCTTGCTCCACATTTTGGTACCTTTTTGTTGTGCTAAGTACCCTTCTAAAAGGGTACTCAGAAAGTGGTATGGGACGGTTTGCTTTTTGGTATCTTTTGACAGTGGAAACGTCCATAAAAACATACCGAACCATACCGTACAGTACTGTACCACTCAGTGGAAACGGGCCATAAGGCAGGGGTTCTCAATCTCTGTCCTTCAGGTCTGGTCTCCTGCAGATTTTAGCTCCAACCCCAATCAGATACACCTGGGCTAGCTAATCAAGCTCTTCCTAGGCTTTCTAGAAACATCTGTGCAGATGTGTTGAGGCAAGTTGGAGCTAAAATCTGCAGGACACTGCACCTCCAGGACGGAGTTTGAGAACCCCTGGTCTAAAGTCTACTAATACTCTACAGATCCTGTAATGTGAGTTAGTTAACTTTGTTGGAAAGTTACTTATAGACAAATAAATGTCTGAAGGGGACCATGAAAATGAAATTTAACATTAAAATTTACTGGACTAGATACATAAAAAAACACTTGAAAAAATATCACACGAATTCATTCTTTGCTTTTACTTGAAGTATGTCACTGCCTAAACCCTAACCAAACCCTAACCTAACAGTCTTCTAATAATCTACTAATACTCGAAAGTGTTTTATTTGCTGTTTCGATCAGACATTTAATTATTGATGTCCATTTTTGTCTCTTCCCTTAATTCCTTAGGGTCCCAACTCAATATTGGTCATACTAGTGATGCTGATAAATATTGGACTGGCAATTATTTTTGTCCATTTCCTCACTTGACGGAACATTAACCTCAGGTAAGACTCTCGCACTCAGATGGAGGATTTTGCAGGTTGCCATAGAACCTGATCTTTTGCCCCCTAAATATTAGTCTACCATACTCTTGCCATGTTACCATACCATACAATTGCAGCTGTGCCTGAATGTTATTCAACATAATTACTTACCCTCTAACTGTTTCGACCCTTCAGTGAGCTCATGAAAACTAGCGGCATAGGCCCCTAATTCTCCGCAGTTGCGTCAATGGCCTTTAAAACAAAATGGCGCCAGTCAGACTCAGACACAGGCAAAGGACTGGACGAATGAAATCATGGGAGAAAGACGAAACCCGGACCATTCGGCCTGAGCCAGCCCAGTTCCTCTGGCGATGATTTGTGACTCGCTTGGGCTCTGAAAGCTGAAGCAAGCAGTCGTTGGGAAAGAAAAAGAATCTGCTGATCCAAGCCGTACCCAGTCAAGTGCATGTCCACCCCGCTGCTCTGCGGGGAGGGGTGGAATGGGGGGACTTAACTGGATATGTTCGGAGATGCACTTTTAGTTGACGGAAGCGAACAGCTGCCTTACTATTTTACCAACTGACGTTTTAAAGGGGAGATGTGCAGTGGGTTGCCAGTGTGTGTGGGCAGCAGGAGTGTGTACCAGTGTCCGCTTTCCGCTTGGTTCAAAACACCATGCACATTTTGAAAGGGTCACTTGCCAGTCTTATTCCATTACCCATCTCTACAGCCTTGTCTAACATCTCCTGCTCCTGTTTTAGGAGATTCATCCATGACATGCCTGTGCATGGTACTGGTTTAACGACTTCGTTTTCGTTCGTTTGTTGGTTTGTTTGTTTTCTGTTGTGTTGGTTTTCTTTTCTCTGCACCTGTAGATGATGAAAATATCGCTAGTCCGTTGCATTCTTGTTCTTGTAATTCAAATAACAGCATGTTACATTTGTAACATGTCCAACAGAGAAGGAGAAGAAGAAGAAGAAGAAAAAAATCTATTATTTATTTAAATATCAGTGCAGTGTGTGGTTTGAATTTAATATATATATTTATTTGAAGCATTATTGTGAAATTGTGTGTTTCTTTCGAACACTTTAAGGGAGTATGTTTGACATTGTACTTAGTGTAGGGTATAATGCATGGCTTTTATTTTTGGAAAAATTACTAATTGTGACATTTTGCACCTTTAATCTTCATGGCCTGAGACTGTGCCCTCTAAACCCTCCCCCACAAAAAAAAATCCTCGCATTACCCCCTTATTGCGCAGAGCGGTACCTGCCTCAATGTTATGCCTGCTAAATTGTGTTGAATACATTCAGGTCGACCCACTGGTTGAATATGCGAATGTAGAGATGGTTGCCTTTAAAGAATTTGTACCAGTGTTCTAGTTTACCTCAGACGATATGTGATTTTTCAAATGCTGTCTTAATTGGGAATTTTGTGGAAATCTGCTGTTATTCTCCATTACTTTGGTCTGGTGGTGCATGAGGATGTGGTTGCAATTATTGTGCACATTTAAACGACAAATGCATACTTATTAATAGATCTATTTTATATACAAAGTCAGAATATATTTAGTCGACAGTTGGACACTTAATGGCCTTGACTAAAATTACAGCACCGCATCTTTTGCTGACTGATTCAGTCATCCAGTGTGCATGGTGTATTTGGCGGCTACCGATGGGGGTCTGTATGTGTCGTGTGAAGCATGAATTTCAGCAGTAACAGGGTGACTGTTTTTACAGAGGTTTTGTCAGACTGCGAGAGTATGTGAGAGTGAAGGAGGAGGGAAGAGAAGAGCAACTGAATGGATGGTGGCTTGTCTTTTGACAAGAGAGATTAATCTTCAAAAGTAGAACAGACTTATTTTTAAAAAAAGATTTTCTTTTTGTTGTGGCAGGGGAAGGAAACACCTTTGATTTACACTCATTGGCTATGTACATAGCTAAATGTGTTGTTGTTTTTTTCTATTTCTGTTTATATTCCATCCTGGTACATTTTAGATGTCATTAAAAGTTCCCCGTGAAATTTGGCAGATGTTAAACAATAAAGATTGTTGTCATTTTGTTTCTAGGCATCTTTTTACCAGACAAATTTCTGTATTTGTTTTTTTTTTTCTGAAGTAAAAAGTGTTTGACTTAGCTCTTTCCTGCTGATATGATTTTTAAGATCCAGCATAGATTTTACTGGATTTAATTGACATAAAAAAGAAGAATCAGTAAAAAAATAAAGATAAATAAAACGGGTAAATAAATAAATGGCCTGCAACAGCACGAAAGGGTTAAACACAGCATTTGAAATGGCTTTAATCTGTATTGTTTTCAAACTGATTTGAATGTATTGTGTTCATTCTAACGATGGAACAAAAATGTTACAAGTTTTGATATGAACTGTCCCACACACTTTACTGGAACTGAAAACTATGTTTAAAGATATATGATATTTTTTTGGAAAATTATTAATACAATTAAAAAAAGGTGACTTTGCAAAGTCTTGAAGCCTGTCCCGACATTGTTTTTTTCCAATTTCATTGACCACAACCCACCCCAAATCACATCTAATTATTCATGTATTGAATAATTCATGAATAATTCATGTTTATTACTCTAACGCTTTTTAAAATGTAGATTGTGTCAAAGCAGCTTAACACAGAAGTTCTAGTAAAGTGAAACTTGGTCAGTCCAGTTTTCAGAGCTGAAGTTCAGCTTAGTTCAGTTCAGTGTGGTTAAAATTCCACTGCTGAAAGTTCAAACACTGAAGAGAAAATCCATCGATGCGCAGCCCTACAAGTCCTAAACCACGCAAGCCAGTGATGACAGTGATGAGGAACAAACTTCACCAATTGACCAAGTGAAGAAAAAAAACCTTGAGAGAAACCAGGCTCTAAAAAATTACAGAGATCACAGACATTAAAGGTACCACGAAGTGCTTTGAAATGTGAATTTTTTTATTTAATGTTTGATGTCATCTCAACTGAAACATGAAGACAGTGCGGGACATAGTGTAGCCCCTCCCCTTTTTGAAAAACAACCAATAGCTTTAGTTTTTTAATCACAGCTCTTGCAGTTAGAGTGCTTGAGCTCAAGCCAAGCGGCAACATCCCACTCTCTCTCGTGAAGCTAATACGGAAGTAACTGAAACTGCAATTCATCGACTGGCCTTTAGGGGACTGGCTCCAGGAACTCCAGATGTTCACTGACTGCCATGCTAAATTGGCCATTTTTACAGCTGATAAAGATATGTTTACAGCCAGGTACAAACCATGGTTTTGGTGTACTGTATATAGCTAATATTACCCTTCATGACAACTGTTTTTTTATAACTCATCCATTTCATTTATATTGAGTTTATTAACACTGCATAATTAAGGGCGTGGCCACTTGAGTAACAGCTAGGTCCCGCTGGTCACCGTTGCATCACCTCAGCTGATTTCGGCTGATTAGCCGCTGAGCTCAGCATATATATTGTGTTTTTGTTTTGTGTTATGTGGCTTTACACAGTCAATTGCCTTTTTGGGATTATTTCTAGCACACAAACCAGTCAAGTGACCTCCTTTTCCCAGGTGAGTGAAATTCTTATTAAAAATTCTCAGTCATCATTCTATTTCAGTCATCTAAAATATTGTCATAGAGTGTTGCCTGGATTTCATAAATAGTCTTGTATTTACTAACACGGACTATATTTGACTATATTAACAGTGTTTTTAAAAGACCAAAGAGAATTTATTAATAAAGTATACAACCAAGCACATGTGGTCAGAACACAAACAAGTCACAGGTAATGAAGTATTAAGCGTTTCTCCCAACAACAAAAAAACCCATCTAAACAAAATGCAAGCAGGCATCTGTAGTTCCGATCATGCCCCGCCTCTTTGCCCATGTTTGGTTACCCGCGGTTAGATTTAGGCATGGGCAATATGGCCGATCGCCCAGTGCGACTTCTTGCCATTCACATTTGGCGTCTTTTGCACAAGCAAGTTTGTATTCTCTATGTGCAACCAAAACAACGCTGGTGAAAACAAATTGACGCATGTGTGCAGAAAGCCATTCCCGCGCGCCCTCACACGTGCTGCTACTGATCCCTGTTGTTTACATGCACGCCGATATGCGTCGACATGCAAGTCAACAAAACTAAAGTTTATATCATATGATAATGATGTTACTTTGACTAAGCATGGCTATGAAGCAGAAAGAAGGAATAATGAGTCAGGGAGGTAACAAAGGCTTCATAACATTAATTCTCGGTCACAAGTCGGGTCTAAGACAACAGATAATTTTATAAAACATTTATTTTTTGTATTCTTTTGAACTGTCATTAATATTCATGCAAAAGTCTTAAAAAATATTGCTCCAGTTGTGTTTTTACATTGTTTTTCTGTTACATTTAGGATTGATTTGTTATTTTTTAGAATAATAATTGTATAATAATAATAAATATAAAATTGTTATATTTATTGAAAATAAATAAATATATTTAAATGTATTTATAATAATTATTTTAAATGTATATATTTAAAATATATATTTAAATATTTTAAATCTATATAAAGTCAACCACATAGTGTCTTTATTTCTTGAGGGATGGGGGAAGGGGGATGTTTGGGGTGGTTTCGCCCAGGGTGGCATTTAAACTAGAACCACCACTGCTCGCGTTTGGCGCAATGACACACAAACAAAATGGCGACAGATGGCCACGCCTACTTGTAGCTTCATTTGTGCTCTTCAGAAACCTGTGGTTGACATCATGGATACTACGTCCATATTTTTTACAAACTATGGCTCAAGCGCATCAAATTAAAAGCAAATTAGAATCATTTTGAAGTGGGCGGGACATGTCCGGTACTATAGAGCTTCTTATTGGTCAGAAGATTTGCTGAGAAACTAAAGTATGAGGTCATGTCAATAAAAATTGAAAGTTTATATCTTCTAAATGCGATTGTTGTCACTATTTTCGAGCACACTAGCTTATAGATATCCTTAAGACTAACACACTGATGCTAACACACTTAATTGCACGCTGCGTTTAAAACAGAAAATTATTAGAGAGAGAAAAGCTCATACAGGGGGCTCCTGTTACTTCCACGTCTCTCTAGCAGGCCTACAGATATGTTTTATTTCCAAGCAGTCCTTCCCCCTTGAGTGTGAAAATTGTTCCTTGTCTGGAGGATTGCTGCGGTGATCCTAAGACCAAAATAGTGTGAAGCAGCTGCTGTTGGCTGGTAGAGGGTCGTATATGAGTATTGCGCCAGCCTATGCCGTCTCACCGAAGAGAGTGGAAGGTCACCCAGCAGCTGCTTTGTTGTTCTCTTTTAGCATGTGAGCACGGACCCCATAGTGGACCAGCTAATATAGAAAGGGACTGAAATAGAGCCTCTGCCAACAGACATAACACACAAAG
Organism: Danio kyathit; assembly: GCA_903798195.1. Lineage (NCBI taxonomy): Eukaryota > Metazoa > Chordata > Actinopteri > Cypriniformes > Danionidae > Danio > Danio kyathit. The sequence continues at coordinate 35,098,934 of LR812520.1, read as the reverse complement.
TTCTGTTTCTCATCGGCCGTCTGATCTCACGTGACGTTTTACCTAAATATCCCACTGCTGACGCACAGACAGGAAGAGGATCACGCAAGGTGGTTACGTGGCATCACAGGGTTGGCATTGGCGGAATTTCCTCCGCCATTGTTTTGAGTCATTTTTCGAAACTCAAATGGCTGAGACAAACTAGGGCTGGGTAGTTTAAGAAATATTACAGTGGGAATCGCCAAGGTCGAACAGCATCGGTTACACAGAATTCGTGGCATGTGAATGGGAGACAGTGAGAAACCTCAACCATCTCAAACTACACTCAGCGGCTCATATTTCACAGGTCATCACTTCTTTTAAAGAAAAGGTTTGCGGTAAAGAGGCTTTTTCTGCGTCCCAATTCACATACTATCCATCCGAAATAGTATTTGAAAATAGAATTAGTATGTCCCAAATCGTAGTATGTTGAAAAGAGTATGCCAAAGGTTCCCGGATGGTTTATTTTTTCCGGTAAAATTTTTAAGTGTAGAACCGTCCTTACTCTCAGTTGTCAAGGCTTTTTCCAGCTGAGACATGAGGAAAATGAAGCCATTTCTGTCAAGACAACAACTTGAAACTGTAATCCATGCCTTTGTCACTACCCACCTGGATTAGTGTAACTCACTTTACATAGGGATAAGTGGGTCTTCTGTGGCCTGTCTACAGCTGGTGCAAAATGCTGCAGCACGTCTTTTAACAGGGAGTCGTAAGTTTGATCATATCACTCTGATTTTATCCACACTTCTCTGGTTACCTGTACAATATAGAATTCATTTTAAAATTGTCTTTAGATCCTTAAATGGTTCTGACCCACACCAAATATCTGATCTGCTTCACCCCTATATACACACTGTAAAAAAATAAAAAGTTGAATTAACTTAAAATTTTAAAGCAACCAGCTGCAAAGAAGTTTTAAGTTTATTAAACTTCAATGGTTGAAGTTGTGCCAAATTATTTTTTTTAAGTTGACAAGAAAGGCTGGTTTAAGTCAAGTATACTTTATGGAATAATTTGGCGCAACTTCAAACACTGAAGCTTAATAAACTCAAAATTCATTTGCAGCCGGTTGCTTTAAAATTTTAAGTTATCTCAACTTTTTATTTTTTGAAGATATGGAGAAATAAAAATGTAAAGTCTCTTCAACTGAATATTTTACTTTCATTGAACAAACAGTTCCAAACATGCAGTTAAATCATTTTTATGAGTAAATTAAACAAATATGTCCACCTAACTTACAATTTTAAACTGAGTTAACAATTTGTAAGTTGGATTTTTTACAGTGCAGTCGCGTGCTCTTAGATCAGCTGCTTCTTAGAGTCCCAAAAACCAGACGTAAGCTTAGAGGTGACCGTGCATTTGCGGTGGCTGCACCCAAGTTATGGAATGCCCTACCTCCTTACATCAAGCAGGCCCCTTCGCTGTCTCTGTTCAAATCACATCTCAAAACCTACCTTTTCTCCTTGGCCTTTGTCACCTGATCTGATATCTGTTGGACAGTATGTATGTAAGCCTTTCGCATGCAGTTGTTTTATTACTTGAGATGTATACTATGTGTTATGTGTGTTTTTTTGTTTTAATTCTCATTTTACTGTTCAGCACTTTGGTCTACTGCTCAGTGGTTGTGAAGTGCTTTATAAATAAAGTTGAATGAATGAATACTCTATTGATATTGCCCACAGTACATTGCCCATTGGACGTGAATTGGTTGTTGCTAGATCGGATATGGTTGCAGCCGGATGTTAATAAGTCTATTTCTATTATTTATTAAATTTCCCATTTATTGTATGTTATTAACGTGTACCTCCACCACAACCCTAAACCCAACCGTCACCGTAATGTAAAAACAGTAATTGTACCGAGTATTATTTATGATGTCTATTAAATTACCCTATAAATTGTAATTTTTAACACCTACCCCCACACCAACCCTTAACCCAACTGTCACAGTACTGTAAAAATATGAATTATTGTTATACAGTGTCATGTAAAATGCTGATATATTTATGTGCATATCGCATTTCCGGCCGGCCGCGTATTCGATCTAGAATTTGCCACGTGAATTCGATTAGAACTACAAACGCGGGTGAAAAGTGTAAATAAACTACAATCATGATGGACGCGCGAGACCAACCGTCAAATAGAGAGGCTTCGCTAAAGATGTTTGAATGACTGTTAATTAATATCTAGCCCACTAGAAAATATTTAAATCGCGTTTTCTGTGTCATATTTCATCTGCAACAACAATACTGAACTTATATACAGACGTGTTTGGACATTAACGTCTTAATTATAATTATCCAAAGACCTGAGGAGGTTTCTCTGCATTAAAGTCTCGTGAATGAGAGATTAACCTGCTGCTGCTTCTACAATAAGGTAGGAAATTAAATATAGAAATGTGGATGATTGACAGGGCTCATAACTAAGCAACACAACGATCTGTTAAAGAGGAAGTAGTATGTCCAAAACTTGCATACTCTTCTGTTACACACTCAAAAGTATAAATATTTTTCCTTCACAAAAAAGTACATACTTTTATGGTGTAATATGTCAACTGGGATGCCGCAATTGTGAATGGAATGGATACAGTCTTCAAACAAGAAACCATTTTTTTTCCATGTTCATATACACAATTTGACTGATAGTTGACCCAAAAATGAAAATTTACCAACTCTAAACAGCTTTTTACTACTTTTTGTTGAACACAAAAAGGTATTTTGAGTAATTCTGGTAACCAACCATCTGGTAGCCAAACCAACAATATTGTTGTGTAAGTTGGTGAAAACCCTCAACTTTTTGGTTACCAATTTTCTTCAAAATTTCATTTTTTGTGTGTTCAAAGGTACAAACAAACTTTAATTGATGATCTTTAGGATGATCTCTTTAGTATCATATCAAATGCTTCTTGACAATAATCATTCACATAAAGATGACAGTTTGTTCACAACCAAATCCAAAATCTGAATATTAACCATTTAATTACCCCACCAAGAAAAAAAGTTTGTTTTGCATTTCTTAACTCCTAATGTCACTAGTTAAAGGTGCAGTATGTAAGTTTGACACCCAGTGGTTGAACTAGGTATTGCAGTCCTGAATCATAATAAAGGTACGCCGGGTTGCCAGTTTGAGTGATTTTAAACTGTGTTCTAAATAAAAGCAACGACACGCGATTGAGGGAATATTCTCCATATTAAAAGGAGTTTTGGTTCTAACCAACACCTCGAATTGATTTATTAGAAGCGGCTTCTATTTCTCACAGCTGAACAACAGAAACCTATGACAGCTAGATCACCTCAGGTAAGCCTCGTGTGCTTTATTCGGTGCTAAATGCTAACAATGCGAGTTTGAATGCATTTTACATGACGTGTATTACCATATACTGAAAGCAGAAAGTTCACCTCAGATCTGGAAAATACAATAAACCGTTTGAAATTGAACTTTAGAACTAAACACATATGAGTGATTCAGCATGTACATTTAATGATGTTAAAGAGGGTTAACATGTATTAAATAGATTCTAAACCTTACCGTTTTGTGAGTGAGTGCATATTCTGTGCTTCTGAAAGGCTGTATTTAAATTTCTGCCGTGTTTTGTGGTGCAAACAGCCAAATGGCTCATCACTCATAACAATCTCGTCACAGCGTGTTGTTAGGACACGCGATGTAACCTGCTCACGTTCCTAATATTTATGTCATTTGCTAATTAACGTCATGTGGAACTGAATCTGTCTCATTTTGACATCTGATACTTTCCACTACACTGTAGCATTTCGCTCATGGACGCATGCTTTCAGAGTCTTTCTGAATGAATGAATGAATGAATGAATGAATGAATGAAATATGCTGTTTTCCAACAAGGCAACCCGGGGTGCTGAATTATAATTGGCTAAACTGGCATGTGCATGTGAAAATTACCTAAACAAAGACAGCGTTCCAGCACGGAAAAAAACATTTTCAAAGCAGAATATCTGACTTCAGCATTGTTTGTCAGTTAAACAAGTATGTTCACTTGGGATGTTTCTTAAATATCTGCACACATATTATTGTATTTTTATGCTTTAGAAGAGTCAAAAACTTACATACAGCACCTTTAACACACTCAATGCATTTGTTTTTCAACACATCCCATAATTTCTAAAATATCAGCCTCTACCAAATGGTTTATGGTAAAAGTACCAGGCTTAATGCATATACTATGAAAAATCTGAAAATATGAAGTGTAAGACCAATTTACTTAAAAACATAATCAAAATAAAATTTTTAAGGGCACATTTTTAAACACTAAACATTTAACATGTTTTCTTGTTTGTTTGTTTTTACAATGAAACCAAAATCAAGTGTAGTAGTGCAATGGGATTTTACTTTAACAGTCATTATTTAAAACAGTAAAAACATGGTCAAGTCAAAGGGTTAATGATAGGGTTAATTCTCTCAACCTCCCTTTTGTAATACAATAGGCAAAGTGGTGTTTTTTAGGGAAGTACGGAGACTCCCTAATTACCCCTGTACTCTTACCGCTCTCTGCCATTAGATCTAGATTGATCGTCCCCCAGGGTCAAAGCTGCGAGGTCAGCCTGTCCTGAGACACCTGCTCTCGCTCATCAGGCCCACAACAGCCACAATCCCACTGCGAATATGCCAACTTACAAGAGCTGAGTTTCAGCACAGACTGTATATATAACACCCACAAACCCTCAAATACTGCATGTGTCTGCTATGTGCTGCTCACTGGAGATTTCACTTGTCTTGTGTTATACGAGTACAGTAAGTCAACTTTAAAATTGTTTTTGAAAGAAGTACTTTTTTTCAGCAAGGACAAATTGAACACCAAATACAGCAGAGACATTTATAACAGTACAAAATTTATACTCCAAATAAAATCTACCCTGTTTATTATTTCATGTAAATTTTAAATAAAAATATTCATTCATTCATTTTCCTTCGGCTTAGTCTCTATTTCAGAGGTCGCCACAGCGGAATGAACTGCCAGCTTGTCCGGCATATGTTTTATGCAGCGGATGCCCTTTCAGCCACAACCCAGTACTGGGAAACACCCATACACACATTCACACACACTCATACAGTACGGACAATTTAGCTTATTCAATTCACCTATAGTGCATGTCTTTGGACTGTGGGGGAAACTGGAGCACCCGGAGGAAACCCACGCCAACACATGGACAACATGCAAACTCCACACAGAAATTCCAACTGACCCAGCCGGGACTCAGACCAGCAACCTTCTTGCTGTGAGGCGACTGTGCTAACCACTAAACCACCGTGCCCCAAATAAAATAATTAATTAATTCATTTTCTTTTCGGTTTATTCCCTTTATTAATCAAGAGAATTTCACAGCAGAATGAATCGCCAACTTATCCAGCATACGTTTTAGGTTTTAGGCAGCAGATGCACCCACACACACACCCACACACTCTTGCATTCACACACATACACTACGGACAATTTGGTTTATTCAATTCACCTATAGCGCATGTCTTTGGACTGTAGGGGAAACCGGAGCACCCAGAGGAAATCTACGCGAACATGGGGAGAACTTGCAAACTCCATACAGAAATGTCAACTGGTCCAGCCCAGACTCGAACCAGCGACCTTCTTGCTGTGAGGTGATCGTGCTGCCCACTGCACCACCGTGCTGCCCCATAATAAAAATATTATTTTCTATATATTTTCATTTGCATTCAATAATAGGATTGTTAATAGGACTCTTTCTATAACCTCCTTTAACTATTTCATCCAATCCTCAGCCGTTCTGAATGACTGATGAAACTCAGCAGCTGAAAATGCAGAAATCCTGAAAGAAGAATCATGTTTCTAATTGTCAAATTGCTGAATGGGGAGGGGGGGGGCTTTGTCCTGTTTGTGGGAATATAAATATGAAAGTTCAGATGCAAAAACCTCTAAATGCTGTCTTAAATTGTCTTCTAAAATTAAGGGTAAGGGTAAACTTTATTTGTCCCCGAGAGGAAATTTGTCCTGGGCGAGAAGGTACTACAATGTGGCTCTAAGCACACAACAAAATAAAACAAACAGAACAGTTAAGACCAAAAAAAAAACTGTATATAAATATAAAATATATAAAACACAGCACACAATCAAATGCTAATGTACTACATGTGCATTGTTCTTGGTAGAGTTCAAAAGTTTTATCGAGGTAGGAACAAATGAAAGGTTCAGTCTATTGGTCTTACACATTGGCATTCACAGTCTTTTTCCTGATAGTAGCATCTGATATTCGCATAAAAATTTGCATTTTTATCAAGAATAAGTTATTTTTATTGTCTTAAAAGTGAAATAACTCAACATAAACAAAGGAGGCTGATAAAAAGGTTCCGTTTCAATAGAAATTTCAGATGGCATTTAGAGGTTTTTGCATCTAAACTCTTCATTTGCTTAAAAATACCAACAGGTATCAAAATGCACTACAAAGAATGACAGCGTGCATGCGAACATGTGTATGTTTTTAAGTCTGTAACAAGTAATTAAAGAAAGAAAAACGTATTTTGTTCTACAGCCCTCCTATCTGTGGGGAAAAAATGTTTTTATTGCCATAATTTTTCACTTCTATGGTCATATTGAAGTATAAAGTCTCTTTCATTTCAAGGTCATCAGTGATGTTCACGGTCAGGTGAATCTGGTACTCTCCCTGCAAAGAAAAGGAGCAAAATATAAACGATTATAGCATTCAATTCAATTTCTGGAGCAGATAAAACATGTTAATTGCTCACCTCAGGGCCATCAATCTTTCTTACAATAAGTGGAAAAGTCTCACGCAGTGTTTCTGAAGCAATGAAGCAAAATCAGTGATAGCTGCATGACCACATTTAAAGAAAATACATGAAACATATTTAAACATGTGGTACCTCCTTTGATGATGTGACATATTTTGTAATCCTCACAAAGAACATTTGGCACTTCATGTTCCAACCACATCTGACCTTTGTAGTAAACAACACCATGATATCCAAAACGAGTGATTGTGATCACTGAAAAGGGACACATCAAAGTTTTCAATAACAGTAGGTTACTATTAGATAAAACATGTAATCTTAAAGTGACATTCGCTCTTAATAACTAAACTGCAACATTTTTTTACAAGCATAGAAGAATTATTTTTGGTTTACCAAAGAACTTTTCAGTGAACAGCGTGTACAAGAACATTTGACCAATTTAAAGTACTTTTTTCAATGTAAAAAATGTTTTGTGAAATGGAAAAAATATTAGAGATGGTAAAGGGTAAAGGAGATTCACAAAATGTATCCTGACTTGCTTGTTTTGTGGCTTTATAGAGTAAATTGAATAAGGATGAATTATTTCTATTACTTCTATTATTACAATCCTTTTATCTGTTGAATACTTTGCTAATTTTCTTATATTGAATGCATAAATAAAAATGGATTAAGTCTCCTTTATATTTCCCATGTTTCTTGCTAAATTTGACTCTCTTGTTTCCTGTCTTAGACTTACAAAAAACAAGAAAAGTGCCATTTTTTATGACACGGTAGCCAGCTGTCCTTATTGTATATCCTGTATCCACCAGACTACAGGCGTACGTACATTTGAAGTCAGAATTGTTACCCTATTAGCATCCCCCCCCTAAACATAATAGTTTTAATGACTCATTTCTAATAACTGATTTCTTTTATCTTTGTCATGATGACAGTAAATAATATTTTACTAGATATTTTTCAAGACACTTCTATACAGCTTAAAGTGACATTACCAGGCTTAACTTGGTTAATTAGGCTAACTGGGCAGGTTAGGGTAATTACGCAAGTTATTGTATAATGATGGTTTGTTCTGTAGACTATTGAAAAAAAATATAGCTTAAAGGGGCTTATAATTTTGACCTTAAAATGGTTTTTAAAAAATTCAAAACTGCTTTTATTCTAGCCGAAATAAAACAAATAAGACTTTCTCCAGAAAAAAAACAATATTATCAGACATACTGTGAAAATTTCCTTGCTCTGTTAAACATAATTTGGGAAATATTAAATATATATATATATATGAGAAAAAAATTTCAAAGGGGGGCTACTAATTCTCACTTCAACTGTATATTCCTTCATGATAAGTCTGATTTTGTTCTACCTGTAGACAAGTAAAGTTGTTTGTTTCCCCTGATAGTTGTTTGCACAAAAAGATACAGAAAAAAATGAATCTTTGAAAAAATAAAAATTACATTATGACAACATAGGAGGACGTCAGTTTAAAGAGAAAAATATTTACAGGGAAAAATGTTAAAGATGGTTCATATTTTTGCTACAATCCAGCACAAAACTCTTCTTTTTGATTCGTAATGAGTTGTGAGGTAGAAAGGCCACTATTAAACAAAAATGTAAGCAGCTGATGTACACAGACAGTGGCATTTCGTATATCACATTGCTCTGTATTTTACACCATGTTACATTTGACCTACATCTGGTTGTGCTATTTTGATGTTGCAGACTTTAATCAAGTCAATTAATTATTAATTAAAAAAATGGTTGATTAATGTATTGAATGTGCATGTTTATTATAATCAAGTGTTTTATAATAAAACTTTCTAGACCTTTGACATTGATAAAAAAAAACAAACAATCAGATTTGGACCTTTGAAATGAGACTTTGAGAGCCTCTGCTATAGATTGTCAAATATTCCCATTTCTGGATGTGGATGTGGTTTTTGTGTGTGAGCTGCTGCTTTCCAGAAGAGGGTGGAGCCTTTTCATGCTATCCTGACACTCCAAAAACAGCAAAACAATCTTTATATGTATATAAATGGGACAAGGGGAATATATTTGAACATGGGGTGTGGACCAACATTATCTAAAGCCTTATTAATGTGAATTTTTCACTATGACCCCTTTAAAAATGTTTTACTTTTAAAGCAAGAACAAGAATCATACAAAGTTCCTTCATTTCAGTATTAGATTATTGTGATGTGATCTATAGACCATTTCGAGGGATGTAAACAATTACAGTGGTCCTGTGTATTACATTTTGAATTTACATAGCTTCCAACAATCCAAAAAGCTCCACACATTGATAAATAATGTTATGGCAGCCATTTTAGCATTAAGATATGATTAAATTGCCTCTTGTTACATTTCTGAAATAGTTTGGTAACAAGCAGGAAGTGTTCATGGGCCAGTGACATGGCCAAATTGAAATGGTCTATATGAATGCAAGTTTATCTTCACTGAAAAAATTGGATTTTGTGCATCATGTTGGCTTATGTTTTCACGCACTCATCATTGTACACTGTATGAAATGGTTCTCACTGTATCAAAGGAGGAACGTTCATTTATGCTGCTGTTTATCTGCAAGGCATTTGTAGATTTTTTATCCTTTTGCACTTGAAGCTATAGCACTAGATCTTCTGCCAAATTAATTTTAAATGCTCCACGAGTTCATTCAGAGTCAGGCAAAACTGCCTTCTCTTTTTTATGAAACAAGAGGCAGAGCATTGTGATGATGGAAACACCCCCCACTTTAAATTTCTTTATAGACCAAGGATCTTATGGTCTACACTAAAGGAAACATGTACTTGTTGTGATTGATTGATTGTTTATTTATTAATTTTTTCTTTCAAATGTGTTTTAAGAGAACACAGCAACTTTTTGTGCTGCCATTTTGGACAGGACTCCCTGGAAGAAAAGATATCTATCCTGGTACAATAAAGAATAAATTAAATATTTTTTGCGGAACCATCAATATCAATAAATAATACATCAGCATAAAATATTTCATGAACTTACTTGGAATTAGTGTCAAATTTAGAAAGTACAAAGACACTCCTAGAGAGCAGGGGGAAACAGTCATTGACAGGTAATGCAGTGGCCCTGATAAAAGAGAGAATATTGGCTGTTACTTATAAAAATAAAGTAAAGACCTTTTAAATATTTATAATGAATAATCTTCTGTGGGTTTGATTGTCCCATTATATTTTATTCATTTATTTTTGTAGATAGGGCAGATTTTATGCATATTCTATCGAGACCAGGGGTGTCCAAACTCGGTCCTGGAGGGCCGGTGTCCTGGAGAGTTTAGCTCCAACTCTAATCAGACACACCTGAACCAGCTAATCAAGCTCTACTAAATATACTAGAAACTTCCTGGCAGGTGTGTTGGAGCAAGTTGGAGCTAAACTCAGCAGGACATCAGCCCTCCAGGACCAAGTTTGGACACCCCTGATCTAGACCAAATTACAATACAGACAAACTTTGGGCTACCAACAATAGCAAAATAACTTTTAAGAAATATAGTTTTATTTAGAAAGCGTACATCAAATCAGATGATAAATGACAGTAAATGTTGCAATTACCATACAGATTTCAAATAAATACCTTTTTAGACCTTTCTATTTATATAGACACAAAATGAAATATAAAGTGGTACAATTGTGTTGAACATTGATAATCCTTCACTGTAAAACCCAAAAAGTTAAGGTAACTCAAACCATTTGAGGAAACCGATTGCAACAAACCATTTAAGTTCAAAAACTAATCCTAATGAGGACTGTGAACTTAATCCATTTGAGTAAATGAAGTAATTTGAACACAGTAAAACCCGACATATGAAGAGAACTCAAACCAACTGAGTACTGTAAAACCCAATGAGTTAAGGCAACTCAAACCGTTTGAGGAAACCGATTACTACAAACCATTTGAGTTTAAAAAAAAAACTAATCTATATGAGTACTGTGAACTTACTCCATTTAAGTTGAAGTAATGAGGTATTTCATTAACTCATAAACTTCAACACTGAGTTCAAAACTTTTCAAATGAGTAGAATTAACTTTCAGTCAATTTTGAGTTAACTACACTCATTTCATTTGATAAAGTTGACTGTTGGGTTTTACAGTGTTCTTGAGAACCAAAATCAGCATATTGAAAGATTCTGGAGGATCATGCTGCACTGAATTACTTATTTTATGCATTTACTAACATAAACAAACAATGGGTAATTAATTTATTACAGTATTTATTGGTCTTTGATAATGTTAGTTCATAAAAATAAAAGGTTTTCAAAGTTGATGTTCACTCATAGTGTATTAACTAATGTTAACAAGCACAACTTTAGATTTTAGTAATGCATTAGTAAATATAGAACTATGATTAATAAAATTTGTACAAGATTGTTCATACTTAGTTTATGTTAGTACTGAATACTAAATACATTAACTAATTAGAGCTATAATGGACCAATATTTTATAGTGTTATTCAAATATACAGTTGAAGTCAGAATTATTAGCCCCCCTTTGGAATTTTTTTTCCTTTTTCAAATATTTCCCAAATGATGTTTAACAGAGCAAGAAATTATTCTTATTCAAGGTATTATTTCAGCAGTTTTTATTTTTTTTAAATCCATTTTAAGGGCAAAGTTATTAGCCCCTTTAAGCAATTTTTTTTGTTTCCAATAATTATACAATAACTTGCCTAATTACCCTAACCTGCCTAGTTAACCTATTCACCTAGTTAAGCCTTTAAATGCCACTTTAAGCTGTATAGAAGTATCTTAAAAAAATATCTAGTAAAAATATGATTTACTATCATCATGACAAAGATAAAATAAATCAGTTATTAGAGAAAAGTTATTAAAACTATTATGATTAGAAATGTTTTGAGAAAATATTCTCTCTGTTAAACAGAAATTGGGGGGAAAAATAAACAGGGGGGGCTAATAATTCAGGGGGGCTAATAATTCTGACTTCAGCTGTATATGTGACCCTGGACCAGTAAACCATATGTTGCATTGTTTTGGATCCAAAATATATATTTTTTTTCTTTCATGCCATAAATCATTAAAATAAAAAGTTAAGATCATGTACAATGTAGATACTTGTTAAATTCCCCTACCGTAAATGTATCAAAACTCAATTTCTTAATAGTGTACATTGCTTAGAACTTAATTTAGTCAACTAAAATTTCTCATTATGTTGATTTGCTTGAAACCTCAGGTTACAGATTTTTACATAAGTTGTATCTTGACCAAATATCAGTCATGGAAAATCAATGAAAAGCTTATTTTTTCAGCTTTCATATAATGTATATATCTCAATTTCCAAAAAAAATACATGTATGACTGGTTTTGTGCTCCAGGGTCACATCATTTGGTTTGTATGCATGTGAGTTTGTTTGTTTTAATGACATATCTGATATTCCACTTACCATCAAAGGTGTACCAAAAATTACCATGTTCTGATGAGCATAAGGATTTTCTTTCTGCAGTCCCAGATGCCATACAAGATAATGCAATAAAACAAAGAAAAGCTGATGGGCACCAAAGCGCCATATCTGGTATCCGTCATGAACAATACAGTGAAAAAATAACTCTAAAAAAAGTTTTTTCTTTGAACAAATCCAGAGCTTCGTTGTAAATCCCATTTGGTTTAAAACTCACCACAGACTTTTTTCCACGAGGTTATGAGAACAGAGAACTGTTGAAAAAAAAGGAAGTTTAGTCATGAGTTGTGTACAACTTTATTTACAGTTTCATGTGTTTTACACATAAACATATGCTGAAATATGATTTTTCAGCAGATATTTAGTATATTAAAGCAGTCCACTGAAACGACCAAAGTAAATATCCTTTCTTTTTGCTGTTACTCCAAAGTCTGTTTTAATGGGGATTTATGCATTTTATACATATTTATGAGTTTTTTTTTTTTTTCAAATTATTTTATAGATCAAAGAAGGAATCAATAAATAACCATCATCAATTATAATCATCTGGCAATTTATGTGGTGATTTTAAGTCAGATCAAGGACAGTGTAAGGGTAGGACAACAAAATAAAATTAAAATAAATAATTAAAAACATGGCTTTCTCTGTGTTTAACCTGTCAATGACTGGATTCCCATGAATGACCATATAAAATAATCCCATGTGCGTTTCTGAAAGTTAAATGTTACAATAATATATTTATGGAAGTGATCATAGGAATTATGAATTTCTTAGTTATTATAATTAATGTAACTTATGCATTCATTGATGCATTCATTTGTCATGGTCAGACATAAAAAAGAAAAAGAAAAAAAAAACACATAAAGCAAACAGGTCTATTTAAATGTCATATGCAGTTGAAGTCAGAATTTTTAGCCCCCTTTTGAATTTTTTTTGGGGGAAAATATTTCCCAAATTATATTTAATAGAGCAAGGAAATTTTCACAGTATATCTGATAATATTGTTTCTTCTGGAGAAAGTCTTATTTGTTTTTTGGCTAGAATAAAAGCAGTTTTTTAATTTTGTAAAAACCTTTTTAAGGTCAAAATTATTAGCCTCTTTAAGCTATATATTTTTTGATAGTCTACCGAGAGAAATGTAGTCTTCAGAAATGTGTTGAAAAAAAATCTTCTCTCTGTTAAAGAGAAATTGGGGAAAACAGGGGGGCTAATAATTATGACTATGTCACATTTGTTGATGATTTGTTGAAATCATTCATTTCAAAGTCAAAACCGACTATTTTTAATGATATATTGAATCTACAATATAGTTTCAAAGCTCACCAGAGCTAATTTGTGATATCGTGATTCATGAACACCATATGTAAAATTAAATGCAAGTATCATATAAAATGAAAGATTTGTTTTTGGCAAAAAATAAGTATCACTTATCTTTTGCTTGTATCTAACATTCTGAAGCAATGGATCAAACTGAATAATTAAACAAGCAGCCAGAAAAAGATCTTACCATTGTTGCTGTACCTAACTGTAACACTTTCTGGGGCACAAAGCAAGTGTATATGACAGTGTCATATATGACAGAGAAAAATTGAATTGTACAAAAGCTCTGTTGAGCTCTAATAAAACAAACCTGTGACAAAATCTCTTCTGTTTTGCACCATAAGTGTATCAGTCTTAACTGACCGCAGGAAGTTAAGTTTAGTTAGTGCATTCAGAGATTTTGTGCATTAAAAGGTTTTTTATTTACACTTTCACAGAAGTTTTACAAGTTGGTACAAGTTTACTGTTGAACACCAGTTGGCACTATTAACTCTTTAGGAAAAGGCATTTATATGGAGTTCTATGGAGTATAACATAAATTTTTGTGCATAAAGCCTTAATGCGTTATTGTTTAGGCTACTCCATGTAGTTGAGAGCTGAGGTGCTTATTTAAATTTTCTTAGGCGTATCAAGGTAAGGGCGCAAAGGTTTCTCTCACATGTTGTTAAAATGGAAGTGAATGGGGCAAAAACTGTCACAAACATAATGAAAGGGTCATACATTTGAGTCAGTTTGTTTTTATTTTTAAAGCATTTTTCCAAAATATGTCAAAATAAGATTTGTCTCCCCAGGAAACATTCCTTTTGCTGAAACACAGAGAAGGTTGTGGCCACGTTAAGACTCAACAGCACCCCTTAGTGGATGAAAACGTCCCCAAGATAACGTAAGGGTTTATGTGATTAGCTGAATGGTTGAGGAGTTTGCACCTGTGCCAAACTGAATAATTATCGGCTCATGCTCCTCCAAACTTAGTTAGTAAACATCATAAAATGTAAAACAAGTTCATTAAAACAGTTCAACAGAAGGACAGCAATGCTGTTTATTAGATTGAGCTCGTCAGAATATACAGTAAAAGAAATTAAACTGTATCTCTGTCTTCTACAGCCCTCCAAGTTGAGGGAAAAAATGGTTGTTCTTATTGCCATCACTTTTTATTTCCATTGTAATGTTGAATTTTAAAGACATTTTGTTGTCTAGGTCATCAGTGATATACATTGTAATGTAAAACTGATAATCACCCTGCAAAGAAAAGGAGCATTACAGTTAGCTTTTAATCTTATTTTGTCCATTACGAATGATTCACTCTACACAACAAATATGGTATAATAAATTCATTTAAATATAATCATCTTGTGCATATAATGTTAACTTCTCACCACAGGGCCATCAAATTTTGTTACATAAAGTGGAAAAGTCTCATTCAGGGTTTCTAAAACAAAAAAGCAAAGTCATCAGTAGCTGTATCAATTAAAGAAAATACATGAAACATAATCAAGCATGTAGTACCTCCTTTAATAATGTAACATATTTTGTAATCCTCACAAAGAACTTCTGGCTGTTCATGCTCCAACCACATCTGACCTTTGTAGTAAACAATACCATGATATCCAAAGCGAGTGATTGTGAACACTGAAAAAGAACACAATGCAAATGTCACATTGAATTAGAGTTAATTAGTTAGTTAAGCTATGTCAGTTTAGTTACACAGGGGCTCTTTAAACTTACTTGGGATTAATGTATAATTTACAGTGTAAAAAGACACTCCTGGAGAGCAGGGGGAAATAGTCATTGACAGGTAATACAACGGACCTGAATGAAGAGAGAAAAATGGCTGTTGATAATATTTAAAATATGAAAAGACATTTGTTATTGAAAACTTGCTGTGGTACTTTTTTAATCCCTTCATTTAAGATTTTAATAATTTCCTTTCAAAGCACTTTTGCACCTCTTTTTACATTGAGATTGCAATGAGGTTAAATATATGAAAAGAAACAGTTTTATAGGTATGATACTGAAACACTGGTAGAGAACAAATTAATATTATTAAATGTATCTTCTTACAGAAAATATGCAGCTTTAACCTTTGTTATCATTACCATTTTTATATTTAACTAACACATTTTTACTCCGCAACTATGGTGAATTACAGGTATATTTATTTTGTAATTAAAATACAACACACCATTACATACACTGTAAAAGCACGTCAGCTGTAGATGCCAGAAATGTATCGTTAAATCTACAAAAACTTTAAAATACATTTTACTCTAAACTACCGTATTTTAATAATTTATAGTGTTTGTTAATACACCAATGTTTTGAAGTTCTAACATCTCCTAACTGTACGTTTGTTACAGAGGCTAAAACAACTTTAAAACCATGTGATGATGAGACAGTCTTATGATGAACCAGTGCACATAACAAACAGCTTTTCCCACAGAGAAACACTAATATATAGATGCTCAGTGTCATTCACACAACTAAACATCACGGAATCATGAAAACACACCTAACATGATAAACATTATTGATCAACATTAGATGTAACAACTCTAATGTATATGAGATATATATGAGAATAACTGATGAGAAAATAGTAAAAAGTGCCTTAGTAATGCCAATCAAAAAACATAAAACGTGAAGTGTCATGCAGGGAATTTTACGGTAAATTTACGGTTATTTACAGTATTTGTTAAAAGGATAATTAAAAATGAAAATTGTCACTTTAATGGTGATTACAGGCGCTCGCTGCAGTTTGGCAATAGAGTCTCCAGGAGCTATAGCTATTAATTTGTTTGTATTTGTTTATTTCTAATCTAAAGGAAACTGTAAACCATTGAGTATCATTAATATAATAATCACGAATTCAGCTAAAAATCTTCTTTAATATCCTATTAAAAAAAGAAACGCACCTACATATTAGATGACCTGAGGGTGAGTAAATTAACAGGAATTTATCATTTTGGGTGAACTATCACTTTAAGGAAACTTACTGTTAACTAGACTACAGAGTTTAACTATAGAATACATTTTTTTATTACCATTAAAATTATGGCAGTTTGTTTACTCCATAACACTATTACGTGCATCTGAGGTTGGAGAGTGGGACAGGTAAGAATGTTGTGCGACATACATTGTGCACTTTGAATATCACTTTTGTTAGACACACTAGGTGAGGGGCGTGCTCCACCCACTGTACTTTTGTTTTTTCTTATATATATTAGAGTAGGTTAGGTAGTGCGTAATAGACGCGAAGATTTATTTTCAATAACTGCTATATTTTTTTCTTTTGTATAGTTAGGGTAGAGGTTGGACCATTAGAATAGATTGTTTTGTTTTATTTACTTTTATTGTTTGGACGCCGCCCGCGTCTCATCTCTCCAACTCTCCCATCTATCTGTTCAAGCATCTTGTGTTCCCATTTGTTGTCCGTAATATTCAATATATTCTTGTGAATATTTAATGTTCTTTCTATATACATATTTTTGCATTTATTATTATCACTATCTTTGTAAATAAACTCACTTTATTGCATTCAGTTAGTCGTGGTATTTTGTCCCTCACTTGTTGATAATTTTGTGTTTGCTTATGTGTTTCACTCAAAAATTAATGTTACTCTCCTTCCCCTTGACTCACCATCTTTAAGATTGTAACATAGAGAAAAAAAAAGAAATGTTTCTTGAACACCAAATTAGCATATTTGTAATTCATAAATGTGCATATTTTATGTGATGAAGGATAGTGCAACACTTAAGACTTTCTGACATGTAAACTAATATGTACAATATCACTTTCAGTGCAGTCCCTGAGATCATTGCACAGTTTAACTATAATCTAACACCTTAACCTATGTCTTAATATAATCTTAAATCTTAAAACTCTTATAAATAAATAAATTTAGTCAAACTAGATAACTTTTACATTATCAATTCGAATAATGAAAAAGTAGATGTGATTTCTGGTCCCACTTTATATTAGGTGGCCTTTGTACTTAATCGGAAATTAATCATTTGTACAATGTATTTATTGCGTAAATACTTGATTTTACATTGTATTTATGATTGATTAATACCTACAAGTTATTACATCTGTAACTCATTTCTGCAATTAAATTTTATTGTTATTATTACACTGTTATTATTACACTGTACACTGTCCCTAATTTTACCCCTATCCCACCTCAACAAAAAAAAACTAGGTGTTCTCTAATACACTATGAACACAGTAAGTACATTGTACTTACTTTTTGATGCAAGGCCACCTAATATAAAGTGGGACCTGATTTTATTTAAGTATTTGATATTTCACTTACCATCAAAGGTGTACCACATATTAATATGCTCTGATGAGCATAATAATCTTCTCTCTGCAATCACAAATGACAAACAAGATAATACAATAAAACAAAGAAAAGCTGACGAGCACCAAAGCGCCATATCTGTTCCCGTCTACACCAGAGGAAAAAAAACTCCCTTTCTGAATGGTAATGTACAAACTGGGAAGAATTAAACAGAACAAAATTTAAAGTAACCATTATCTAAAACAGTTCTTCCCTTTAACAGTACACTGCATTGTTTTCAGACAGATTCGGTTTGAGACCCACACTTTTGTCATGGTAAATGCTAGCTGTGAGAACAGGAAACTGGAACAAAGGACGTTTATTTGCAATTTCGTCTGCTTACATATCATTCAAACATATGCTGACATACAAATATGCAGATATTTAATACATTTAAAACATATAATCTATTTTTGCTGTTCACTCCAACGTTGGCATTGATGGGGATTTATGGATTCAAACTTCTGGAATAGAAGAAAAACACAGGGATTATTTACAAATCAAACACAAATAATTAAAAAACTATCAACAATTAGAATAATCTGTCAGTTTGTGTGGTCATTTTATAAATCAGTGTACATGTAGATCAGGGGTGCCCAAACCCGGTCCTGGTGGGTCGGGGTTTTCCAAAGTTTAGGTATTCTAGAAAGATCTACACAGGTGTGTTGAGGAAATCTGGAGGTAAAATCTGCAGGACATTGGCCCTCCAGGACCAAGTTTGAGCACCCCTGATGTAGATCAATCTTTCTACTATCAAAATGGCAAAAGAAAAAGATTATAAACATAATATGTTTGGATGATTTTGCTTTAATGAGATTAAATCTGCTTCAAAAAGAAAAACAAACCTGCTGCGTGTGTCCTACGTCTTCCAAAGCCAATGATACCATTTTTACCACTAGTTTTTATCACTTGTGCAGTGAAATTTAAATGAACTGTTTGGATTTTTTCAAGCTCATCAACAAATGTGCAATTCACATTTATCTGATATTCACCCTATGAACAAAACAAATAAACAAAAATATGAATCCACAATCTCTAGAAAAGGAAAAAGGTTTCAGAGGGACTTTTCACACTTGAAACAGTAAACCTTTAGTTAGTAAAATAGGGCTACATCTCTTCTTCATAGCATTCATGGTTTGTTTGAAACTCAGGGTAAAAATAGGGATTTATTTACAATAAATCATGGTTGAGCTCAGTGTGAAAAGCCCTTTTACAGTAAAAAAAAAAAAGGTTTTCCTTTCAATGCATTATTGTGCCATTATTATTTAACGAGATTTCTTAAGGATAATCTTATCTTAGTCATTCATATCGCATCACTGTCAATCCCTCACCTCAGGACCATAACATTTTCTCATACTGAATAGAATCGTTTGATGAAGTGTTTCTAAAAGAAGAACGAGGTCTGGTTAGTGAGAGATCATTAGTGAAAAGTGCAATTAAACAGACTAATGTGTACAATAGTACCGCCTTTGATGATGTCACATATTTTGAAATTTTTACAAGCAACGTCTGGCTGCAGGTGATCAAACCACAGCTGACCTTCATAGTAAACCCTAGCATGAAATCCCATTCGTCTGATTGTGAACACTGAAGGACAAAACCGTACTTTTATAAAAACACTATAGATAATAATAATAATAATAATAATAATAATAATAATAACGATATATTCTTATTATAAATGATACTGAATACGTAAATAGCTAATAGGCCTAGTCAAGTTCCTAATTACGGACATGAACTTACTTGGAATTAATGTATACGTTAAATTGTAGTTGGTCATTCCCATAAAGCAGGGGGAGGCAGTCAATGACAGGTGATACAATGGTCCTGGTTGAAGAGAAAACTATTTTTATTTGAATAACAATGACATCAAATATAGTTGAATTACAGTGCTCAGCATATATGAGTACACCCCTCACAAATCTCTCTTTTAAATTCATATTTTTAATAGGAAGCTATACAATATTATATTTGTGCATATACATTAGATTAGTCAGTACTGAAGCCAAATCTGGAGCTTATCTAGCTAAATAACTTACGATAACGGTCCAGAAACTAGTACACCCAAATTTATATGTTATAGAAAAATATTAAATACAAATTTTAAAAAGAGAGAAAAATCAAGAGAAAAGTAAAAAATTTTGATGAAATTTTGTAGGTTGTAATTTTTGTTTTTGCAATATTTGCTTGAATTTAATTTTATTATTGTTCAATTTCTAAATATGTTTGGTGACTAAAATATAATTTTAATAAATATATCTGTTTAATAAATCTGTTTTGTTTAATGCACCAAAATACATTGCCTATATTCACTGAGAAATAAATAAAAATATTCATTATTCAATGAGCATTCCATGAGTAAACCTCTCAGAGATCTCTCTTTTAAGTTAATTTAAATTAATCTAGGATGCTTTACAATATTCTATTTGTCCATATAAATGTAGATTAATCAGTGCTGAAGCCAAATCTGGAGCTTATCTTACAAAATAACTTGCGATAGAAGTCTGAAATTTCATTCATTCATTTTCTTTTTGGGTTAGTCCCTTTATTAATCTGGGGTCGCCACAGCAGAATGAACCACCAACTTATCCAGCATTTGTTTTATGCAGCAGATGCCCTTCCAGCTGCAACCCATCACTGGGAAACATCCACACACACTACGGTTAATTTTAGCATACCCAATTCATCTGCACCACATGTCTTTGGACTTGTGGGGGAAACTGGAGCATCCACCATGGGGAAAACATGCAAACTCCACACAAAAATGCTAACTGACCCAGCTGAGGCTCGAACCAGCAACCTTCTTGCTATGAGGCGAACGTGCTACTCACTGCGCCACAGCGTCTCCCCAGTCTAAAAATCAGTAGCCCAAATTTGTATGCTAGAAAAATATTACATACATTTTTAAAAAGAGAAAAAAAATCAAGAAAGGATTACAAAAATATATAAAAAGATTTCAATCAAATATATAATTTAACATATAAAAAGTATTTTATTTTAATTTTGTTATAAAAAATATAACAAAAATATCCAAAATTTTGTTTATTTATTTATTTTTAGTTTTTGCAATATTTCAAATTAATTTAAATGTATTATCTTTCTATTTCTAAAAATTGTTTGGTGACTGAAATATATCTGTGTTATTCAAATGCACCAAAATATATAGTGCATATTCACTGAGAAATGGATAAAAATATTCAGTTGTCAAAATGCAGTGTACACAATTATGGTGAGCAATATATTTATTTATTTTATTTTTATATATATATATATATATATATATATATTTTTTTTTTTTTTTTTTTTTTCAAATGAAGTTTAACAAATAATTTTTTATTGTTTATCCTATTATATCTTCTTTTGGCAAAAGTCTTCTGTCTTTTAGTTTAGCTGTTATTAAAAACTCTTGCAAAACTCTTAAGACTCATGCAAAATAACTAGTAAAATATTATGTGATGTTGCCATGTCAAAGACAAAGAAATTAGTTTTTAGACACTAGTTATTAAACCTATTATAAAGATTTAAAATTGTGTAAAAATATTCTCTCTGTTAAACAGCACTTGGAAATTATTTAAAAAGAATAAAAACTTGACATGAGGTGTAAGAATTTTGTCTTCAACTATACAGTACAGCTATGAGGGAAAAAAGAGACCACATTTTTATTTTGACCAATTGAATTTACAATTTATAGTAATGTGCTTGATTATAACATACATTTTGTTTTGTTTTTGAGAACTATACTGATGACATTTTTACATAAGTGAAAATAAAAATGTCCTTTAGAGCATGAAATTACAAGTTGTCAAAATAACAACATAGATCAGAATTAATTTCTATAGGCAACACAATACCTTTTTCCTCACAATATTTGGTACAGCAATCTTGATTTTTAATTACAACAAATGAAAACATTTATCAGTTTGTTTGTTTTAACAACTGTAACTTTCTGTATAAATGCTCTAAATAAGCTAATGCTCCAATTAAGACTCTGAAGAAACAGATCAATCTCAATAAATGAATAAAGGGTTTTAAAAAAAGATCTTACCATTGTAGCTGTACCAAATGCTACCACTTTCTGAGGCACAAAGCAAGTGTCTTTCTGCCGAAAATGTACAAGACAATGCCACAATATGACAGAAAAAAGCTGAAATGTACAAAAGCAGCATTTCTGTTCACCTCTAATGAAACAAACAGTGACAAAATCTTTCTGGTTTTGTAGCATAAGTGTATCAGTCTTCCTACTGAAAGCAGGAACATGAACAAATCTATTAATTCACTTCATTATTATTAAACTTCCCTTTTGGAGGGAACCATGTTTTTTTTTTTTCATTTTAGTTTTTTTATGCAAATGCTAAAAGTGAACAAAACTGGAAAACAGTTTTTGCTTCAAATTTCAGGTGTGCCATGCAGTCTCGAAAATTCCTAAATGGCTTCTCTACAAAATTAGTGAGCTTAGCTAACCAGAGACATGAAGTCGAGATTTTGTGAACCATTTAAAGACAGATGTGACTTTGGATGTCTTTTTTAGATTCCCTGATTGAGAGCAAATGGACAAAATGTGAAAGCTGTAACATTTTAAAGGTTTAAAGGTATAACATTTTATATGTTTCTCTTGAAATATTCAGTTGTGCTATAAAAAATAGCGTAAATTCCATTTATTTCCCTTTAATACTTATATATGTTTTAAAAGACTTAATTAAGACAACTTTAATTTTCTCATTATATAGATTTTGTTTTTGCACCCTCAGATTTCAGACATTCAGATTTCAGTCATATCTCAGCCAAACACTGGCCTATCCTTAAAACTTTACATCACTGGAAAGCTTATTTATTGTGCCTTTAGATGATGTAAATTTCAACTTCCAAAAACAAACACTCACAATGTTTGGTCCAGAGGACTTTTATTTTATTTTATTTTTTTATTTGAAGAAAAAAAAAACTCGTAACTTCATAAATTCTTCAATACATCTTTGCTGAATGAAAACATTTTGCTGGATTACTGACTAAGTACTGGAATTTATTGTCCTATAGCCCACCTAAATGTTGCAGAATTGCATTCTTACTACCACTGCTTTTTATGTACGCAGTAGCGTTGAGATGTAACGTCAGCATTCTTTTAGCATCATCAATAATGTTTATGTCCATGTAAATTTCATATTCTCCCTGCACAGAAGGGAAAACAAAATAAATTAAATTAGTTTCATATGCAGTATATATATATATATAGATACATTTATTTATTTGCCATTTGTTTACAAATAATAACTTGACTTCTAGCTGATCATTTGGAAAAGTGGCAGAAGGTAGATTTTTCTGATGAATGATCTGTTGAACTGCATCCCAATCATCACAAATACTGCAGAAGACCTATTGGAACCTGCATGGACCCAAGATTCTCACAGAAATCAGTCAAGTTTGATGAAGGAAAAATCATGATTTGGGGTTACATTCAGTATGGGCTGCAAGAGATCTGCAGTTTAAATAGTAATATCAACAGCCTGAGGTATCAAGACATTTGTGCTGCCCATTACATTACAAACCACAGGAGAGGGCAAAGATCCTGAAAGGAAAGGTCAAAGTGCTCCAGGTTTGGACAGTCCAGTCACCAGACATGAACATTATTGAACATGTCTGGGACAAGATGAAGGAGAAGGCATTGAAGATATATCCAAAGAATATTGATGACCTCTGGGAGTCCTGCAAGAAGGCTTCCTTTGCCATTTCAGATGATTTATTAAAA
Source organism: Danio kyathit (assembly GCA_903798195.1). Classification (NCBI taxonomy): domain Eukaryota; kingdom Metazoa; phylum Chordata; class Actinopteri; order Cypriniformes; family Danionidae; genus Danio; species Danio kyathit. The sequence continues at coordinate 35,075,327 of LR812520.1, read as the reverse complement.
AGTTTTTTGAGTGATTGCAGAGATGTATGGATGCAGTCGTCCAGGTTCATGGGAGTCATACACAATATTAATTTATTTTCACTGCACCATGACTTTATATTCTATACTGTACATTATTTCTGACAAGACTTTTGTCTAAGCAAAGTCAGACCTTACTGTCCTAATTAAATAATTAAAAATCAAGGCATGATCATATTTTATTTTGGTAAAATAAACATAATCTAGAGGCCTTTGCCTTTCATATAAGCCACTTCTGATACCAAATGATCAACTAGAAGTCAAGTTATTATTTGTTGATCCTAAAACTTGGATAGGTGACAAGACTTTTGTCAGGTAGTTTACAAGCCGTAAAAGCCATGGCTTTGTTATGCAACACCAAGCCACAGGAACAACTTCTAAAATCTCAATCATATTATATAATATATAGGTACAGAAAGAAAATGACCTTGAAATCTCACCTGAAGAGACAAAAAGGATGTTCTCTTCCAATAAATTGAACAGGTTTCATGCAAGGTTTCTGAAACAAAGAAGTGTACAATATCAATAGGCCTGCATCACTGCAACAAAAGATAAAGTGTAGTGTAGTAAATCTACTCTAACATGTACCTCCTTTAATGATGTAACAGATTTTGACATCCTCACAAAGAACATATGGCTGTTTGTATTCCAACAAGAGCTGATTTTTGAAGTAAACACGGGCATGATATCCAGCAGCAGCAGGTGTGAACACTAAATGACATAATAAGAATAATAATAATTGTTATTATTATAATAAGTTCTAGAAAGGAAACTTATAGGAAAGAGAGGTTAAACATGATTACAACTGCAAGAAAAAAAAATATATACACAAAGTAAATATTTAGGAGCATTCAGATATTATAAACTTACTTGGGATTATTGTGTACGTGAGAGAAAACGTGTTTTCTCTAAAAGAGCAGGGGTAAGGAGTTACTGACAGGTAATACAGCGGCCCTGATTAATAAACAGAGTCTTTTTAATGACAGAAAAACACAGTTCAAACAGAATCATGTTATAACAATTATTATGCAAAGGAGGTGTAGCCTAAGATAATCCACATGGGAAAAATACTATATTAATTTATCATAAATACCTTTAATAAATAAGAAATATATGAAGAGTTCAGATACCTCTAAGTGCCATCTGAAATTTTCTTCTAAAATGAACAAATATTCTCAGACTCATCTGTGTAGTTTCAGTAATTTCACTTTTATGGCAAGAATAGGTTCTTGGCATTGCCTTTAGATTGAAATAACTAAAAACAAACATAGGATTTTGGGATAAATGATCATTTTAGAAGAACATTTCAGACGGTACAGAGGTTTTTGCATCTGAACTTTTCATATAATAAATATACAGTAGTAAATACTAGTTGTTGTTGTTTTTTTAGTTTATATATTAGAGGTGATACACATCACTTTGTTACTGAACGCAATACTATTTAATATTTATATAAAACTGGTACTAATTAAAAAAACCATGGCAAAACAACCGAAGAATGAAGATCTCAATGAAGTTTATTTAGCTTAACAGTCTCAGAACCTTATTTTTAGCGTCAGAAAGAGTCAGGAACAACCCCAAACACCCTCATGATAAACATTTTTACACTGTTTTAGTTAACTACCCTTAATGTAAATGAAGTTGCTCCTGTTATTACAGCTGCTCTGTATGTTTATGAGTTTCAGGCACCCCTTTGCCTGAGACAGTTCTCTGTGTGCTTCACCTGTTCCCGTTCTGTAATTGTGATTACCCCTCATGGTGTGTCAACAAAAAACAACAACATCAAAAAACTGTTGTCTCTACACTCCAGTCCAGTGTTTCTCAATGACGATCCTGGAGGACCACCAGCTCTGCACATTTCCACGTCTCCATAACCAAGCACACCTGATTCAGATCATCAGCTCATTAGCAGAGACTGAAAGACCTGTAATGGGTGTGACAAACAAAGGAGACATCCAAAACATGCAGTGTTGGTGGTCCTCTAGAAACGTGGTTGAGAAACACTGCTCCATGGTGTGTACATGCCTGTACTAAACAACTAGTTGTTATAGGTGTATTTAAACTAAGGCTGCACAATATATCGTTTCAGCATCAATATTGCAACGTGCGAATATGCAATAGTCGCTTCATAGAATATGCAATGTTGAGTTGATTATAATTAACCAGTAAATTAAGTTTAACCCTACTACAGTGAACAAATGTATTTTAAGGCATGTGACTGTGTAAACTTTCAAGCTAATATAAACCATTTGGGCACAAAAAATGATAAAATATGTAGCTTTAACAAAGATTAATTGTATTTTTTATTACATTTGTTATTTTACATTAGATTGCATTACATTTTACCTCAATACTGTTAGAATATCCAGAAAACCACAAATGACTGTGTATTTAGAAATATCTCAAATTAAAAATTTTAAATATTTTTGCTGTTTGTTCAAACTACTTATTCATGATGAGCTGAATCAACACAATTCTAAGGATTTGGGGAAGATAACTTAATTGTTTTATGTTTAATCAACTTAAATTTGTAAAAACAATTAAGTTAACTTATGTAAATTTGTGTTGGGACAACATGAAGGAATTGTGTGGAACCCTGCATTTTTTTACAGTGTTCATTATAGTTTATATAATAACTTTACATAATAATAAACGCACTCCCTACAAAATTATCAAAACGTAAAATTATGAACTTTCTTCAAATACACTCAAAAAATTAACCCATTGGAAGAAAACCAATAAATCCATCCAATGAATTTGTTTAGCACCAACTAAAAAAATGTTCACACAATTAAATGCAGTTGAGTTGGTCCAACATAATTTTATCAAATGAAAGTTTTAATACAGTTGTATTTTTATTTAACTTAAACTCAAAGGTCTGATAATATCATGTATGTCTATTATGTCTCGTACATTTCAAAGTCTCTTAGTTTTATTTGAAGTTGTCCTAAATGAACTAAAAGAGAGTTACATATACAGTTGATTGAGACTGATCTCAGAACTAATTTTAGGACAGTTATTGCTCACCGAGCAAGGCAATAAACTGCATTTTTGCTAATTAAGCTGCCAACACCCAAAGCATGGGTGCTTCTGCAAGGTTGCAATCTCAAAACTCAAAGCATTACATGAAAATCTTCTAAATCTTCATCCTAAAGGATTAAACTCAAACAAGTCTTTATTAACTTTAAACACCTAAGATTACTTTTATTGCCAACATTTCCCTCTCTTAATTTAATCCCACGCAATTCGCAAAGCATGCTGGGAACAACAAATCCTCTAACCAGGTAGTTGGACCAACATAATTCCTTCATGTTACAACACAAAACTTAAGTTAGCTTAATGGTTTACAAATTTAAGTGGACTGAACATAAAACAAAAAAATTGGCCAAAGAAATTACAAGAAAATGTTTCAGCTCATTTTAAACATAGTTTGAACAAGCAACAGTGATCTTTTTTTTTGAGTGTACTTATTTGAATCATCGTATGAAATCACAGAAAAACTAAATATTGCAACGTCAGTTTTTTTCCAATAACATGCAGCCCTAATTTAACCACACATCAAAGTTATGTTTTTCTGACACACTCAGTTGCTAGATTGCTACTATAAACGTATTCTTTTGATGATAATAATCTGAACAGCTCAATAAAATGCTCATTTTAACCCAAAACGGCCGAAAACGTATCGTTTAGCAATTAGTGTTGTACATTATAAGTTCACTACAAGCACATTGTTTAAGAAAAACAAAGTGTAACTCACCTTCGTAGCTGTACCAAAGACTAAAATCCTCTGAAGAACACAATAATCTTCTCTCAGAAAAGGCAGAGGACACACGAGGCACTGCCACAATATAAAAAATAAAAACTGAAGTGTACAAATACATATTAACTCTGAGGGAAAAGCTAGTAAGAAGATATCTGAAGAGAGTCTTAATTCTTAATCAAATTCACAGTAAAATGTGCTCTTTAGACAGAAAGATCAGTGGTTTTTCAAGGTATAAACAGCACTGGGTCGTGGGAATAAGGAACTATCTGAAAACAGAAATTAGGCTATGAGATAAAACCATGAAAAAAATCAGGAAATACACAGAGTGTGTGTGCAGATAGTACTGTAAATAAGACTTTACATTTATTTACACTTTTATACATCACAAATATACCAGACGACAAATGATGCCTGCCAATGTTCAATACATTACAATGCTGCACTGAAATTATTTTAAAAATACTACTAGACATCTTGGCTGTTCACCAGTATTATATACACAAGTTAACTTTTATCTGGTTTGCTGAAGTCATCCATGTCAAATGAAAACGGTCGGTCGTAACCCATGAGGTGGTTATAATCATGTGGCAGAGAAAAATGCATCGGGTTGACCAGCATCGAGCGTTTCTTGGCATAAAAACTAGTGAACATCCGGCTCACGTCAGGGATCGTGACGTCACTCTGATGAAACACAGTCCGTTTCTCCATTAGGACAGCGCTGTAAGTGATGGCCGTGTACATGTCTGTCTCCTTGTTATGATACAGACGTATTACATAGCCTTTGGTGATGAAGTGGAGGAGAGCAGGAGTGAAAAATGTGAAGAAACCTATAACGCCACAAAAAGCCACTTGCAGTGCCAAGCTGTTCACACCCACGCCTGTTTTCATGAGGACAAACGGCATCACACAGAGACTAAACATACTGCTGGAGTAGGAGAAAAACTTCACACCTACAACAAAAGAGCACATTTGCATAATTAAGGTGGGGATCTGACAAGAATTTGTCATTGGTTGTTTGTATTTTACAAATAGAAATATCATAGGTGGTATATTTACCACGGACAGCTTTTCCCAGGTTGCCTGAGTAGATCAGATCTCCATCTTCAGACTGGACTGGTGAGGAAGTATACCATCTTACAGCACAACATGACTGAAGCTATGAAAAAAATAATGAGAGAAGCACTTTTAAACATTGAGATACAGAAAACTCTTCTTAGTATAGATCAGGAGCGCCCAAACGAGGGGCGAAATCCAAGCTTGATTGAGAGCTGTGGGCCGAAAGTTAATATAGCAAACTGTAAGAAGTTGCCATGTGTAATTTCCTAATTTATTTCATAATATTTAAAAATAATGCATACTAATGCATTATAATTTTTGAAAATGTATAATATTTTAACTAACTTATTACAGTAAAACTATTTTTAAAAATCCATTTATAAAACAACTGATTTCAACGCCGAATACATGCTGAACCTGCCTTTGCCTTGATTTGCACGCTGAAGTCTTTTGCTTTGTCCCCTATTCACTAAGTGACAATATGCATGTGTATATATATATATATATATATTTTTTTTTTTATTATTATTTTTTTTTTATCTGATTAATTTACAACATTTAATTGAAACATTTAATTTCAGTTTGCTTTTTATGTAGCTCAACAATAAAACAAACAAACAAACAAAATATTACATTAAAATAGAAATGAGAATCTCTGTTAAAGGCATTCCCCAACCCTTCCCAATCAATTTCTCTCTGGCAGGCCAAATTAAAAGACACAAAGAGCCAATCTGCATTTTGGAATAATTTCGGGCTGGGCCAGGCAGAATCTGCAGACATTTTTTGTTATTTCTGCAGAGAATTTTGCAAAAAATCTGTAGATTTAGGCAGAATTATTTTAGGAGTATCGTAACTAAAAACTTAATATATTTGACATAAAAATAATAGCTTTTTAACTTTTATTTATTGTTTACAATGCAAATTCAATTAGATCCACTTATTTGGCAAACAAAGCAAGTCTCTCATTTAATATAATATATCTACTAAATGACAGAAAATATTACTTTACAAACTGTATTGTAAATAAATTATATGAACATTTTATATTACTGTTATTATATCACAATAATATTAGTGAAATTAATTTCAAAAGGATTAAATATAAATTTACACACATTTACACAAATAAATACACAGACTCAATGAGGGGCTAAAAATCTGCGCATTTCTGCGCGCACAGATTCCAGGTGGGCCTATTGATGGGTCACGTGTCACTGAAGCCTGGAGTAATGATGCTGAAAATTATGCTTGAATAACAGGAAAAAATTACATTTTACATGTATAATCAAGTTAGAAACATTTAAGTTGAATAGTAAATATTATACTATTTCACAATCTTACTGTTATTATTATATTCGTCATCATACAAACACAGCCTTGGTGGTAGGCATGAGATGATAACCGTTTTCAAGGTTTGGAAAAGTCAAGGTTTTAAAACTGCTCCAAAATATTTTAAATGTTTCTCAAAATTAAACATATTGTGTTCAAAGTGGGGAAAAAGTTGTTTTTTACCCAGACATTTTAAAAGATCGTATTTAGGGCAGAAATCTCAATACCATGATATCGTGATATTTTTATCCAAGGTTATCATCCCGTTTCTTATTATTACCAGAATCTTATACCAGCCCATGCCTAGTTGTTGGACAGGCAAAACTTAATAATATTTAAAATATATTAGAGATACTAAACTTTCGATTGGCAGACAATTTTAATTATATTTAGATCTACAATGTGAAAATTATAGCTTTACACATTTTAAAATGAAAATGGAAAATAAAATCATAAATGTATATTAAAAGTACTAGAAATATCTACAAATACATATTTACAGAGCGAAATTATTCTCTTCTCAGCCAACTGAAATAAAATATAGTCAGCTGACCACAACAATCTGCATAAAGGTTAAACAAACAGCATTTTAATTCCATCTATTATGTACCTTATTTGCATCTGCTTTTAAAAATGACCTTCGGATCACATGCAGCAAATGATCCTGCCTTGTCAAAAGTACAGCCCGAGAGCTGCAAACATTCCCATTGCTGAGGGATGCTGGACGAACCCCGATCTGGACATTTCTGATGATCTGTTGCTGTATTTTTGACAAGCGCCGCAACCCGTGTAAAATCCCAACCTGGTACATTTTATCATGTGGAGTTTTCCCACTTCCTTACACGGTAAGATGACTAAACACACCGGAAGCTATTTGATCAGCGAACGTATACGTGTGGTTTAAATTGCGGCGTGTAACTACATTATAAACTGCACAAAATCACAGTGGTCAGAAAGTATATATACAAAAATGTACATTTAATTGCAATTCAAACAAAGAATAAAACGGCGTGTTATTATTCTGTGAAGCGCGATGAGAAGGACTCTTAGTTTTTAATCTCCGCCTGACAATTGCTTCCTGTTGACGGTTCTGACAACAGAAGGAGCAGCTGCCAGAAGAACAGAAGCTCACCGGAGGAAAAAAACCCTGACAAAAATCTGCTTTGACCTGTTCGATTGTATTGAGGTGAAATATTATATCGTGTATTTAATGAGTATTTAATTTAGATTCCAGCGAATGCTAATGATATTATTTAGTGAAAAAATAATAATTTGTTCAGAGCGATTAGGCTAACTGCAAAGGTAACTCACAACTGCCTTACATTGATTTACTCTAACGTTACTACATCCAGTTGTAATGCCTCTAAAACGATGTCATTTTCAATAAAAAGCAGATCACTTAGTTCAGAGCATTATATATATTTTTATTATGAACATGCAATATATATGTGCTGTTTTAATGTTACAACATGTTTTAGTACGTTAACTGTTTATTTATTTTTTTATTATTCCACAGAGACGAGGAAAGGCTGTAAAATGGGTAAGAAATTCAAAGTTCTGGTGAACGTGTACATTAATTAGGGACATTCTAAAACACTTAACGTGAAAAAAAGCTTAAGGTGAATTAATGTACCCAAACATAAACCAGAGAAACCCAAACTTTAGTCAAATTTTACTTGTAATTAACCCTAACTTCCATAAAAAAAGTACGAGCCCCAATTCCATAGATAAAGTGTAAAACATCACTTTAACCAATTTTTTTCCCCCGTTGAAGTCCATTATAAGGAAAAGCTAAAGTGGCTTCATGTACCTTAACAGCAATTTTACTTGTTATTAGCACTAACTACTAGCAAAAGAATGTGCTCGTTTCCACAACTGAAGTGAACAATATTGTGTTAAACGTTTTCCCCTATGTCATTGCACATTCTTTTGACAGCAAGAGTTAAAATGTTATAAATAAAACTAGATTTTATGAACAGCCTTTTTAACATTCGGTTTCCCTCGGTTGTTGTAAAGTTACGTTAAACCTTTACTTATAATAGACTTCAATGGGGAGAAAACACTTAACGTTTTCACTTTATCTATGAAATTGGGACTCGTTCTTTTTACAGTAGTTGGGGTTAATTACAAGAAAAGTTTGACAGAAATTGGGGTTTCTCTGGTTGATTTTTAGGTACATTAAACCACATTAAGCTTTTTTTACGTTAAGCATTTTAGAATGTCCCCATTAAATACCTTTCCTAAAATACTTAATTAACTTGATTATGGTATATGGTCACTGTTTGACTCTGATGATATGATATGCCAGTAGTTAAGCCTTTAAATGTGTTTAAATTGTCGTTGCTCGAGGCCTTAACAATCTAATAAGAGAAGAAAGCTTTGGTATTCAAAAGGTGTGGTAATAAATGTTGTCTTGTTTAAATATAAAAGAATCTTCAAAATAAATATAACATCTCAAAATACATTTACTTCATGCACAAATAATGCATAAAATCTTTTCTGAGGAGCTGAAATAAGTTATTTAAGAGTTTACACATTGAACAAACTCAAATTTTCTTTCTGTCAGTGTGATACAAAATCACTTCTCTGGATTATATTAATATGATTATTTCTTTCTGAGTTCATTGGGAGATATATCTTTTTGTTTGAAAAATAAACTAAATAAATTGATCAGTTTCACTTTTGTAATTTTGCTTCTCATCTTGTGTAAATATAACTGTATTTAGGAGCCTCTAAACAGTTTAGGAGTTAAGCCTTTTTTTGTAAAATGCAATAAAAATGTTATGACATTGCTACAAAGTTATCTAAGCTCTGAAATGTTGCCAGTACAGCACAAATGTATTGGCTGTTTAACATTTAAAGGCACAATACGTAATATTTTTCAGTTAACATTTCCACTGGAATATTGTTATACATTTTGCTGACTTATATACAGTGAGGGAAATAAGTATTTAATCACACTGTGATTTTTCAAAATCTCCTACTTAGAAATCATGGAGGGGTCTGGAATTTTCAGCATAATTGCAATTCAACTGTGAGAGACAGAATCTCTCACAGTTGAATTGCAATTATGCTGAAAATTCCAGACCCCTCCATGATTTCTAAGTAGGAGATTTTGAAAAATCACAGTGTGATTAAATACTTTATATAATTTTTTAACAATTTATTTGTAAATTACTGTATCAAATAAGTATTTGATCAATTGAGTCAAGCATTTTAAATATTTAGTACAGAAGCCTTTGTTAACAATTACAGTGGTCAAAGGGTTCCTGTAGTTCTTCACCAGGTTTGCACACACTGAAGGAGGGATTTTGCCCACTGATCTTCTCTAGATCTGTCAGGTTTCAGGGCTGTCGCTGAGCAACATGAAGTTTCAGCTCCCTCCAAAGATTTTCTATTGGATTTAGATCTGGAGACTAGCTAGACCACTCCAAAACCTTGTTATGCTTCTTACAAAGCCACTCCTTGGTTTTCCTGGCTGTGTGCTTTGGGTCATTGTCATGTTGGAAGACCCAGCCACGACCCATCTTTATTGCTCTGACTGAGGGAAGGAGGTTTTTGCCCAATATCTCACAATACATGGCCACGTTCATCCTCTCCTTAATACAGTGCAGTCATTCTGTCCCCTGTGCAGAAAAACACCCCAGAGCATAATGCTTCCAGCCCCATGCTTCACTGTAGGTATGGTATTATTGGGATGATACACATCATTCTTCTTCCTCCAAATTCGGTGAATAGAGTTAAGACCAAAAAGTTTTACTTTGGTATCATCTGACCACAGGACTTTCTCTCATGAATACTTTGGACCATCTAGATGGTTCCTGGCAAACTTCAGATGGGTCTTGACATGGGCTAACTTAAGCAGGGGAACCTTCCGTGCGATGCATGGTTTTAAAACATGACATCTTACTGTATTACTGATATAGTACCCTTGAAAACGCTGGTCCTAGCTCTCTTCACACCATTGATCAGCTACTCCCGCATAATTCTGGACTGATTCTAGACCATTCTTGGCATCATTAATACCCCACGAGGAGAGATCTTCCGTGGGGCTCCAGTCTGAAGGACATTGACAGTCATCATTAGCCTCTTCCATTTTCTGACAATTGCTCCAACAGTTGCTCTTTCTTGGCATTTGCCCCGTAGCGGTTTCAGCTTTATGAAAGTCTACAATTTCATCTCTTGTGTCTTTTGACAGCTCTTTGGTTTTGGCCATGTTGCTACTTAGACTTTTGACTGATTGTGGGGTGCACAGGTGTCTTTATGACAGCTAGTGACCTCAAACAAGTGCTACTAAATTAGGATCATGAGCAGAGTGTAGCTGGACTATTTTAAAGCAAAATAACAGGTCTTTGAGGGTCAGAAATTTGGCTGAAAAGCAAGTGATCAAATACTTATTTCACACAGTAATTTACAAATAAATTGTTAAAAAGTCATACAATGTGATTTCTGCATTTTTATTTTTAGATTCTGTCTCTCACAGTGGAATTGCAATTATGCTGAAAATTCCAGACCCCTCCATGATTTCTAAGTAGGAGATCTTGAAAAATCACAGTGTGATTAAATACTTATTTCCCTCACTGTACTTGCATTATGCCAAGTGTTTCTTAGAATATTAAAACCCAGAGAAATAAGCAATTTTAACTAGTGACGTGGATCATGACCTGTGTAGCCATGCTATTGACGTCATAAATCTTTAATTTCTGGTTTGATATACAGGGAAACACCAAAGAAGCTTGTGTTTTATTAGACTGTACAGAACAGCATTATAACAGAACTTTAAAATGTGATTAGTATGATAAAACAGTGCTACATCTTCCTCACATTATCACGAACAGCAGAATTGTAAGCTAGAATTTGACATTGTGATATTTGTTTTCTCTGCGATATAAATACAATTTCTCCAGATGTCTTAAATAGCTCTATTTGCAAAGTCATTGCTTTAGATTGATTGGGGTGATTCTCTAGGGGAGTGAAATATAAATATATTTTTATGTCATTTATTGTATACATATAATAAACAATCTACAGTCATAAATAAACACAATTGAGCAAATATTAAAGATAAATAAACTGGAGAGAGTGCAACAGTATTCAGGTACAAAAATTGAATAATCAAATGTAAAATAACATTGTACCGTCTTCATTATATAAATAATTCAATTAAATCTCTATTAAACTTCTTTATGCACTACTAAAATGCTTTAAACTCCCTTAAAATGCTGACTTAGTCACAGGCCTTAAAACACATGCAGATGATAAGCTTTTTCACTCTATTATGGTTCAATTCTGCAGTGTCTCCACAAATCTCCTGTGTTTTGACCTGTGGTTTCTGCTCAACTATAATCCCAACTCAACATTGCATATCTTGCGATTTGACTATTGCGAACGCACACATTGCGATATCGATGCTCAAACGATATGTTGTGCAGCTCTACCATAAGCGGTGGACTGTGGCATAATAAAATCTCAGCTGTTTTTGTGCTGTATTGTGCTCGTCTCTCATCAGCAATTGCTTCATCGCTCTTGTTTCACTTTGACAGCTTTCAGGCTTACTCTGCTTGGATACTTTAGCTTTTGAGTCATGAGGGATTTAATGAAGACAACTGCTGCGTCCCAATTCGCATATTTATACTACGACCTAAAAGTATGTACTTTTTTTTTGTGGAGGAAAAATATATACTTTTGAGTGTGTAACAGAAAAGTAAGCAAGCTTTGGGACATACTACTTCCTCGTTACACAGATCGTTGTGTTGCTTAGTTAAGAGCCCTGTCAATCATCCACATTTCTGTCGTATTTAATTTCCTACCTTATTGGAGAAGCAGCAGCAGGATAATCTCCCATTCACGAGTCTTTCATGCAGAGAAATCTCCTCAGGTCTTTGGATAATTCTGCATTCAGACGGTAATGTCCAAACACGTCTTTATATAAGTTCAGTATTGTTGTTGCAGATGAAATATGACACAGACAACAGTATTTAAATATTCTCCAGTAGGCTAGATATTAATTAACAGTCATGCAAACATCTTTACCGAAGCCTCTCTGCTTGACGGTTGGTCTCGCGCGTCCATCATGTTTGTAGTTTGTTTACACTTTTCACCCACGTTTTGTAGTTCTAATCGAATTCACGTCCAACGCGCAATGTACTGTGGGCAATATCAGCGGTTAGAGTATGGACGCTTCTACACTTAAAACATAGATATATACACTAGATGTCGCTACCCTGCTATTGTCTATTAGAACGAATGCGTCAATAGAGCCGCCATTTTAGTACAGGGTAGCGCTCCTTTGAAATGAATGCGGAACCAAGGTGAAGCGGAGGACTGTGGCCATCCAAAGCCAGAGAAATACACATATACACATATATCTATGATCGGGAGTTTTCCCCGGTGGTCAGTATGCAAATATTTTTTTCAATTACGAAATATTATAATTTTACATCACTTTTCTACATTGATGGATGTGACCGCACGGGCATTCCTGACAAAAAGTGAGTGTTTGTGTGCATGGAAATGCATTATCCCTGGAAGGACCCTGTTTAATTTGATCTAATCCATGTCCTGAAACACACCCCCTCTCCTGCTTTCACTTCTCATTCTGACGGAGGGAGCGATCCGTTTGTGAATGAATCTCCGTTATGAACGACTCGTTCACTTAGCTGACAATAATACAAGTTTCTAGCACGGCAGCATCTTCTTGTCATATTTCATAACATAGTTTGCTTATTTTATTCAACAAAATTAGCATAAGTCTAGAATTTAGCGCGAGTTGGTGCTACTTTGCCTTATGGTGAATGCAGCAAGAGACTGTATTATCATCAATAACATTACTTTTTAAGCACAAAAGTTCATAACATACAAAAACATAAAAAACAAAATCTTACCTATGAAATGTTCTGCCTTTGTGCTTTGTTTTCTTTGTTTGCTCGTTACTACAACGCAAACACAGCGCTAAAGTCCAGCATCTTCACATTGGCACACTGTCTTGACTAGTGCGGTTGAATGACGTTTGTCCTAGAAGCACTGTACCAATGTGGCGGCGCTATTGACGCATGCTCAGGGTCCCTATGCGATATCTAGTGTATATATCTATGCACTTAAAATTTTGACTGGAAATAGTAAACCATCCGGGAATTTTTGGCATACTCTTTTCAACATACTAATGATTTGGGACATACTAATTCTATTTTCACATACTATTTAGGACGGATAGTATGCGGATTGGGACGCAGCAAACAACTCCAATGATTTCACACTCAGTCACTGCATTATCAAACTATGCCTTTGTTGTAAATACATGCCCTCTAGTGGCCAAAATGACATACAGTACCTATAAAGAACATATTGACTAATTATTCATTACATGGTCTTAAAAAGTCTTACATTTAGATTCATAAAACTTGGATAAACCCTTTGATTTACGGTGTATAATCACATTCATTTATTTTAGATGGAGAAGAAAAGACCTATGGTGGCTGTGAAGGGCCAGATGCCATGTACGTGAAACTGATCTCCTCTGATGGCCATGAGTTTATCGTGAAGCGAGAACATGCTCTGACATCTGGAACAATTAAAGCTATGCTTAGTGGTCCTGGTGAGTATTTGCTACAAAAGCAGTTTGAATCACTATGGAATGACAATTTAAGTGACATCTGTAATATAATTGTATGCAGCAGTAGTTATTCAGCGTACTCTGCATTTCTTTTCCATTTGTGTAGTGATTTAGTTTCTTTGCATTTATCTTATTAATGCAAAAGGTGATCGTAACATTGGTTTGTCTTTGTTTTTCAGGGCAGTTTGCTGAGAACGAAACAAATGAAGTCAACTTTCGAGAGATCCCATCTCACGTTCTCTCCAAAGTGTGCATGTACTTTACTTACAAGGTCCGCTATACTAATAGTTCAACAGAAATCCCAGAATTTCCTATCGCCCCAGAGATTGCGCTGGAGCTTTTGATGGCTGCAAACTTCTTAGATTGTTAAACATTAAAAAAAAAAAAAGCACACATATATACACATCTGGCTGCAGAATAAATATGAAAAGCAAAATATGATTGTTTTTTTATTGCTTTTAAATACTTTTAGGTTTTTGAAAACTAATTTGTTCTATTTAATCTTCATTTTTTACCCCGTTCTTTAAAATTAGTGGATATCTTAAGTTATTTTTGTCTTTTTATCAATTTAAGCTCTGGCCCAGTATTAACTTGCATGAATATAGATGCACGGAGGGATGTTTTCCGATTTCAATGTTTTCATGACCAGAGTCAACAAGGCAGCAATGTTATTTTATGATGTAACAATTTCAGCCGAAATAGATTTGTTATGCCTTTTCTGCATGTGGATTGATCAGACAGGAGTCTTGTAATTGTCCACAGGAGTCATTCATCAGTTGTTTAATGAATAAAATTAGCTGTTCTTGAAAATAGTTTGTTCATTCATGTCAGTCTGCTTTGTGCATTTAACATGTGTATGTAAAACATTATCTAACATTAAGATTCCACATTTACCTCTTATATGAGGCAAAACTAAAATGTCCTCCTCCTGTTTGTCGTTGATAGAAAATTTCTAAAATTGAACAACACAAGTATATGTTTAGATAGATTTGCTTTAATAATAAGAGGAGATCCTGCACTTATACATTTTACATTCTGTAAATTCTAATTTATTTATAAAGTTGTAAATGCTTATACAGTGCTCAGCATATATAAGTACACCCCTCACAAGTCTCTCTTTTAAATTCATATTTTTAATAGGAAGCTTTACAATATTATATTTGTGCATATACATTAGATTAGTCAGTACTGAAGCCAGATCTGGAGCTTATCTAACAAAATAACTTACCATAACAGTCCAAAAACTAGTACAACCAAATATTTATGTTATAGAAAAATATTAAATACAAATTTAAAAAAGTAGTCAAGGGTCAAGACAAACAAAAAAATGAAAACTTTAGTTGAAATTGTGTAGGTTCTAAATTATTTTTATTTATTTTTTTTTTTTGCAATATTTTGCGCAAATTTAATTGTATTATCTTTCTATTTCTAAATATGCTTGGTGACTAAAATATAATTTTAATAAATATATCTGTTTAATAAAACTGTTTTGTTCAAATGCACCATAATACATACCCTATATTCACTGAGAAATGGATAAAAGTATTCATTTCCAAATTGGGGTGTACTCAATTATGCTGGGCACTGTATGTATGTGTATACACACACACACACACACACACACACACACACAACTATGAATAACAAACTACTGATGGCATTTCAACTCAATGAACATTTAGAGCATAAAGTGACAAATGGTCAAAATAAGAGAAGTTTTGTTTCCGGAAATGTCTATATTCATTTTTAGAGAACAAAATACCAATGGTTTAACTTAAGAGATAAGAAAGCAAAGTTTCTGATCCTGATTTTCCTGACTGTTACAGATTCATATCACTAAGCTGAATGATTTCAGTAAGTTCACAGCCTGTCAACTTTCAAAAAAATAGTATTAGGCCTGTACACAGGAGCAGGTGTATGTGAGGAAACTTGACAAACATCTTGAAATACAACCTGAAATATCTGAACAATGTCTTTAGGTGTGGTAACCATTGTGTGTGTGTGTGTGTGTGTGTGTGTGTGTGTGTGTGTGTGTGTATGTATGTATGTATGTATGTATATATATATATATATATGTATGTATATATATATATATATATATATATATATATATATATATATATATATATATATGTATGTATATATACAGGGAGTGCAGAATTATTAGGCAAATGAGTATTTTGACCACATCATCCTCTTTATGCATGTTGTCTTACTCCAAGCTGTATAGGCTCCAATACCTACTACCAATTAAGCATATTAGGTGATGTGCATCTCTGTAATGAGAAGGGGTGTGGTCTAATGACATCAACGCCCTATATCAGGTATGCATAATTATTAGGCAACTTCCTTTGCTTTGGCAAAATGGGTCAAAAGAAGAACTTGACAGGCTCCGAAAAGTCAAAAATAGTGAGATATCTTGCAGAGGAATGCAGCACTCTTAAAATTGCCAAGCTTCTGAAGCGTGATCATCGAACAATCAAGCGTTGCATTCAAAATAGTCAACAGGGTCGCAAGAAGCGTGTGGAAAAACCAAGGCGCAAAATAACTGACCATGAACTGAGAAAAGTCAAGCGTGCAGCTGCCAAGATGCCACTTGCCACCAGTTTTGCCATATTTCAGAGCTGCAACATCACTGGAGTGCCCAAAAGCACAAGGTGTGCAATACTCAGAGACATGGCCAAGGTAAGAAAGGCTGAAAAACGACCACCACTGAACAAGACACACAAGCTGAAACGTCAAGACTTGACTTGCCAAAGACTAAGGTTTTATGGACTGATGAAATGAGAGTGAGTCTTGATGGGCCCGTGGCTGGATCGGTAAAGGGCAGAGAGATCCAGTCCGACTTAGACGCCAGCAAGGTGGAGGTGGAGTACTGGTTTGGGCTGGTATCATCAAAGATGAGCTTGTGGGGCCTTTACGGGTTGAGGATGGAGTCCAGCTCAACTCCCAGTCCTACTGCCAGTTTCTGGAAGACACCTTCAAGCAGTGGTACAGGAAGAAGTCTGCATCCTTCAAGAAAAACATGATTTTCATGCAGGACAATGCTCCATCACACGCGTCCAAGTACTCCACAGCGTGGCTGGCAAGAAAGGGTCTAAAAGAAGAAAAACACATGACATGGTCTCCTTGTTCACCTGATCTGAACCCCATAGAGAACCTGTGGTCCATCATCAAATATGAGATTTACAAGGAGGGAAAACAGTACACCTCTCTGAACAGTGTCTGGGAGGCTGTGGTTGCTGCTGCACGCAATATTGATGGTGAACAGATCAAAACACTGACAGAATCCATGGATGGCAGGCTTTTGAGTGTCCTTGCAAAGAAAGGTGGCTATATTGGTCACTGACTTGTTTTTGTTTTGTTTTTGAATGTCAGAAATGTATATTTGTGAATGTTGAGATGTTATATTGGTTTCACTGGTGAAAATAAATAATTGAAATATATTTGTTTTTTGTTGCCTAATAATTATGCACAGTAATAGTCACCTGCACACACAGATATCCTCTTAAAATAGCTAAAACTAAAAACAAACTAAAAACTACTTCCAAAAATATTCAGCTTTGATATTAATGAGTTTTTGGGTTCATTGAGAACATGGTTGTTGTTCAATAATAAAACTAATCCTCAAAAATACAACTTGCCTAATAATTCTGCACTCCCTGTATATATATATATATGAAAAACATACAAAACATATACACACACACTCACTGGCCACTTTACTAGGTACACCTTAGTAGTACTGGGTTGGACCCCTTTTTGCCTTCAACAAGGTACTGGAAATATTCCTCAGAGATTTTGGTTCATATTGACATGATAGCATCACGCAGTTGCTGCAGATTTGTCAGCTGCACATCCTTGATGCGAATCTCCCGTTCCACCACATCCCAAAGGTGCTATGTTGGATTGAGATCTGGTGACTGTGGTGGCCATTTGAGTACAGTGAACTCATTGTCATGTTCAAGAAACCAGTCTGAGACGATTCCTGCTTTATGACATGGTGCGTTATCCTGCTGGAAGTAGCCATCAGAAGATGGGTACACTGTGGTCATAAAGGGATGGACATGGTCAGCAACAATACTCAGGTAGGCTGTGGCGTTGACACGATGTTCAATTGGTACTAATGGGGCCCAAAGTGTGCCAAGAAATTATATAATTTTTTCGATAGTCTACAGAACAAACCATCGTTAAACAATAACTTGCCTAATCACCCTAACCTTCCTAGTTAAGCCTTTAAATGTCCCTTTAAGCTGTATAGAAGTGTCTTGAAAAATACCTAGTAAAATATTATTTAGGTGACGCAGTGGCGCAGTAGGTAGTGCTGTCGCCTCACAGCAAGAAAGTCGCTGGTTCGAGCCTCGGATGGGTTAATTGACGTTTCTGTGTGGAGTTTGCATGTTCTCCCTGCATTCGTGTGGGTTTCCTCCGGGTGCTCCGGTTTCCCCCACAGTCCAAAGACATGTGGTACAGGTGAATTGGGTAGGCTAATTTGTCCGTAGTGTATGAGTGTGAATGAGTGTGTTTGGATGTTTCCCAGAGATCGGTTGCAGCTGGAAGGGCATCCGCTGCATAAAAAAACATGTGCTGGATAAGTTGGCGGTTCATTCCGCTGTGGCGACCCCGGATTAATAAAGGGACTAAGCCGAAAAGAAAATGAATGAAAATATGATTTACTGTCATCATGGCAAAGATAAAATAAATCAGTTATTAGAAATGAGTTATTAAAACTATTATGTTTAGAAATGTGATGAAAAAATCTCTCCATTAAAAAAAAAAAAACAGGGTAGCTAATAATTCAGAGGAGCTAACAATTCTGACTTCAACTGTGTGTATGTATGTGTGTGTGTGTGTGTGTGTGTGTGTGTGTGTGTGTGTGTGTGTGTGTGTGTGTGTGTGTGTATGTATGTGTGTGTGTGTGTGCGTGCGTGTATATATGCATTTATAATTTGAAATAAATATCAATGTGATATGTTTGTATATTACCTTCCTGTGTGTTTAAGAACTATTTTAAGCGCAATTATTTCAAAGTATGTGTGTAAACAGACCTTCAATAACAACATTCACTCTTCTCATTTAAATAACCAGTGAATTTGCGTACATTGCACAAAACATTACAATATTTTCAATGAAAAAAAAACTTATTTCGAGATTATTTTAGGGTTTAAATTAGATTTTAGCATATTAATCATCACCTGTAATTCCTCCCTCTGTTACTCTGAATGTTGTTGCATTGCGGTTCCGTGAAAAAAAAAGCTGATCATACGTCATTCGGCCAATCGCCTCACTGCAGGGGCTTTCCATCATGGCGTCTATGCAGGTGAGTATCTTTCTATATAAACAAGCAACAATTTTCAAATAGCACTATCGGCAATGTTTCTCACATAGCAGTGACAGGTCCAGGCTGTGTCCTGTGTTTCTGTCTGTTGTGATCTGAAAACAGGAAGTCCGCAGTTTGATCCGTACGCACATTTGTTTACTTTGTACGCTAACGCTCAGTCAGTCTGACAGCCTAACAAAACTCTGTTCTGTCACATCGGTTACAATTTATAACGCTTAATAGCGGTACTTAGAAACTGGAATTGTGTATCCGAATGTAGCAGAGTTGTAAGAGTTACGTTGTTGTGATAGCATCGCCAGCACTTCAACTCGTTTGTTTGACTAGCTCGATGTTAGCAGTCTGCTTGCTAGTTGTGTTTGTCAGTCCTTCTCAGACATCAGGGTTTATTTGAGGTTGAGGTTTTAAATTTTGTACTTATTCGGTTTAATATTTCATACTTTGCATTAGTTGTTTACGCCGATGTAAAGGGTGTTGTCCTGTTTTTACTCTCAACCCAAGTTATTTTCACTTTCCAGAAGCGACTACAAAAGGAGTTGCTGGCATTACAAAGTGATCCGCCTGCTGGAATGACTCTCAATGAGAGAAGTGTGCAGAACACAATCACTGAGTAAGTTGAGAGATGATGTGTTAAGATACAATATCAATCAGACAGTTCACTTGAGGATACATACTGTTTTCAATGAGTTTTCTAAATGCATGTTATATGTCTTTCTGTGAACATTTCAACTGCACATACTTTTTTTTTCTTGTTGTTCTAAGTTTACCTAATAATACTTTATTAAAATATCATAAGATATGCAAAATGACAGACTTCTTTCTGATGACATTTGCAGGACCGCTCTTATTATTTTGAGTCTCAAATCTCAAAATATGTCATCCATAATCAGTTTGTTCCACTGGGATGTGCATCACAATGTACAAAAAAGATCTGTGCTTACTTAATTGCAATTTTAAAATAATAGTTCACCTAGAAATTAAAATTCTGCCCTTAATAGTATGCCCATGCAATCCCATAAGACATTCTGTAAATGAACAAATTACATTAGTTTTCAATGAAAACTGAGATTTGTCTTTCCAGATTTAAAGCAAACAAACATTTAACTCTTCTAAAAGTTCATAAAGAAATCATAAAAGTTGTCATATAAACCAAAAAGTTGTTCGCATTTTTCTAAAAAGCCATGAAAGCTTTAAACAGTGAATAGATTTCATTTAGACACTTATTCACATACTCCGAAGGGAACTGTCAAGCTTGTGAAAACACTAGTTAACCTTTTTATTGTAAATGTTTAAACTACAAACTTGTCTGTAAAAATAAAAAAATATAGCTTTTACTGAAGTTTAGGTCCTCTGTGAGGGTCTATAGACGAACATTATGGTTAAACAGACATTCAAATGTGCTTTATTCAAAGCAGTGAATCAATTACTCGATTCTCATAAATGCATCTTTGTGTTTGTCCAGGTGGTTTATAGATATGGAAGGTGCTCAAGGTACTGTTTATGAAGGGGAGAAGTTTCAGCTGCTCTTCAAATTCAGTAGTCGGTATCCTTTTGAATCACCTCAGGTAAAATAAACATTATTTTTCTTTTATGTATTTTAAAGGGGACCTGTTCTGCAAAGCTGCCTCTTATGTGGTAGTGAAGTGTGTGTAAACAACCGACTTGGCAAAAAACTAACACAAACATTTTTTTTGATCCCCAAATATCATAAGCAGTGTCTGAAAATATGCTTTTCTAGATTTCCTCATATTCTGTTAGCATAAATGACTAAGAATCACTGCATTCAAGTAAGATATTTTGTATAATTACTTTTCAGTATTTTCTCTGTAGTTTGATTCATGATAACAGCATTTTAACTGAGATCTCTGATATTTCTATCCCACCTGTTAATGTTCATGGACGTAACGTTTATTTGAGCCTTGTACATCTTTTTGGTATCATTTAGTGTATCTGACAGGTTAAGCCCAATAAATTGCTAAAGACAACTTTTATATTTACACAAAATGTGCCACCTAGAAGTGCTTATAGTGTTAAGAAAATCGTATTTTAGGAGTTTAAATTGACAAGACTTTGAAACACATTAATATAATAAGCTTTCATGATGATACAGAAGTACAGTTTTAGAAATACACTTTCAGACACTAACAGACATAATAAAACTAAATAGATGTTTTTGTTTTGAGCTATAGACACATTCTGCGGACAATTGAGTGTTCTATTACATCTTGTAAAAAAACTAAACAAAAAAAGAGGGAGGGGGGGCATAATAGGTCATCTTTAAAATGTATGTTCTTTAATTTTCACTTCAATTTCCCTTTATTTATGTATTACACATTGTCTAAAGTCTGTACATTTGTGCAATGGATTGCTTGACCTTAATTGATTGTTTCTGTAGGTTATGTTCACCGGAGAGAATATACCAGTCCATCCGCACGTCTATAGCAACGGTCACATCTGTTTATCTATTTTAACGGAGGACTGGTCTCCAGCTCTGTCTGTGCAGTCTGTTTGTTTAAGCATTATTAGCATGCTGTCAAGCTGCAAAGAAAAGGTAAAGTTCACCTTAGTTAACCAATTTCAAAAAAGTAAAGCATTTTAATAGTTTGTCTAATGAGCTGTTTTCTTTTCAGAGACGTCCTCCAGATAATTCTTTTTATGTAAAGACATGTAATAAGAATCCAAAGAAAACTAAGTGGTGGTATCATGGTGAGTGTATTGCAGTTTCTCTGTACACGTTTAAATTGATGCAAATATTTTAGTATTTGTCCAAAGTTCAGATCACTCTGGTCTTGTTTACACTTGATGTTAAGATGCATTTATGTCAATTTGATCTTAAGTGGACATCTTAATGTCAGTGTAAACAGGTGAGATCTTGTTCAGAGCCTTGTTGCATAAATCCAGTTTTACCTGGGTAAGTTTGCATTTAGTTTGAACAAACCTGAATTTTTCAGGCTCAAGAAGGTTGTTTGGTTAATATATATTTTAAACAATATTAGAGACCATTTTTATTCAGAAAATATTTTAAGGGGATTGTTTGTTTAAAAAGGTGACTCCTGGAAGAATTTTAGAATATCTTGTATGCCCACATGATAAAGAAAACTATACTATAACTCATAGTAAATTCTATAGTGTTTTTGAACAATACTATAGTAAAGTACTATGTTATGGCATTTCGATGGTTGCTATGGTAACACAACTACTACGGTATAATAAACATTGCCCAATACTATAGTTATCTAAAACTATTGTGTATATTATACTACTATGGTAAAAACTAAAGTATTCTACAGGATTTATTAGGTTTAATTATTGACAGAATGCTGTGCAACATTTAAAAAAAAATTGTAAATACTATAATGCAGACAGAATCATACACTTTATACAAACACTACAGTATTTATTACAAATTACTATAGTAATTTTATAGTAGCCAATGCTGCTGAAATAGCATTTAAACAAACAAATAAACAGCTTTACTTACCTGACATTAAAAAAGTACAGTCTGCTGGTTTTTAACATCAAAAATAACATTTCAATATAGTAATGGATACAACCATTACAACCACCAACATCACCCTTATTCCTACCCAACCAGGTGAGTGGGTTTTAATTGGGTTTCTTAGTCTTGGTAACGTGTGCTATAAAGCTAACCTGCTCTGAAACAGATTTTATTCTGAGTTAGAGACGGCAAACAAAAAACTGGGCCAGTCAGTTGTGAGAAATGTGACATATCAGATCCAATAACGTCCCTGTTTGTCTATTTTTTGATTAAAGCCTCATATACTAAAAGTCGAAACTGAGTATTTCAGAAACTGCTGATTTACTGGGATTTTCACGCACAACCATCTCTAGGGTTTACAGAGAATGGTCCGAAAAAGAGAAATTATTCAGCGAGCGGCAATTCTGTGGGCGCAAAAGCCTTGTTGATGCTAGAGGTCAGAGGAGAATGGTCAGACTGGTTCGAGCTGATAGACATGAGTAACTCAAATAACCACTCGTTACAACTGAGGTATGCAGAAGAGCATCTCTCACAGCACAACACATCAAACATTGAGGCGGATGGGCTACAACAGCAGAAGACCACACCGGGTGCCACTCCTGTCAGCTAAAAACAGGAAACTGAGGCTACAATTTGCACTGGTTCACCAAAATTGGACAATAGAAGATTAGGAAAATAGAAGACAATAGAAGAGGAAAAACGTTGCCTGGTCTGATGAGTCTCGATTTCTGCTGCGACATTCAGATGGTAGGGTCAGAATTTGGAAAGCATGGATCCATCGTGCCTTGTATCAATGGTTCAGGCTGGTGGTAATGGTGGTGGTGTAATGGTAGGGATATATTCTTTGCACACTTTGGGCCCATTAGTACCAATTGATCATCGTGTCAACGCCACAGCCTACCTCAGTATTGTTGCTGACCATGTCCATGCCTTTATAACCACAGTGTACCCATCTTCTGATGGCTACTTCCAGCAGGATAACATGCCTTGTCATAAAGCGCGAATCATCTCTTTGTTTCTTGAACATGACAATGAGTTCACTGTACTCAAATGGCCTCCACAATCACCAGATCTCAATCCAACAGAGCACCGCTGGGATGTGGTGGAACGGGAGATTCGCATCATGAATGTGCAGCTGACAAATCTGCAGCAACTGCGTGATGCTATCATGTCAATATGGACCAAAATCTCTGAGGAATATTTCCAGAATCTATGCCACGAAAGATTATAGCAGTTCTAAAGGCAAAAGGCGGTCCAACCCGTCACTAGTAAGCCACGCGTGTAGCCGTGCATTTATACTTCTGCGCGCTGTTTCTGTTTCTCTGCAATACACTTCCGAAATGCTAGCTGGGAGTAGGTGTTTATGTTTCTCTGTGTCGAGTTTCTTCGCTGGTTTGTCGTTTTTTCTGAACACTTCCTTAATGTACAAGTGGCTCAAAGTGTGTCGAGTGTTTACAAGTATGGAGTCCCGTGAAGGAGCTCCGGATGGAGACTGTTGTTTTGTGTTTACCTTATGATTAAAGTTGTTGCACCTCCGCTGGTTCCCGCCTCAAAATGAGCCAATTTGAGTCACTTGTACATTAAGGAAGTGTTCAGGAAACACAAAACACCAGCGAAGAAACTCAACACAGAGAAACATAAACACCTACTGCCAGCTAGCGTTTCGGAAGTGTTATTGCAGAGAAACAGAAACGGAGCGCACAAGTATAAATGCACGGCTACGTGCGAGGCTTGCGCCGTGGGTCACGCCGATCACTTGACGCAGAAGTATAAACCAGGCTTTACATTTTTTGAGAGGTGCGCGTCAACGACGGCCACGGCGAAGGGCTATGCGTCCACGCGTAGGCTGCGCCGTAGCATACGCGTGCGCTTGACGCAGAAGTATAAATCGCCCTTTAAAGGTGTACCTAATAAAAATGGCCGGTGAGTGTATATAAAATATTTTATTAGAATGTGACATTTTAAAGGCTAATACACAAGATATTTATACTAAGAACACTTTGAAGGATGTTTTTAAAAATGTATACCCGAGAATAATTTTAAGTTATTTATCTTGTATAATTTGTTTAGCATCTGTTATGAAGTTGTACTTATTATATAATATGTTTTTACGTATATTGACTTGATATACTGTGAAATTAATGCCTTTTATACCATAAGTCAAAACTTTTTATATAAAAGCCATAAGTTGCTATGTTAATAAACGAAATGTGAACTTACCTGGGTTAAAAACCGAAACCAGCTATGTGCAACAAGGCTCTGAACAAGCTCCTACCTGTTAATACTTACATTAACATAGCCATAAGTTGCTGATGTGGCAATAAATAAACAAACAAACATATTATAGATGCCAGTTTGTTTAAACATTTTGTGCAACAAGCATCCAATGTATTCAAATGCACTTTTAACCATGTTGCATTTGTCATGTAAACACTTGTCAGTGTTTCCTCTAGGATTTTTTCCAGCAGTGGCGGCAGGACTTTTTTTTTTTTACACAGATCTGCTAACTATTTCAAAGACCAATATTACACGCATTATTGCAAGGCGAGATAGCATTCATGTAATACGAGCATGCGAATCTCTTTGCTTGCGCGCCGATTTCCTCTTCGTGCACAGAACTTCTTGCACGCATTCAAATTTACACGTTCAAGTGCAGATCTTCTCGTGCGCTCTCCAGTAAGCGCTGCTGAAGCGCGATTTAGTGTGTTTTTGTGCGTTTTCCGACATTAACGCGTCCTGAAGTAAAGTGAAACTCCAGCAAGATAAAGTCATTGTATGCAGAGCCATTGACATTTATCAATAAAATATACTTATGGAAACTGTGTTCATCTTAACTGAAAGCTACGCGGTGTTTGCTGGACTCACGCACCTGTCAGTCAGTCTGTCAGAGAGCCAGCATGTCACCTTAAAGGGTTGAACAAATAGCGCACAGCACTACTACGGTTGCAGAAAAGTTTGCGCTGTTTACCTCTAATATGTTTTAGTGCGATTATAATCCGCTATACAAAACACGACTAAATATTTAATGAGAAGTTGTAATGTAGCCGTGGCGGAATGAATGTAGCGGAAACCTTGCTTGTGATAGAAACCCACTCTCCTGAAAGAAAAAAAACCTTTGTATACTAATTTCTCATTTCTTCCTTCTGTTTTGCAGATGATACATGCTAGTATCCACAGCTTTTTGATATATAAACAGACTTTTCCAAGTGCATCAAGTACTTTATGATACAGTCTTTGGGTTAAGACTGAACCAGCAGACTCTGGGATGGTGGTTTATGTGTGGATTAGGCGTACACGTTTGCTGACTGGAAAAAGTGCATAAAAAGTGCAGGAATGTAACCCACCCGGCAATCATGTCATGATGGAAGCAAGATGTGGAGGTTTTTTTTTTCCATTTGGTTATGTTTGTTTTATAGTTCATTTGTTTGTTCATAAGCCTCTAAGGGTTTTCATTGTTTGTGCAATAATAATAATAATGTCAGTGTGGGTGTGGAATATAAGGAAAGTCAGAGAAGCAACTATTGTAATGGATCAGTAATCATAAGCCTTTCTATTCCTGCTTGGTTATGCACTGTGAATCTCGAACAGGGCAAATTTATTCATGCATATTTTAGCCATTTTATGTTGAATTTTGTAGCTGGGTGTGGTGTATAAATAATGTTCTGATAAATGTTACAGATATGTACAGATTAGATAAGAGGTGCTGATCATATTATGTGATCTTGAATTACACAACGATTATGGGTTAAAATTGAAGCACTGGTTTTATAGGTAGACCAACGTTTTGTGTAGTAAAAGCAAGAGATAACTTTAGGCATAATCACTTTATCTTTTATGTGAAGCTCTGTCTAGTTATATTAAATTATCGGTTTGATTTAATGGTTGTATCCTGCTGTGCTGGGAATGATTCTTTATTTTTTTCCATGCCCTTAGCTTTAGGAAACATCCAGTTTGTCTTCATTGTTTTGTTCTATCTTTATTTAATAACTTTATTTAAGAGAAAAAAGTTCTTATTAAAGTAATATATTTTGAAATGCTGTCATGTATTTCAATTAGACTGCATTATTAATGTACATTGGTTGACTTCAAAAATGGGTTGGTATTAGGGAAGCATGTAAATTGCACACTTCACCATTAAAGGGATAGTTCACCTAAAAAGGAAAATTCTGTCATCATTTATTCACTCTTGACTTGTTTCAAATCAGTTTGCGTTTCTTTCTCATGTTGAACACAAAAGAAAATGTATTGAATGTTGGGTGAACTCTCCCTTTAATGGTAGTTTGAGGAAATTCATATCTGTCCACTAGAGGGAAGTACAGTTACACGTTGCAAGCGGATATTTTCTATTCATGTTTAGCAGGAGCTGTTTCAGCAAGACGGGTACCTGTTGTTCAAAGGTTTAGGGCAGGGGTGTCCAAATTCAGTCCTGTGGGGCCGGTGTCCTGCTGAGTTTAGCTCCAACTTGCTTTAACACACCTGCAAGGAAGTTTCTAGTATATCTAGTAAGAGCTTAATTAGCTGCTTCAGGTGTGTTTGATTAGGGTTGGCGCTTAACTCTCCAGGACCGAGTTTGGACACTGGTTTAGGGTCTGTCAAGTTTTTAATCAAAAGCTGCATTTATTTTGTTTTTCAAACTTATTAAATAACTGTATTTGACCAAATATAAGTATTTTATTAATATTTTATTACAGTTCTGAATGTGTTTTATTCATATGTTGAATTTTCAGCATCTTTAGTCCAGTGTTATGATCCTCCAGGAATCATTCTAATATGCTGATTTGCTGCTACGGAAACATTATCAGTTTTTAAAACAGTTGTTTGTGTTTATAGAATTACACTTTTTTTAAATGATTCTTTGATAAAGTTCAACACAAGCAGTTGATTGAATTCAGTTTAGTGTGTAATTACTGAATATACTGTAAGGGTGATTCTAATTGCGGGTAGCCTATTTTGCATCTCTGAGATAAACCTTATATTGTTTTTCAAAATCAAAGTTTACTAAAAAAGTTTTGAATAACACAAATTACATCAAGTTGTCTTTAAATATGTTTGCAGGTGTAGAAATTTTTGCTTGAAAATATTAGCCACTATAGCTGACTGCCTACTCCTCCTGAATAGTCTTAAATTCCGCTTCATATATCATGAAATAGTTCTAATAGATCTAATTTTCACACATTTTCTGTATGTGTACTCTACTAAGTTAAGCATGAAACATCTATTTTCTGTATTGTTAGTAGTTCTAGTTATAAAAAAAATACATTTTGGCTTAACTCGGTTTTGAATCTGGTCAACTCTTTTACACAAATTATTAAAATAAGCATATCAATCTGTAAAAAAAATGATAAAATATAGCATGTAACTTACTCCAAAAGATGTCACTTTCTCTGGTAGGAGACTGGTATTGTGGCATCTCATTTATTCTAATGTGTGAAAAATGTTTAGGATAAACCATTATTATTACTTGTCAACTTGATATTGTGAAATTTCACTGAATTTCTCACTTTTTAAAAACAATAACGTGGTGAAAAAGCATAAAAGTCTGTTTTAGACATGCAATGTAACTGGTTTGAGTTTGCACAAAATGGTGGAAGATTATGGAAGACAATTAATAGGCTAACAATCAAATGTTCCTTAAATTACATTTAGTCGTTTTGCATTGATAATGGATTCAGTTAAGTGTTTCGTATTATTCATTTGCTTTATGAATAATGGAAAAATGTACCTGCAATTCTGGTATGGGTCATAAGTAAGAATCTTACAGACCCCACAAGTCTTGATTCTGTAAAAAGAACAATTAATGTGCCAAACAAGCATGGCATTAAAAGGTTTTAGAGGAGTTTTGGCCATTTTCAGGCTGGTTTCCAGCTATTTCCACCCTGGTCTCAGCTGGTCAGACTGCAAATTGACCAGCTTGACCAGCCTGGTTTAAGCTGGACATAGCTGATTTTGTCTGGGCTCCTAGTCTGGTCAAGCTTTTAGCTGGTCATCCCCCAGCCTGACCAGCTAAAACCAGGCTGAAATTACCAAAACCCCTGTAAACCAGGCTAGGTTTTCAACCAACTAGGCTGGTTTAAGCAGTTTTTTTCAGGAGGGATGTTTGTGTGTTACATTGCGTTGAATGGGAAATAGTAGTTATTGAGAATAAAACTGAGGCTGAATGTCTGACTAACAGTGCCGTTTTTTCAAAGAGTAATTGTCCTGGTATTTTTCAATCTTGCTGAATGAAGCTACAGGAACCAACAGTAAGTTACAAGGAATAGTAGCTTATTTAAATTCATATTGATTTCTAAGTGAATCATTCAAAAAATATTATAGAAGCCGCATCATTTAATAAAGTGGTCTGGAATGTTTCTGAATCTTGGTATGTAAGCTATGTATCTTGGTCCTCTATCTGATGAATAACACACTGATCGGAATTTTCTTTGTGTCTGACGGAGTATGAATGCTTTAGCATCTTCCTCATGGGAAATCCTATCTGCGCATATGAAATCTGCCTGTGTGTGTAATGGCATCATCCAAATGAGTAAGGCGGGAGTGGGTGTCATTTCCTTGTAAAGTGAACGTGATTATTCGTGTATCAGATCTCTCATGCTGCTTTCTCTTTTAGGGAGTTAAAAGGGCAGGTCAGGCCTGTTAGTCAGAGCTACCCTTATCCCTCGTATGGGGAGTTTTCTGTCTTCCGTTGCGTCATTATAACTGAGTTAACAAAGCAACATTCCAACAGTGATGTAGAAATAGTTTCTGCAGTATGTTAGGCTAATTTTAATTAAAATCAACTTCTGTTCTTTTATACTTGTATAGCACATTTAAAAGCTCATACATTTTAAACTGAAAAGCTCCATCACTGGTTCAGTTACTTTAAGAGCATAACATTTTTCTAAACATTTCGCAAATGATTTTAATCGTCATTTGCTGTAGGCTATTCCAATACGGACCAACTTCCAGACTTTTAAAATCCTTCATCACTAAAATTTTATATTAATTTAGGCTAATAAAAAAAAATTGTACATGTTTTAACTTTGAGATTTAAAATCATAACAATAAATAGTTAAATAGCTGTTTTGAAGTCATTTCTTTGCATAGCTATGATGGAAAACACTATACCAAAAAGTGGGTTACACTATAAATAAGGGTTAATTGGTTAATATTAATATGAACAAACAATACTTGTACAGCAGTTATTAATAGTATTATATTAATAATAATAATAGTAGCCTATAATATTAATATGCTGTAACTGGACTGACAGTTTCAATTTACTTGAATTTCTAATTTTGTTAAGCTAGCTGCTTACATTGCGAAAGTGCTATAGAAAAAAAATATATATTGAATTAATAATAATTCACTGGTCTAATTAAGGTCAACCATTGAAGTTAATTTCTGAAAGTGATTTTTTGGAGGAAGTTGTGGAAAATGAGGAAAATCATCCATGATATTGGTAAAAGTATGCTACCAGTTCTCTTTGTGTTTTTGGTTTCTGTAAGGTTGTTAGTTTTGTTCAGACTTGTTTTTCCAGTAGAATTTTGAAATAACTATAGAGATTTAAACCATGTCCGGGTGGGTAATCATTAAATCTTTTAATTTTTGGGAGTATGGTCCACGCAGAGTTGAGGATTATCTTTTTTGTTTTAAGTAAAGAAGTAAAGTTGAGTCCAAACAACTCTTGACAGCCTGGGGGAAACATTAATGCAGATATGTGATGTAAATGGTGCACAGAGACATTAGTTGAGGTATTGGTGATATTTGGAATGAAATAGCAGATTTACTCCAGTTGATTGAGTATTCAGAAATGTTTGAGAATGTATAAATGAGTTTTGTTGTTTAACTGTAATCATAACTGGGGATCTTGTAAATACACTTTAATCAACTTAAATTTGTAAAAAAAAAAAATAGTAAGTTAACTTAATTCCTTCATGTTGTCTCAACACAAATCGATTGTGTGGAACCCAGCATTTTTACAGTGTATAATAATATATCATCAGCGTAGAGACTTGGCCTATATTAGTGCTTGAGATCATTTCATTTTAAAGGATGGCTACATGCTGCAAATGGTTCAAACAAGATGGTGAATAGAGAAGAAGAGACTGGGCATTCTAGTTCCTTGCCGTAAATATTAGACCACTGTAATAACAGTGGCTGAAGGTGATGTACAATGAATTTGAATCCAATTGAATGAACGACTCCCCAAAACCAAACCTCTCTGATGTGGAAAACAGGAATTTCCAGTTGACTCTGTCAAAAGATTTTTCTGCATTGAGAGCTTGAGATTTGCTTTTGTTTATTGATGAGTGGTACATTAAATTTAAGAGTCTGTGTGTATCGTTAGATGCTTGTCTATCTTTTGTGAAACAAGTTTGGTCTGGATTGATTATCAATAATGTGATTTTTTTTGTTTTGTGTGTGTGTTCTATGGGATAGCGCTTTAGCAATGATTTTAGTGTCTATTGATTAAGGAGATTGGACAATGGGCTTGGTTGAGATTGAGATTGGTGGGCTTTCCTGCTAAATCCATAATGATGTTGTTTTTTTAACTTATTGTTTTAGATTTGATTAGCCAAATATTTTTCAGCATTGTTACTGTGATGGACGTGTCCTTGTCTAATGAATCAGGAACTGACTATGCATATTGATTAATTCATTTTATTGTCATTTATATTTTCTTAATGTATCCTGTTTTTTTTTTTGTTAATCGTATGTGTTCTAGTTCTTTGATTTTCTGTTCTAGTGAGGAGGGTTTAGCTGGTAATACTTTATAATTACTATGAAAGATTTATTAAGCATTAGCAAATAGTTAAGTAAATACATTTATAGACATTAGTAAGCAGTTTATAAATACAGATACAAATGACTTATAAGCACACGTATAATGTGCTGAATTATTGTATTTTCATACTTTGTTAATGATTCATTATTATTATTATTATTATTATTATTATTATTATTATTATTATTATTATTATAACCTTTATTTTACCAGTAAAGATACACTGAGATTAAAAATATCTTTTACAAGTGCGTCCTGGCCAAGATTAGGCAGTATACTGTACATGTCACATGGGTCTAACAAACAAACAAAATTGACAGTTAACATGAATCACACATTGACAAACAAACTATTCAAAACATCTACAAGCCTGTGTTTCAATTTCTAAATCATTTATACATTTATTTATTTATTTATTTATTAAGGATTTAGTGAAATCAATTCTTTAAACTGCAACTTTGTTTGTAGATTATTCCATGCAAAAGGTGCCTCATATTTAAAAGCCTTTTTTCCCATCTCAGTCCGCACTTTAGGAACAGGGAGTAAATATGTTTTTACTACTAAATAAAGTATTGCATTACTTACAAACCAGTTATTTAAGAATAGTGATTTATTTTAAGATCATTCAGAATGTATGTGTAAGTAAATGATTAATTCAATTTCAACATTTATATATCTTACTATTCAAGTGATGACAATTTATGCTTTGTAAATCCCTTATAAATGACAATTAAAGGCTCAGTATCAAATGAACAATAAATGTCTGCAATTTTATCTTAAAAATAAAATTACTGTAAACCTTTAAATATTGCTGAGTAACAGGAGTGTCAAACATACAACATACAATTAGATAAAACAACAACAATATAATATATATATATATATATATATATATATATATATATATATATATATATATATATATATATATATATATATATATATATATATATATATATATATATATATATTTATATTCAATTTTTATTTTGACCTTAAAGCAACACAGAGCAATACAAAAAAGCAACAACAACATACAGACAGAAAAGAAAAGGGAAAAAAGACAGAAAAAATTATTTTAAAACCATTGACACATCAGTTCCTCCAGTTTTTTACTGAGCTTAACAATGTTACACATACAGTTGAAGTCATAATTATTAGCCCCCCTGTTTATCCCCCCCCCCCCATTTCTGTTTAACGGAGAGATTTTTTTCAGCACATTTCTAAACATAATAGTTTTAATAACTCATTTCTAATAACTGATATATTTTATCTTTGTCATGATGACAGTACATCATATTTGACTAGATATTTTTCAAGACACTTCTATACAGCTTAAAGTGACATTAAAAGGCTTAACTAGGGTAACTAGGCAGGTTAGGGT
The DNA here is from genome assembly GCA_903798195.1 of Danio kyathit. Taxonomy (NCBI): domain Eukaryota; kingdom Metazoa; phylum Chordata; class Actinopteri; order Cypriniformes; family Danionidae; genus Danio; species Danio kyathit. The sequence goes on along the minus strand of LR812520.1, from coordinate 35,042,564 downwards.
AATTAGGAAAGTTATTGTATAATGATGGTTTGTTCTGTAGACTATCAAAAAATGTATTGCTTAAATTAGCTAATAATTTTGACCTCAAAATGGGTTTTAAAAAATTTAAAAGTGCTTTTATTCTAGCCGAAATAAGACTTTCTCCAGAAGAAAAAATATTATCAGACATACTGTAAAAATTTCCTTGCTCTGTTAAACATCATTTGGGAAATATTTAAAATAAGAAAAAAAATTCAAAAGGGGGCTAATAATTCTGACTTCAGCTGTAGGCCAGTGGGCACAGGCAATATGGTGATCTTGCAAACAATAACAGGACCATACTTTTTATCTGTTATCCTTGACATTTGACATTAAAAAAGGGTTTCCAGGTGGCATCAAAGCCAGCAATGCTATCATAAAGAGTGTGTCTAAGTCTCTCTAAATGTAAAGTGCTGAAGAATTCAGAAAGCCAGGATCTAAAAAGTGGTTTTGATGTCTTTTTCTATAGATGAAGAATATATATATATATATATATATATATATATATATATATATATATATATATATATATATATATATATATATATATATATATATATATATATAAGTTTTTATTTATTTTATTTTTTTATTTAATCTAAAATAATAAATACTGTATATGTGAAATTGTGTATCTTAATAATACCCCAACAACTCCAACAACCCCAACAAATCCACAATCCTGTTTAGCATCTTGTTTTCTGCCTTTAGGGGATTTTGAAAACGTGATGTCAATTTTGCATCGGTCAGAGGTGCATTTCCTATAACGTCTAAGATTGCAAGTTAGTTACAAACATGGGCGAATTCAGTGTTTGAATCCATAATTTCTAATTGCATTAAAGGGATTGTTCATCAATAAAATAAAATTTTCATCATATACTCACTCGTCACTTTTTCCAAACCTGTTGAGTTTCTTTAACACAAGAGATTAAGAAATGTTTAAACCAGTAGCCATTGACTTACATAGTATTGGTTTTCCTTATGAATATCAATGACTATCGGTTTCCAACAGTCTTCAGAAAAATTTAACTTATGAAGCTTTGGAATCTATTAAATGTGAGTCGAGTGCATTTTTATTTTTGGGTGAACTTTCCCTGTAAATGTATTGTATATTTCTGTAATAGACTGCTTTACTTGCTATATTTAGATCTCTCTTTATGCATAAAGGCGTAAACTAAGGAATACCTATTTTGCCTCTAGCCATGAACAAGTGGGTGTATTTGTAATCTGATTGATGGCATTTGAATGTGATTCCCTGCTTCTCTCATTCCATTGATAAGGATGGCTGATATTTCCGATGGTCACTGGCATTTCCGCTAATGAATGAGCAGGAAAGAAAACTCTGATATCAGGCTTTTCATCACATCCTCCACTTCATTCAGAGGTTTTCATTCATTGTGATGACAGGACTAATTGGGAGCCGAGGAGAAACTTATATAATTATATTGTAATCAAATATTATTGTAATTTATTACTAACATCAATGTAATTAATTGTTAAAGAGATTTAAAAATGTAAAGAATTTATTCAATAGACTTTTAATTTTAGCTGTTTTCCCCCTATATTTTCTGCAAAGGATTTTTACATATACCTTACATGATATGTGTGGCACCAAATCCTCATCGGACTTTCACATTTTTTTATTCAGTATTTGAAAATAAATGTAAATTTGAATAGTCTTACCTTGTTCTTAGCTGAAAGCCTAAAAAATTATACAACCACGAATCAGAAAAAGTTGGGACAGTATGAAAAACTCAAAAAAAAGTAGTGATTTCTAAATTTACTTTGACTTGACAGACATGTCTCCTCAAAGAAAGATAGGAAGACATTTGGATATTTCACCTTCAACAGTGCATAACATAATTAAAAGAGGAATTTCAGTGTGTACAGGACAAGGACACACACCTAAGGGGAAGAACCGTGATCTCTGATCCCTCAGACGGCACTGCATCAAGAATCGTCATTCATCAATAAGCGAAATCACCACATGGGCTCAGGACTACTTTGTCAAGTACCACAATTCCTAGTTTCATCCACAAATGCCAGTTAAAACTGTACTATGCCAAAAGGAAGCCCTATGCTAACAGTGTCCAGAAGTGCTGTCGACTTCTCTGGGCTCAGAGGCATCTGGGATGGACCATCACGCAGGGAGAAATGGCCACTGTGTGCTCCAGACCAAAGAAGAAAAGGATCATTCAGACTGTTACCAGCAACATGTCCAAAAGCCAGGGTCTGTCATGGTGTGGAGTTGTGTCCGTGCCGTTGTCAAAGGTAACTTGCCCTTTTGTGATCCATTAATGCTGATAGATTTTGGAGCACAATATGCAGACATCTTTTCCTGGGACGACCATGCATATTTCAACAAGACAATGCAAAATCCAGCCTGATCTCACGAGGAAACGCCAGTATTTTACGTTTTGTCAGTTTAGTGGCTAATTCATACGAGTTCAGTCATACAAAAATGTAAGATTTTAAAAAAGAGACGTGGCACCTAACGCCAACCGTCATTGGGTGATGGGCAAATCGTACTAATTTGTACGAATTAGATTGTACGAATTCAAACAAATTAGCCACTAAATCAAAAAGTTACGAATTGCCATGAGATTGCGTTGCAAAATCACATTCTGCAAACATTACAAAGTCCAGCATGTATAGGAAGAGGATATAGGTACTTGATTGGCCTGTCTCCAGTAGAGAATGTGTGACAAAATTACACCCAAAACACTTCATCACTTGGTGTTTTCAGTCCTACAATGTCTTTTATGCTCCAACTTTTTTAAAACGTGTAGAACGAAGATGCAAGAACCAAAAATCATGAGAAACACATTAATGTTTGTTGTATTGTCTGCAATGAAATAAAAGTCAAAGCAAATTTAGAAATCACTTTTTTATTCGCATTTTCCATGCCGTCTCAGCCTTTTCTGATTGTTGGGGTTGTAGATCATGTTACTGAGATTATTGTGGATTATTAACGGTTTAATGTTTTAGAACGTTTCCTCCAGTGATGGGTAATTGGGTAAATTACATACTAATGTATTTAATTACTAATAACATCATTTAAATTGTAATTAAATTACTTCTCTAATTACTTTGTATGAAAAGGAACTTATTTAATTACTTGATTTAACATATTTAAAATCTTACCAAAAAAAGTTTACAATTGCAAGACTTTACACACTTTAACAATCTTTCTACACAGTGTAAAGATGGGTTTTATCTTTGCATTCACAAAAACATTTTTACTGTGAAAACATTTACTCAGTAACTGATAAAATTATGAAGGAATGGGAACATTATATTTCAAGTTTGATTGCCAATTTTCAATTAAGGAAAAGCTGACATGACTCAATTTAATTAAAGTGAATGTAATAATGCTTAGACCAGTTTTCTGGAGTAAATAAGAACACAGCACATTATTCATTTGAACATTGTTTATTGAACAATATGCACTTATGGCATGTTTTGTTGATCTCATGTCAATCATTGGCGTCATCCAAATCATCAACACATCAGGACCACAAAAGGCAACAAGAAATACTTTCAATATTGCACTTCACTATTGGGAGGATCAAACCTCTAAAGTGACAAAGTTATGGAATGTTGAAAGAAAAGCAACACACAACAAATAAAATGTGAACACATAAATAGGTGACAGGCCTTCTTATATAATCTTACAGTAACGCATCATTTCATAATTAAAGCTAAATCTCTACTCAGTCATTATTGCAATCTCAAAAGATGACGGTGAAATGTCATCAGGAAGAACTTGTAATGTACAGCTTTCATCGTTCCAGAGGAACTACACACAATTCATCAATCAGAACCAATTAGATTCCAGTCTTTGATTCGTTGTTGTTCGTCGACTCCTTGCGTTGAGCCAGAAAAGGGTACATGCACTTATCAGCTCCAATAAATTTGTACATGCACACAATGGCATCAAACGGCAAAACACTGCAAGACAGACAACAGAACACAGTTTTACACAAACCAAGAATACATTAATCATTTAAATTAAGTGACGTTCAATCAATAGAGAGAGAGATGAACAGATTTATTTTAATACAATAGTTTTAACCAATTTATAATAGCTCATTTCTTGTCTCTGCCATGATAACTACATAATATTTTACTCAGAGCAATTTTAATTGGATCAAGTAGGCAATTTAGGTTAATTCGGAAGGTCACTGGACAACAGTGGTCTGTTCTGTGGCCAATCAACAACAAAAAGTATTAACAGGACTAATAATAATAATAATAATAATAATAATAATAACGAAAACAAAATATGTATTATAGGAAAAACTGTGAAAATGTCCTTATTCTGTTAAACATCCCTTAAGACTAATTTCAGAGAAGGGCTAATATTGCTTTCTTTAACTGCATTTATAATGCTTTATACTTACGTCTTCATGAAGGTGACCATGTACATGACCCGAGGGGTGCAGATCATTGGCTGGTCTGTTAGTATAGCTCTCATAGCCTGTTTTACGCAGTATTCCGGCTTTAGTGGAGGGAAAAATGGAGCCATTTCTTTCCTGTTTAATAAATGTATAGGACAAAAAAAAAAAAAAAAAATTTAATAAAACTAATTACAGTGTCTTGCCATCAGAAGTAAATTCTGGGCATGTGGTGAAAAGCACAAACCTAATTTTGCAGCCTTCGAACATGCCAGTGTCAACTAAAAAAGGACAGACGAGAGTCATCTTTATTCCATCCTTATCAGCCGCTTTCAGCTCATGACTCAAAGACTCGTGAAAGCCTATGGCTCCAAACTTGCTTGCACAATAATCCTACAATAAAGAGGAGAAAATTACATTCAAAGAAAAAAGAATTTTGGAAACATGATAGAAACATCAGTTATCAAGATTAAAAGATCCAGGATCTGCCCAATCATCTTCAATCTTTTAGGAGAGGTATAAAGAACGATCTCATGGGTAGTAGCTGATTACACGTCATCTTAATTAGGTGATCAGATTGCAAGAATTTTTAATTTGCAAGAATTTGTAATTAAATTAGGTTATATTTTCAGTTACTTTTACAATTCATGCAATTTAAAGATCTGTAAACTGACAAAATATAAAACTTTTGCAAACAGTATATGAGGGTCAAGCGGCATTCAGGTAAACAAATACATTTCTTTGGGTTTATTTGACTGTGCTTTTTGAAACTGAGCTTTAAGGGAGTCAATCAATGTAATCTAGTATTTAATTCACAAATTTGTCAGTTATTAACACACATTTTCTTGATCTTGTACTTTAAATAATTCCTTATTGTACAAAAAAATCTGTATAGTCAAGTTTGGTCAAAAGTAATCTGCAATGTAATCAGTAAACAAAGTAATTAAAATGTCTAGATTACATTGCAAAATATATCTGCAACAGAAACTGTAGTCCCAATACGGACTAAATTTCCCAGAGCTGTTAATGTTATACCAGATACAAGATGAAAAGACCGATTTCTCACCTCCACACCAGCAGTGGTAAACAAGCCCAAAGAGCTTGCTACAGTTACAATGTGTCCATGATTCAGCTCCAGCATCTTTGGAAGGAACGCCTTTGTAGTCTGCAAATAAGAATATTCGTATAAACAGAATCAACATCTGTGTTCAGTGAAAATACACTTTAGAATGAAACTATGTCAGGCTTTCATAATCCAATATGTAAAACTACATTTGGTGTAACTTTGTTAAAGCTTAAGACTTAAACCTCATTCGGAACCAAAAGATGAATGAAGACTGGACAAGAACGGTGCTGATTTACTGACCCAGAAGTGAGCGTGGCAGTTGACCATCATGGTCCTTTCGATAAGCTCATCTGGGCAGTCAAGAAGATGTCGTCCTGACACGACTCCAGCATTGTTGATCAACAGGTCAATGTCTCCCACCTCACTACGAACCTTCTCTGCTGTCAAATACACACTTTCACGCTTACTGACATCACACATATACGTGTAAACTTTCGGCTGGAGAAAAGGCAACTCTTGAACACTATCTGAAGACCCTGTAACACAAACATAATACAGACATAAGGCAAACATATTTGGGGGGAAAAAAACTGCAAGCGTTATACCTGGTTTTAAGCTTACTTTAAGTTAGGTGTCATGTCATATATTTTAATGGTTTCATGAAACATTTCTACAATTAGCTAACAAACTTGCATTGCCCAATGTAGGGATGTTCAAAACAAAAACTTATAAAACCAACAAATCATCTAAAATCATAAAAGAATGTGATTGCAAAAAATATATAAAATAAGCCAATAATATAAATACTCGAGTAAAATAACTAAGAAAAAAGTAATCAACTAACTAAGACTCAATTGAGTTGTCTAAAATGTAATATAACTGATTAAAACACTAAAATTACATAAAGACAAGTAATAAATGAACAAATTCAAACAAATGTGAAAAAAAAAACAAAGAAAGCAAGCAAACACTTTACCGTACATTTAACAAACATGTAACGTTAGACCCAAGATTTTAGGGTCCGTGGCTCAAAGGTTAAGACCCCATTATCTTGTATTTTTATTGCACAAAATTACAACAACAACAAAGACACGTTCAAAATACTAAAAAAATGTTAGTTTACACTAAACTCACCAGTGGAGGGGTTCATTTGTCGGTAGATTTCTCGCGCCATCTCTGCGGTTTCTTCGTTACTCTGTCGGTTGATGTCCCACAGCACAAGGGTCGCTCGTCTGCGGGCAAACTCGAGCGCAAACAGCCGCCCGAGACCGCTTCCAGCTCCGGTAATAACGCACACTTGTCCCTCCACACTCTTCTCCCGTGGACGAATAAACCATTTAGAACCGGCCAGTACGAACGACCAGAGTATCTTAAAAGTGACCACGAACAACTCGGTGGCGATATTCATGGTGTTTCAACTCGACAAACTAAACAAACTAAATCGACAAGAAGTGAAACTAGATAAGAAATCAAACCGCAAACGTGCTCAAAGAAACACCCAGTGGAACCAAAATCTGCACCCCTCGGCTTCTAAGAAAGCTGCCCATAACAGTGTGTTTTTGAGGAGCTTCAGCTCTTTAAATATGGTCCAACTCACTGGGCTAGAGGGCTTCACAACTTTCCACGCGCGAGTGTCCGCCTGTTATGCAAAGTAAGCATAACTTCGGCGTCAAATGCGTGTACACCGTTACAAGGCCGAGCGCATATTGACAGGGTTTATATTAAGTTTAAAATATTAACGCGAGCAGAAAATGCTTACAAGCAAAATAACTAGAATATTGATTTTTAAAATGCAGGCATATACTTGAAGACCTCGTATTTTACCGGAAGTATGAAGGACCTGTCTTATAAGACCTTACCGCGCATGCGTAGATGCCTCTTTTACTGTAGGGATAATGGCGGGTGAAACGTAAGTTGATAACCGTGCGGTTAAATCTTCTTCCATCCGTTTAGTTATTGCACATATTATAGTTATAAGAAACAAAATGAGCGACGTATATATGCCTTAAGTCTTAAGATGTGAAAATTGCCAAGACTACGGTGTGATGAATCAATACATTTTATGTGAACGTCCGTGTAGTCTCGGCTGAAGCGGTCAGCAACGTGTAAAACAACAGTTCATGTAATTACATTAAAATGGGCCCGTATCAGTATTTCTATATGAAAAACGCCGAAGCGTGCCTTGTAGTTACAAAATACTCCAGTATATCCAATATTTATCAATTGTCATTAGCTAACCGCTAACTTGAAGGCATGATGCTACTGTGCTAGCATACTTCAATATGCGCTTTAATCTAATGTTACGCTGATTAACTGTACCGTGTAGGCTATACATAAGCCATATTTTATGTTATACCTTTGCCAAGGTTGTGTTATTTAAGTACTGAGTTGCTGTCGCAAAAAATCTATTAGTCGTGCAGTTTACACGCAGTGTCTGACTATTCTGTGCTGTTTAAATTAAGCGTTGTGTAGTTTATATAACTACGTTTTATGTATCATTGTCTCACAACTGTTATTATATCATTGTCTGTAGGTCAAACGTGCTTAGTAGGAAATGACAAATGTACTGTCTTTCTATTTAGGAAGAAGAAGGTTCCCTCAGTCCCAGAAAGCCTCTTGAAGAGGCGACAGCGATTCGCTGCCATCAGGGCCGTACGTCTGAAGAAAGCGAAGGCTGACAAGAAGGTTGGTGGTTTAGTTACCTGCTATCCTTTTTTTTTTGTATATTTATGAACGGAGGTCTAGATGATTTGTTCAAAAGCATTGATGTGAAGCATGAATCTCTTGTCACTCTCAGGCCAGCAAAGTCACCAGAAAGCTCATCTTCAAGAGAGCTGAAGCTTACCACAAGGAGTACAAGCAGCTGTACAGGCGTGAAATCCGCATGAGCAGGATGGCTCGTAAGGCTGGCAACTACTACGTCCCAGCTGAGCCCAAACTGGCTTTTGTCGTCAGGATCAGAGGGTAAACTTTTAACTTTCAAATGTTGGTGCTGTTAATCCGTCACAGATTGTGGTTAATGATGTTGCTCTTTTTTCCCCGTCTTATCGACCATGCTGATTCCTCTTGAAAATAAGCCAAATCCTCTGAAACCACCACAAATATCAATTTGAATGAACTTGAACTGTCTTTTGGAAGTTGCTTGATTGGGATGCTTTGTCTGTCCTCAGTATCAATGGTGTCAGCCCTAAAGTGCGCAAGGTGCTTCAGCTGCTCCGTCTCCGCCAGATCTTCAACGGTGTCTTTGTCAAACTGAACAAGGCCTCCATCAACATGCTCCGAATTGCAGAGCCCTACATTGCCTGGGGGTACGTAAAGCTGATATTTAGGTTGATGATGTTTGAATTGTGATCGTCATTGGTGTATTTTCTGCTGACTTATGGTTTACTACCATTTGTCAGTAAAATTGGGAAAGATTAGTTGAAAATGAAAAAAAATAAACATACAGTACACAAATGAATATATTTTACATAAAGCTTCCTCTTGCTAGCACAACAATGGCTGAGAGACAGAAAAGAAACCAAAAAACATTGTCAAAACATTCCATGTCACTTCAGTGGTACAACTGTAAGCATATGAAGCTCCAAGAAAACTTGTTTGCGTATGTCCTCTTCAGCCATGTCAGGTCTCAGTATGCATCCTGTTGCTCATAGTAAACACACATTGACGAGGAAGAGAAAACATTCACAAATAAAGTTGTTTAAATTGTTCTTTGTGTGATTACAGTTAAACCACTGGAGTCAGATTGAATGTTTTGAATGTTTTTAGTTCGTTTTTTATACTTTGAATGTCTCAGGGCTTTACATTCTATGGAGGTTTTAAATTTAATCAAATTTTAATTTGGGTTCAGTAGATGAAGATCTCAGGTGTTTGGATCAACATGATGGTGAATTATTAACAGAATTTTAGTTTTGGGTTAACTTCCTTTAATACTTTTTTTTTTATTTTTGCAAGAATTTATTAAATTGTAACCATAAAGACCGTTTGAAAAGTTTTGTAACATTTTTAAGAGACAGTCACGTTTCAACAAAATATTATCCTATTAAGTGGCACAAAAAAAAAAAAAAGCCAAACATTTTAAAATTCAATGTATTTTTCTAAAAAGCTTGTCATAGGACACCAATCTACATCTCTATTTTGTGGGAGTCTCATGGATAATTTTAAGCACACAAACATGAGTATCTTAACCCCTGAACCATGATTCACCTATCAAATGTTGTCCCAGTTGCACTGGGTTTTTCCGGTGCAGGTCTCAGGTCAGACAAGCAGTCAAACCAGCAGAGAACCGAAGCTCTGGACCTGTTGACAGCCATGCGTTCAGCAAAAATGGTTTAGTTAGTGGGTTATTAAAACTAATCTGCAAAATCAAATAGTCAATTTATTTGTTTTCTTGTTATTTATTTAGTCATCAAATTATGACTTGTAATCAGGGCTGCATGATTCTGGATAAAATGAATCACAATTTGTTTTGCTTAAAATCAAGATCATGATTTTCTCACGATTCTGTAGATGTAAAATAAAGGTTAAGATGAGTAGGCTATTATTGTTATTTCTGTTAAAAAAAATCAATAATATTAGGCTTATGTATAGGTCTATTGTTGGTTAAAATGCTAATTTTTGTATAGACTTGGGACGGTGGACTTGAACAGACCTTAAATTTGTCCTGGCCCTTAATTCACAGTAAAGTGATGACATCAGAATTATGAATAGCTACATTCTGAAGTTGAATTGTGTTTGAGACAAATGCTTGCAATCGGTCATTGACAGCATTGTTAGACAATTTTTTTTTTTCACTGGTAAAATCAGACATTTGTCATTATCAGATTCCCTCTTGGATTATATTCAATACTGGATAGGTTCTAAAAGTTATACTGACGCCGTTAAATGCAAATCATAATTTGTACCCAGATGATTCCTAACAAAAGAGCCAAACCATCAAAACGATGAGCAAAATGATATTTACATCTTTATTACCTGTTATTCACAGCTAATGCCAGTTCTGTTCACTTAGGTAAACTTAATTTGCTGCTGTGTGCATCATCTCTGTGGTAAACAAACAGTGCGTCAGCTCACGTGGGATTTCACGGCCACATGTGTCATTACATGAAGACAGAAATGACATTTTTGGGTGAATTATACCTTAGGAATACAGTATGCTGACTCTTAACACCTTTGAGGTCTGTCAGTGTTGAGGGATATATATATATATATATATATATATATATATATATATATATATATATATATATATATAGATAGATAGATAGATAGATAGATAGATAGATATATATATATATATATAGATATAGATATAGATATATAGATATATATATATATATATATATATATATATATATATAGATATAGATATATAGATATATATATATATATATATATATATATATAGATATAGATAGATATATATATATATATATATATATATATATATATATATAGATATAGATATAGATATATAGATATATATATATATATATATATATATATATATATATATATATATATATATATATATAGATATATAGATATAGATATATAGATATATATATATATATATATATATATAGATATATATATATATATATATATATATATAGATATAGATATATAGATATATATATATATATATATATATATAGATATAGATAGATATATATATAGATAGATATATATATATAGATATATATATATATATATATATATATAGATATATATATATATAGATATATATATATAGATATGTAAAAAGATGTCTTGTGTGACCACCTTTATTCTTCTCTCCTGACTTGTGAAAATATAATTGGCTAAATTGTAGGAATGGCGTTGGATTGAGATCTTTTAGTGATTAATCGTGCAGCCCTACTAGACATTTTTACATATATTAATTGCATAATAACAGCTGGTAGCTCAACATGATTTGGGGGATTGAGTAAATTTTTGGGTGACTGTTTCTTAAAGTAGTTAAAAGTAGTCTTGAGAATCTTAATAACCTGTGAAAATGATTTTTTTTTTTTTTATAGCTACCCCAACCTTAAATCAGTGCGGGAGCTTATCTACAAGCGTGGATTCGGCAAGATCAAGAAGCAGCGCATTGCTCTGACAGACAACTCCCTCATTGAGAAGACCCTCGGTAAGGACAAGCTGCCTAAACACCAGCTGTTACTTTAGCAGCGTTTATATGGGTTCAGTCTTATGGTTTCCATCTCTCCAGGTCAGTGTGGAATCATCTGCATTGAGGATCTCATCCATGAGATCTACACTGTTGGGAAGAACTTCAAGGCTGCCAATAACTTCCTCTGGCCATTCAAACTGTCCTCTCCTCGCGGTGGCATGAACAAGAAGACCACTCACTTCGTGGAGGGAGGTGATGCAGGAAACAGGGAGGACCAGATCAACAGACTCGTCAGGAGGATGAACTAGGAACACGTGGTGAGAGCACCAGACTGCAGTAGATGCTTTGTTTTTTAGTAGTTTGACAGTTGTTCATTTACTTTTGTAGACCAGGTGATAAGAGAGAATTGTTCTAGTATAATAATTGATGGTAATTTGCATATTGTGTGCTTGATCATTTCTATTCATTAGTCTCAGAAACATGACCTTTAGGGAGTACTTATAGTTTTATTACTGGCTAACCACATTAGAATTTTTTGGAGGATTTAAAGCATCAGCCAACGACCTGTTGAAAATGAATCAGATTTAAAATAAATGTCAGGGGTGTTGAACCTGCTTTTGTGCTAAATCTTCCATTGATACCCCCTTTTTTTCTTTTCTTCAGGTTTTTGGAACATTTTCTGCTGTTGGTCTGTGAAGAAAATAAAATCATTTACACAAACACTGGTTTTGAGATTTATTTCTTGGCATCTGTTTATTGTGACACTTCAGTTTCTACTGATATGCACTGTGAAGCATGAGTCTCTGAAGTCAAAACGCATCAAAGATGCTACATATTGCCACATCTAATGAAGCGACTTGCTATTAAACCACTTTGAGATGAGGATGATGCCTTTAAAGAACATGCCCATAGTGTCTTGTACAAACATTTATTTGTTTAATGGTGGTTCTAGGTTTCTGGAACAATGCAGTCACTATTTCAAAGAAAAGATGTACAGCTATAAACAATGTCACATTGATATACAAACTAGGATTCGAACTTAATGAAAAACAAATTTGATATATGCAGAAATAAGTCTGTATTTTCTGAATGTAGATACAATAGTCAAGTTGTGTTGATGAAATCTGCTCAACGCTTGTGCAAGAAGATGATCATGCAGTGCTTCAGGGTTGTTCCCTCACCTTTTGATTTGACTGACAAACAATGGTTTTCACATATTTCAACATTAGGGTTTTCAAGATTATATTAAAAAACCTGAGAACTTAATTATATTTGCATATTTGTCTCTATAAAAAGTAGGACTTTCTGTACAGACTTGTCTGAACCAAACCAAAGATCTTAACGCCTTCTCATAAATTACTGTTTATGAAAAGGCACCGATTTGAATACTTAAAGCAGGATTTGTATCCCTGCCTAGTTTGTTTTAAAAACCACTTAAGTACAATTGACATCACAACCTGTGTTTCTACACTAAATTGATGTAGCGGATAATGTCTTGAATGTACAATTAATATACAAATCATACAGTCACTCAAGCTTCTCCACTTTGTTGACGTCCATTTGACCTCCCTGTTACCTGGGCAAACCATATTGCACATCAGGAGAGGAACATGTATAAAAAAAAAAAAATTCTTAAAATGTACAATATTCCCATCCAGTCAAGCTGACGTCTCATAGAAATAAAGTGCCATTTCCTTCATCCAGCAGAGGGCATAGTTGATTTACTATGGCCATCATAGATTTCCCTCGGCTGATTCTGAATTGAAGGCAACATAAACAGTGATCTTTCCATACAGATTCACTGATGTGGAGAGTTGCCCACAGCAGTAAACATGCTAACTATTGTTCAAATAATTTATGTATTTCTAAAAATGCTATGGCTCATCTATACAGAGTGATGCAAACTGAAACACACATGCTCATGTAGATATTATTATATTTAGTACTGATGTGTTTTGTTCTTGGAAGTTTAACTTCTATCAATTACTCAGGGACAGTTAAAAGTTAAATAAGGAACTTGATTTGATCTCTATTTGTGGAGAGAATTGAAAACCTGCTGCTCCTGTGACCACTGAGGAATATGTCTCAGCAGAAAAATGTCAAATGAAGGCATATTTTGGTCAAAAAATATTCTTTCAAATCTAACTGCCAATTTCCACTTGTAGCACTTTGGTCAGAACTAATAAACCAACCCAACACAAATTTGACAGTGATTAGTCTTTAAAAACTGCTCAGTGGGCTGCAAATCTACAATGAACAGTTGCGGTGTCTTATCGCAGTTGCCTGAATCAATGAATGATTAAAAAGATATATGATTTAGCTAGCTAATCCACATGGAGGGTCATACTGAAACAAAATAACTTTAGAACGATTAGAGTATGTTTTGTTCTTTAACGTCCTCCCTCTGAATGAATATCACTAAGCTCCTGGAGTCGAGAGCAGACCTTGTCTCTCAGGATCATAATTCAATCTCTGCGGCTCTGCAGTCCAATAGTGTTGAAGAAAGACAGAAGAAAATCCCCTTCACTACATCAGTATGCCTCTTTCTGTCCACATACTTGGATGCTTTTGTTCTGTGAATAACGCAGCTCACATGCTAGTTTCACACGGAGGTGAGCGACCTCCATCCCCTGAAGATTTGAAGATATCAGGGGAAAGGAGGTGGTTGTCCACCTTCTGTCCACTTTGAATGTTGTCTTCTGCTCCGACGGCACCAGCCGTGGCAGAAGCACAGTTTTGTGCACTTTTAGGGGACGTGGGAGTAACAGCGGCTCTATCGACGTGGTTTCTCCCTCTTTGGCTTTCAGAAGACGATAGGCTGAACCCTGGAGAGCTCATAGCTCCTTCCCCTTCAGGAGCCCTGGGGCTTTGGCGAGGAGAACCTGCCAGCAGTAATGGGTCAGATACTGGGACCTTTGGTGTCAAAGTGGCTACATCATCTGTCACCACTAAGTGCAAGTTAGACGCCCCTTCCTCTGCAGATTCAGTGAAATTCACTTTGAGTCCTTTAAGTTTGACTTGGTTACCTTGAGGAGGGCTTCTCACATTTTCATCACTTTGATCAAAGCTTTGGTTCTCCTCGCCCTGCGACATGGTGCTGCTGCCATCTGACTTGCATGGGACAAACTCATAGAGGCCTTCTTTGATGATGGTGGGCTGCTTTGCTCGTTTCTCCAGGGAGGTGATCTGGCTGAGGTCGAGGGGCGGAGGAGCGCGTGGATGCCTTCCTGCAAAATTAGGGAGAAGTGCGCTTCTTTCGACTTCGCTGATGTCTGTGGCACAGCTAGCAAAGCTGTCCACGCTGGACAGGCTTCTGATCTCAGTGACGGGTTTCTCTTTGAGCCGTGGTTCACACTGCACAACCTTCATCTCCATCTCTTCTTCTCTACCAACAATGGTGCTCACTTTGGAAGCTGAAGGTCCACTGCTGCTCATTGATGAGGCGGCCGTCATCTGGTTGTACATTTGCTCAAGAGATTTCGCGTTCAACCGTTGAGGGCTTGGAGTAGATCTGAATACTCGTTCTGGAGAAGCCAACTGGCCGACTTCTTGATATTTGGAGTCATAGCCTTTTGAGCCCAATTCAGAGTTGGGGTTCTTCTGATAGTTCCAGCGACTGGGTGAAAGGTGATTGTCTGCGGCCTTGTCCTCGTTCTTTTCTATCACAACATCCAGCAGTTCCATATTGCGAGCAAAGGCATCTTTTAGGTTCATTGATACAATGCTCCCGTTCCTCTTGGCTCTTTCAAGAGCTTCTCTTCGCTTGATTGCCTTTTCTTGACGCTTCTGTTCTTTGTAGAACTCAGAGAAGTTGTTGACGATAATAGGAATGGGCAAAGCGATCACTAAGACGCCAGCAATACAACAGAGACCACCCACTATTTTGCCTAGAAGAGTTTGGGGATAGATATCTCCATAACCCACAGTCGTCATGGTGATTGTTGCCCACCAGAACGAAGCGGGAATACTGGTGAATTTTGTGGCATCTTCATCTTTTTCAGCAAAGAACACCAGACTGGAGAAGATCATGATGCCCATGGCTAAAAACAAAATCAACAGTCCGAGTTCATTATAGCTTCTTCTCAGCGTGAAGCCAAGAGACTGGAGACCAGTTGAGTGTCTGGCGAGTTTCAGGATTCTCAGGATTCTCATGATCCGGAAGATCTGAACCACCCTGCGCACATTCTGGAACTGGAGGACACTCTTGTTGGATTCGGTTAGAAATATTGTGACGTAGTAAGGGAGGATGGCCAGGAGATCAATGACATTCAGTGGTCCTTTGAAGAACTTCCACTTGTTGGGAGAAGACAGAAAGCGGAGAAGGTACTCCATCGTGAACCAGGCGATGCAAACGGCTTCGACGTGGGCCAGGTTTGGGTTGTCGTTGGACTGTCCAAATTCATCAATCACTTGTAACTCTGGCAGTGTATTTAGTGACAGTGCAATGGTTGAGAGGATGATGAACAGAATTGATATTATGGCCAAAACCTGGGGGGGAAAACAAACAACAAATAGTTTAGTGATATGACATTAAAACATTTATGTTCATATGTAAGTACAGTCGCCAACAAACACAAACATTTCTGACATATAAGGTTTTGCATTATGAAAGTATTAAATAGACAAAAATCTAAGATTTGTAAGCAATTATAAATATGGGTGTCACGGTGGCGCAGTGGGTAGCATGATCGCCTCACAGCAAGAAGGTCGCTGGTTCGAGCTTCGGCTGGGTCAGTTGCCATTTCTGTGTGGAGTTTGTATGTTCTCCCAGTGTTCGCGTGGGTTTCCTCCGGATGCTCCGGTTTCCCCCACAGTCCAAAGACATGTGATATAGGTGAATTGGGTAAGCTAAATTGTCAGTAGTGTCAGCTGGAAGGGCATCTGCTGTGTAAAACATATGCTGGAAAAGTTGGCGGTTCATTCTGCTGTGGCGAAATAAAGGGACTAAGCCGAAAAAATGAATGAATGAATATTAATATATTAAATAAAAATTTACATAAATATTATTAATTTAATTTAAAGCAATATTATTATACATTTTTAAATACAATTATGTTACTAACTCCCTTCTGTATCAGGGGTCGCCTCCAAAAAACTATATTGTGTAATTATATTTATCTTATTCATTTATTATATTAACAAATATTACTGTTTACAATGTATGAATAATATTATACTTATTCTGTATATTATTTTATCATTAATATATTAATTATAATTAATATATAATTTTTTTTCCTCTTAAGACTGTTTTTGTACTAATAAGCTAACCGTACTACAATATTATTTAGGTATCTTAATTATTTAGCTATTTTCCCTCATTTTTGGCTTAAGTCTCCAAATTGGGACCACTATGTATACTCATAAACAACCTATTTATACATGCTGTAAAAAAAAACTTACTTACTAAATTTGAGTGTATTTGAATTGAACCAAAATAGACTGAAATCTCCTAAAATATTTTCGTCAATGGTAAAACTAATTCAATTAAAGAATTCCATTATTTTACATTTTTTTTTCTGGCCGCAGGGGTGCTGGAAAAAACGTAAAATAACAGCCGATAAATTACAGAAATTTACCATAAAATAATGGACAATAAATTACAGAAATTTCTATAAATTAATATTTTGGGTAAATATTTGCAATTTAACATCTGTTATTTTACAGTAAATTTCTGTAATTTTACATCTGTTATTTAACAGTAAATTTCTGTAATTTAACATCTGTTATTTAACAGTAAATTTCTGTAATTTAACATCTGTTATTTTGCGGTAAATTTCTGTAATTTACGTGCTGTTATTTTACGGTAAATTTCTGTAATTTAACATCTGTTATTTTACGGTAAATTTCTGTAATTTAACATCTGTTATTTTACGGTAAATTTCTGTAATTTAACATCTGTTATTTTACGGTAAATTTCTGTAATTTAACATCTGTTATTTTACGGTAAATTTCTGTAATTTAACATCTGTTATTTTATGGTAAATTTCTGTAATTTACAATCTGTTATTTTGCGGTAAATTTCTGTAATTTAATGGCTGTTATTTTATGGTAAATTTCTGTAATTTAACATCTGTTATTTTGCGGTAAATTTCTGTAATTTACGTGCTGTTATTTTACGGTAAATTTCTGTAATTTAACATCTGTTAATTTATTTTAAATTTCTGTAATTTAACATATGTTATTTTACGGTAAATTTCTGTAATTTAACATCTGTTATTTTACAGTAAATTTCTGTAATTTAACATCTGTTATTTAACAGTAAATTTCTGTAATTTAACATCTGTTATTTAACAGTAAATTTCTGTAATTTAACATCTGTTATTTAACAGTAAATTTCTGTAATTTAACATCTGTTATTTAACAGTAAATTTCTGTAATTTAACATCTGTTATTTTACAGTAAATTTCTGTAATTTAACATCTGTTATTTTACGGTAAATTTCTGTAATTTAACATCTGTTATTTAACAGTAAATTTCTGTAATTTAACATCTGTTATTTAACAGTAAATTTCTGTAATTTAACATCTGTTATTTTACGGTAAATTTCTGTAATTTAACATCTGTTATTTAACAGTAAATTTCTGTAATTTAACATCTGTTATTTAACAGTAAATTTCTGTAATTTAACATCTGTTATTTAACAGTAAATTTCTGTAATTTAACATCTGTTATTTAACAGTAATTTCTGTAATTTAACATCTGTTATTTAACAGTAAATTTCTGTAATTTAACATCTGTTATTTTACGGTAAATTTCTGTAATTTAACATCTGTTATTTAACAGTAAATTTCTGTAATTTAACATCTGTTATTTAACAGTAAATTTCTGTAATTTAACATCTGTTATTTAACAGTAAATTTCTGTAATTTAACATCTGTTATTTAACAGTAAATTTCTGTAATTTAACATCTGTTATTTAACAGTAAATTTCTGTAATTTAACATCTGTTATTTAACAGTAAATTTCTGTAATTTAACATCTGTTATTTTGCTGTAAATTTCTGTAATTTAACATCTGTTATTTTGCGGTAAATTTCTGTAATTTACGTGCTGTTATTTTACGGCAAATTTCTGTAATTTAACATCTGTTATTTTACGGTAAATTTCTGTAATTTAACATCTGTTATTTTACGGTAAATTTCTGTAATTTAACATCTGTTATTTAACAGTAAATTTCTGTAATTTAACATCTGTTATTTAACAGTAAATTTCTGTAATTTAACATCTGTTATTTAACAGTAAATTTCTGTAATTTAACATCTGTTATTTAACAGTAAATTTCTGTAATTTAACATCTGTTATTTAACAGTAAATTTCTGTAATTTAACATCTGTTATTTTGCTGTAAATTTCTGTAATTTACGTGCTGTTATTTTACGGTAAATTTCTGTAATTTAACATCTGTTAATTTATTTTAAATTTCTGTAATTTAACATCTGTTATTTTGCAGTAAATTTCTGTAATTTAATGGCTGTTATTTTATGGTAAATTTCTGTAATTTAACATCTGTTATTTTATGGTAAATTTCTGTAATTTACAATCTGTTATTTTGCGGTAAATTTCTGTAATTTAATGGCTGTTATTTTATGGTAAATTTCTGTAATTTAACATCTGTTATTTTGCGGTAAATTTCTGTAATTTACGTGCTGTTATTTTACGGTAAATTTCTGTAATTTAACATCTGTTAATTTATTTTAAATTTCTGTAATTTAACATATGTTATTTTACGGTAAATTTCTGTAATTTAACATCTGTTACTTTACAGTAAATTTCTGTAATTTAACATCTGTTATTTAACAGTAAATTTCTGTAATTTAACATCTGTTATTTAAAAGTAAATTTCTGTAATTTAACATCTGTTATTTAACAGTAAATTTCTGTAATTTAACATCTGTTATTTTACGGTAAATTTCTGTAATTTAACATCTGTTATTTAACAGTAAATTTCTGTAATTTAACATCTGTTATTTAACAGTAAATTTCTGTAATTTAACATCTGTTATTTTGCGGTAAATTTCTGTAATTTACGTGCTGTTATTTTACGGTAAATTTCTGTAATTTAACATCTGTTATTTTACGGTAAATTTCTGTAATTTAACATCTGTTATTTTACGGTAAATTTCTGTAATTTAACATCTGTTATTTAACAGTAAATTTATGTAATTTAACATCTGTTATTTAACAGTAAATTTCTGTAATTTAACATCTGTTATTTTGCTGTAAATTTCTGTAATTTACGTGCTGTTATTTTACGGTAAATTTCTGTAATTTAACATCTGTTAATTTATTTTAAATTTCTGTAATTTAACATCTGTTATTTTGCAGTAAATTTCTGTAATTTAATGGCTGTTATTTTATGGTAAATTTCTGTAATTTAACATCTGTTATTTTATGGTAAATTTCTGTAATTTACAATCTGTTATTTTGCGGTAAATTTCTGTAATTTAATGGCTGTTATTTTATGGTAAATTTCTGTAATTTAACATCTGTTATTTTGTGGTAAATTTTTGTAATTTA
Organism: Danio kyathit; assembly: GCA_903798195.1. Lineage (NCBI taxonomy): Eukaryota > Metazoa > Chordata > Actinopteri > Cypriniformes > Danionidae > Danio > Danio kyathit. The sequence goes on along the minus strand of LR812520.1, from coordinate 35,022,435 downwards.
ACATCTGTTATTTTACAGTAAATTTCTGTAATTTAACTTCTGTTATTTTACAGTAAATTTCTGTAATTTAACATCTGTTATTTTATGGTAAATTTCTGTAATTTAACTTCTGTTATTTAACAGTAAATTTCTGTAATTTAACATCTGTTATTTTATGGTAAATTTCTGTAATTTAACTTCTGTTATTTTACAGTAAATTTCTGTAATTTAACATCTGTTATTTTATGGTAAATTTCTGTAATTTAACATCTGTTATTTTACAGTAAATTTCTGTAATTTAACATCTGTTATTTTATGGTAAATTTCTGTAATTTAACGGCTGTTATTTTACGTAAAATAACAGATTTTTTTAAACAGTGCAATGGAGAAGAGATTGTGCCCTCTTCCATAATGTGATCCACATCGCCTGTCCTCTCATTCTCCTACTGCACATCAATTCACAATTGGCTTTGACAAGCCCTTATTGATCAGCTGCTTTGTTAGAATATGGAGATTTTCCCGTGAGGTTTTTCTAACTCATCCTGCAAGGTAATCAAATAACCCTGATCAGACTGAGTTACTTGTCTGGATATTATATTACATTTCATCAGATTAGTTTCACTTTTTGCTGCATTACAGGTATAGGAGACATCACATTCTTACAAAAATATATATGTATTACAATATCAGTCTGATAACAGGTAGGTGTGAGCTCTGAAGCCATTTCTGCTGAACTAATGTATTTTTTAAAACTGTTGAATATAAATGTTAATAAATAACTTATTCAGGAAAATCACACATCCCAGCAAGCATTTTTTGTTTTTAAAAGATCTCTAACAGACGTCTAAACATAGTCGTCTTGGCTAAAACAAGGCTAAATTTGGGCTGTCAGTGAAAATCTAATAGACGTCAAAGAATAGGCCAAAACTAGACTAGTCATCAAATAAACAGAAACAAATGACTACACATATAAAGTCTGTCTATTTGATGACTAGTCTAGTTTTGGGCTCTTCTTAGATGTCTATTAGATTTTCACTGAAAGCCCAAGTTTAGCCTTGTTTTAGCCAAACTGTCTACATTTAGATGTCTATTAGATGTCTATTAAACACAAAATGGTTTGCTGGGATGGTTTGGAAAATGTGCACCTTCTGCTTCTAAATTAAAACAACAAAAAAGAATTCAACACCATCAGATACCTTATTATTAGACTATGAACAGCTACGTTTACACTATAAAATTAAAGTATATTTGTCATAAGAAAATTGGCAAATAAACTAAAGATTATTTGAGTATGTTTTACAAAAAAATGAAGTAGCTCTACTTAAAAAAAAAAAAAAAACTATATTTAATTAAATCTGTTACCTTCACATTTTGTAACTAATAATCTGTCGTGATGATGTACCTAAAATTGCTAGCACTTTCTGAATGAAAACTTTCTACAACAGATGTTTTCATGTCTATTCATTTTCCATTATGTTCTATAATTTCTCTCTTATAAATGAAACTTCTATGCTTCAATAGTAGATAGATAGAGAAGATTGGTCAAATATTTTAAATGAACACCTTTTGAGTATTTAGGAGGAACATATGTAACATATGGACAACTGTGCTGCCACTGTGCCCTTATAGATTATAATCTCATCCTCAAAGACAAAACAAACTATGACGTGCTACGAAAGACACTGAGCAATAAATTGAGGAACAGTTACTCATTCACCGGTCCTGCATTAAGAGGGGATTAATAATGATCCTGCGTGGAGAATAAAACGCTGACCTTCACAATGTCCTGTCATTGTGTAGCACGCAAATACCCTTATGAAAGAGATGGCATAACAGACTTTCGACATACTCAGCACATTTTTATATCAACTTCCTCATATTACCCCAAAATTATATCTGACAACTGTGAAGTTTTATCAAGTCATCAGAACAGTTCTTAAAATATAGATAATCCACAGAGGAATAGAGGAATTAGCTGATTTCACGCAATCGGCAACCATGACGCAATTTGCCAACCCACCATTTCCTTACAAGTGTGCCTAATATTACAATGTTTAAGGAAGACTAAAGAGATTAGGGGTTGATTCTTCCCTTGTGGGGGTAGGGGAAAGACTGAGTAACTGCTCCTAACCTTTCTATATCCTTACTATAGATAGAAACTCAATCCTATTACAATTATCCTGAAATGTCCTCCCACACAGATGACAATGTGAACACCTTTCGCAAGGTCCATACAAGAGTGAAAAATGTCACCATGTTCTGATTACAAAGGGCGAACATGGGTTAAGTTAAAAATCTATGAAAGCTTAACCAACAAATGACCTTTCAACCATTAAGAAAAGCTTATAGAGGTGCATTGTAATAGTGCAACCTGCTACACCAATGTCATTCGTGTAGTAAAACAAAGTGCTTTGTTGTAATCGATTACCCAAGTATTGAGTGTTGCTCGTGTGTGTTAAACTACTGGCGAGGCAGACTAAATAATGCTGAGGTCAACCGGGAGGCATGCAGTGATTGATATTGTGTAATGCTGTATAAATTTCAGGAAAGGGCTCTGAACAGGCTCTCGCTATAGGCTGTGATTGGCATGGCATGACGCAGGGATTGTTCTGCCAGGTTGACTGGCGTCTGGCTGTGACCAAGAGACCTTAAGTCCAGTCAGAGGTTGATGTACCCATAAAGATGAGAGTTTAAAAAGAGCTGATTTTTTAATCCCTGGCGAGAGGGACATTGAGGAAACGCTACAGGACATGGCAATAGTCCATCCAAATGAGATCTGGTCCAATTCAGCCGGAAAACACTTGAAATTATTGCGGAAATGAATCACATGGAATTTCTCTGAACTCTGTATCTGTTCTGAACCAAATTCCTAATAATCACATAATGAACAAGCTGAAATCTTATCTGTCAGAGGACTGCAAATATTTTTTGAGAAGAAAAAACAAGCACATCAAAATAATCCCACCAATACATGAAATGCAATTTGAGTTGCTAACGATAATGGTTAATGCAGGGAATTCAATGAACTTTTTACAATAACATCTCAATTGTTAACATGCAGTAAATAATAAACAAAAAGCCATTTTTTACAGCATATTTTTTTTCAACCACATTTATTAACCTTTGTTAATGTTACAGTTGAAGTCAGAATTATTAGCCCCCCTGTTTATTTTTTTCCCCAACTTCTGTTTAACAGAGGGAAGATTTTTTCAACACATTTCTAAACATAATAGTTTTAATAACTCATTTCTAATAACTGATTTATGTTATCTTTGCCATGATGACAGTAAATAATATTTTACTAGATATTTTTCAAGACACTTCTATACAGCTTAAAGGGACATTTAAAGGCTCAACTAGGTTAATTAGGGTAACTAGGCAAGTTATTGTATAACGATGGTTTGTTCTGCAGACAATCGAAAAATAAAGCTTAAAGGGGCTAATAATTTTGATCTTAAATGGTTTTTAAAAAGTTTAAAACTACTTTTACTCAAGCCAAAATTAAACAAATAAGACTTTCTCCAGAAGAAAAAATATTATCAGACATACCGTAAAAATTTTCTTGCTCTATTAAACATCATTTGGCAAATATTTAAAAAAGAAAAAAACCAAAGGGGGCCTAATAATTCTGACCTCAACTTTAGTTGATGAAAACATTCATACTCATGTTTGTTCATAGTGCATTCCTGATCCTAAAATTAATTAAAACATTTTAAAATAACAATAAATTATGTAAATTTATTTACATTTTTTACCCTAAAATATGTTAGTAAATTAATTTGAGATTAAGTCAAGTCAAGTAAAGCTTTATTGTCATTCTGCTACATGTGTGGACACACAGAGAAACGAAATGTCGAGTCTCACAGGACAACGGTGCTACATAAATTAATCATAAATACAAACACAACTCTGGACATAAGAGCTTTTTTAAAAAAAAAAACCCTATGCATAAATAACATATACCATAAGATACTTAACTATACACATAGGACAGGTTATACAAGTACTTTTACATGAGACTGAACAATGTGGCGAAGGATACCGAGAGGTATTAAAGGTGAACTCTATGCAAAAGAGGTATTTAAGGTTGAATATTGTGCAGGAGTTATTTAAGGCTGAAGCAAGCAGTGCAACATAATTGTGGTACATTTATAGTAAACATTGTTTTCCTTATTGAGTTCTTGTAAGATGGAGTTTAGATAAAGTCTCAGGTGCATTAGAGAGAAGAGTGTTTCTACAGGTGGTTTGTCAAGCCCACTCACCTGCATGAAGCACAATTTGAAATGCACAATGTTGCCAAGAGACATGGAGTGAATAAAAATGCTTATTTATTTATGCTTGTTTATTTTAACAAATGATGATAGCTAATGTTAACAAATCACCTTCACTGTTACGTATTACCTTTTAAATTCCACAATACTTATTTATACAATGTTTGTATTATTGTTTTTATTTCAACAATATTTTACAGTAAATGTGCATTGTGTGTCCTTATAATAATTCTTTCCCCATAAATACATTAATTTACAATTGACAGCTTTTTATTGTAATATTTTTAGACTGTTTTATATTATTTTATATTATAAACACAAGTTACCAAAACAGCGCTACTTATTTGCTTCTTAAAAATGCTCTGAAAACATAATCATACTTCGTTGTCACACCTACAACAGCTCTATAATGAAACAGCACTAAAATCAGAGCTGTGTTCTGACTTTATGGTGACTTTAAGTTTGAAGGACATGTATTCCCTGCCCAATGTGTCGCTGTGGTCAACTCATTAATCACTGTTTTACTGAGGAGGAGAAAAAAAACATGTATATGAAGGTACGTCACAGTTAAATGCCTCTGCTGACACATGCAGTAGGGCTGTATTTGACAGGAGCGATAAGTACTGAAGGAGAAAGGCAGGAGGATTAGTTGACTGTCCTCATCTGTGGATCTGTATAAACGTGATTACATGGGCAGTGATCTCAACAACGCAGGGAGATTTCTGGCATTAGACCAGGGCTTACGCATATAGGGAAGCACTGGAAACACCAAGAGATCCTTCAAGTCACCTAACTCTAATTTAACTCTGTCTTAAAGTAAAGGTACTGCCCTGCTGATATCACAAACACTTTTGTTTACATTTTTCTAATAATGAGGAGGTGCATTCATGGCAATTAGAGCCAGGATTAAATTAATGGTGATGAGGAATGGATGTGAAATGGATCAATTAATTGGTGAATATGTGAATTAATATAGTTCAGAATTTACATATTGCATTTCAGACTAGGAATTTCAAAAGTACTGACTTCAGTACCATTCGTTTCTTGTGAGCATTAAAAGCCACATCTATAATCTGAGAAGGACCCTCTGATAGATGTGGCTGTCAAATGCTCCAGTGCTCCATGAACATAATGGCCAATCAGCAGTGTTTAAGATGCTGCTCAACAGCCCTCAAATGTTAGCGGAAAATGGACGTTTTCTGAGCTTATATCTTGCATTTCTTACTTTACATCTTGCTAAACTGCTTCTCACAAATCTGACTTCAAATCTCACAATTTTGTACCATAATATCTTACAATATCTCTCAGTTCTGAATTAACATTTTGCAATTGTGACTTGATGTCACACAGTTTTGACTTTACATCTCACAACTGACATGTCACAAGTAAGTCTCTAAATCTCGTAATTCTGACTTTACATCTTGAAATTCTGACTTTACATATCACAATTGTTACTTCACATCTCTCAGCTCTGAACTTACATTTTGCAATTCCTACTTAACATCTCACAACTGACGTTATGTGTCACAAATTTGTCTTTACATCTCATAATTCTGATTATATTTCTCAATTCTGACTTTACATCTTGCAATTCTGACTTAATATCTCTCAGTTCTGAATTGACATCTCACAACTGACTTTACATGTCACAAATATGTTTTTAAATCTCATAACTCTGACATATCTCTAGCTTCTGATTTTACATCTCACAATTCTGACTTTACATCTTGCAATTCTGACTTTACGTCTCACAATTCTGACTCTACATCTTGCTAAACTGCGTCTCATAAAATCTGACTATACATCTCTCAATTTTGACTTAATATCTCTCAGCTCGGAACTTACATTTTGCAATTCCTACTTAACATCTCACAACTGACGTTACGTGTCACAAATTTGTCTTTACATCTCATAATTCTGATTATATTTCTCAATTCTGACTTTACATCTTGCAATTCTGACTTTGTCTCACAATTCTTACTTTACATCTCATTAAACTTGCAAATTGGACTCCACATCTCACAATTTTGACTTAATATCTCTCAGTTCTGAATTTACATTTTGCAATTCTTTCCTGACATCTTGCAATTCTGACTTTACTTCTCACAACTGACATGACGTCACAAATAAGAACCCCAGACTTCCCTCTCCCCAGACACTTCCTTCAGCTCCTCCGAGGGGATCCAGAGACGTTCCTAGGCCAGCCAAGAGACATAGTCCCTCCAGCGTGTCCTGGGTCTTCCCTGAGGCCTCCTCCTGTTGGGACATGCCTGGAAAACCTCCCTAGGTAGGTGTCCAGGAGGCATTAAAAACAGATGCCCACGCCACCTCAGCTTTGATGTGGAGGAGCAGCGGCTCTACTCCGAGCTCCTCCCGGGTGACAGAGCTCCTCACCCTATCTATAAGGGTGCGCTCTGCCACCATACGAAGGAAACTCATTTCAGCCGCTTCTATCGGAGATCTTGTCCTTTCGGTCATGAACCAAAGCTCATGATCATAGGTGAGAGTAGGAACGTAGATTGACCGATAAATCGAGAGCTTTGCCTTTCCACTCAGCTCCTTCTTTACCACAACGAACCGATACATTGACCGCATTACTTGAAGGAAAGTCCTTACCCCAGGTGGAGGAGTTCAAGTATCTTGGGGTTTTGTTTATGAGTGAGGGAAGGATGGAACACGAAACGAATAAGTCTTGTATAATCAGACTCATTCTGACTTATGTCTCTCGGTTCTGACTTTACATCTTCCAATTCTTACTTTACGCCTTGCAATTATGAGTTTACATGTCACAATTCTGACTCTACATCTTCGTAAACTGCTTCTCACAAAATCTGACTTTACATCTCGCAATTTTGACTTAATATCTCTCTCAGCTCCGAATTTACATTTTGTGATTCTTGCTTAACATCTCACAACTGACTTTACGTGTCACAAATTAATGTTTACATCTCATAATTCTGATTATATTTATTGATTCTGACTTTACATCTTGTAATTCTGACTTTACGTCTCACAATTCTGATTTTAAATCTTGCAATACTGACTTCTTGTAATACTAACTTCACATTTGCAAATTTGATTTTACATCTCACAGTTGTTTATATCTCGCTATACTGACTTTACCTGCCACAATTATGATTTTACATCTTGGAATTCTGAGTTTATATCTTAAACGTTTATACATTTCACAGGTTTATGTCCGACCAATAATGGCACTAAATGGCGCTATTGGCCAAAACCGAGAATTCCGGTGTAATAAACAAATGTCAATACATAAAATATGCATTCATAACATTTACATTATGTTTAATCACCTCTCATGAAGTTGCAATACATAGGCACAATTTCAAGAGCCTGTTGCACCAGAATAACTATTTAAGAATAAGAATAACTGCATTTTTTCTTCCTATTTTTAATTTACATTCAAGTGAAATAGCTTCTTGAACCAGAATAATAATGAGTATGGGATTGATAGGATTGTTGGATTGCTATTGTTGTGATTTAATATGAGAGACAGGATATCCTATCATCATGTTAGCAAACATATCATTAGAGAGAGAGAGGAAGTTATTGTGATTAAAGATTACAAGGGATGAACAACAAAAAATGATTTGCACAGATAAATCCTTTAAGAAATATTGCATTATTTTATTTACAAATAATAGAAAAGCTGTTTATTTTGATTTTATGGGGACTGGTTGCTTTAGTCCTTCTTTTCTGGCCTTTATCGCCAACTTCTACAACAAATAAATCTGGATAACTGCTTTTTATTTATAATTCAACTTCACTGTCCACAGAATTATCATCTTGGCACTGAAGTGAGGATCTAAAAACAATCTCAAATAACATAAATGTGGAAAAACTGTTTATAGAAGGCAATCTGGCTGAACATGAGGATTTGCCTTTTAATCTGCATGGTGAGGTGGATTTACCTGCGTTGCAAAAAGTAGAAGGTTCACATTTAATTCAAAACAGAAAAATAAAACATTTTTATATGAAAGAGAGAAAGAGTGAGAGAGAATACACAACTAAAACAAATGAGGGATTTCTTCTGTTTGCTGATTCATGATATCAGCACCATGGACAGCTCCTTTGCAAACCACTAACCCAGCAAACACCTTGGCTCTAGCAGGATCTAAAGAGTTACATCCATCTTCTAGCATCTGCAAACCTTCCTCGGATGCTCAAATGACTCTGTAATGTGTTCTTTCAGAAACAATTACAGGGCAAGCTTTCAGCTCTTCCCTCAGAGTAGGGCGAAGAGTGCTGTTTCCACAAACAATATGATCTACCCATTGCTCAACCGCCTCTTATTCCCCCTGTTTCTCTCAGCTGAACTAGTTGGTAAACATATTACTGACATAATCAAGCCAACAGTTATGCTCACTAACAATGCTTACTGTTTTATAAGCTTAATGCTTATTTCCATCATCATTTGCTTTTCAAAGCCAGTGTAAATCTCTAAATGCAGCATCCCAGACTGAGACGAAGTGAAGGTTAAATTATTTCTGGAGAACACCGTTATCATTACAGCGTGAGAGGAAGAAGAAACTCTGTCTGGAAACCCAAGAATGTCTTGATCGATACTGAAGGGTTATTTATAAACGCGCGTCATGGGATCTGTTTGATTGTGTGTTTTTTATAGGACAGGTTAATTTGGAGCTTAACTCCCACATTCGTCAAGTAGCTTTTGCTGAGTAAGAGACACACTATATCCAGTTCCTGTGTTGAAACAAGCGGCACTTCCAACCTGTGTGAAAGCAGCCAAGCCATGAGATAGTAAGATGGCTACTCTGTGTTTGACAGCGTCTTTGCGTGCGCGCGGGTGGAAGGAAGCAGGGGGTCGTGATTATAGTGATTAGTCAATAATGTGGCCCTGATGACTGCTTGTGATTTACAGGCTAGCCCTCAGGCTACCACTTACTCGCATGCAAAATATTCAGCAACCTCTACTTAAACACAGTGTACAAGCCTGCTATTCAGTCTGTCCAACAGCCACGGCCTATTTTTAACACAATCTAAGATATCGGCCCTCATAGCAGATCCACCAAGAGTTTGTCCGACATTTGTCCCTACTCCCCCCAAAAAAGCATTTAACACAACGGAAATCACAACTGGGTTCAAGGTGAGGTTGAGTTTAGAGGATAAAACTCTAAGACTTATCCTGAGAGACTGGCAGTGCTCCTGGCCGTGGCAGGGTTTTAGCTCCTGTGGGTTGGGAAGGTGGAGCTAATAGCATGTATTTTGTTGTCACACTGTGAATAGCACACAGATTGTCTAAGAAAGAGCATCATTAGCACAGCAGCGTGAGATCTGATCTGCTTATACAAAACCTGGCTTTCTGCTCTCAGCACTGCATCGTAATATATATATATTATATATATATTATATATATATATATATATATATATATATATATATATATATATATATATATATATATATATATATATATATATATATATATATACAGTTGAAGTCAGAATTATTAGCCCCCCTTTGAATTTCTTTTACTTTTTTAAATATTTCCCAAACAATGTTTAACAGAGCAAGGACATTTTCACAGTATGTCTGATAATATTTTTTCTTCTGGAGAAAGTCTTATTTGTTTAATTTCGGTTAGAATAAAAGCAGTTTTTAACAGCCATTTTTAGCTCAATATTATTAGCCCCTTTAAGCTATATATTTTTTTCTGATAGTCTACAGAACAAACCATCATTATACAATAACTTGCCTAATTACCCTAACCTGCCTAGTTAACTTATTAACCTAGTTAAGCCTTTAAATGTCACTTTAAGCTGTATAGAAGTGTCTTGAAAAATATCTAGAAAAATATTATTTACTGTCATCATGGCAAAGATAAAATAAATCAGTTATTAGAAATGAGTTATTAAAACTATTATGTTTAGTAATGTGCTGAACAAATCTTCTCTCTGTTAAAAAAAAATTGTGAAAAAAATAAACAGGGGCGCTAATAATTCTGACTTCAACAGTATATATAAATATAAATATATACACATATACACACACACACTGTAAAACCCAACAGTCAACTTTAGCAAATGAAATGAGTGTCGTTAACTCAAAATTGACTAAAAGTTAATTCTACTCATTTGAAGAGTTTTGAACTCAGTGTTGAAGGTTATGAATTAATACCTCAAATTACTATTTACCTCAAATTACTGGTATTATTAAATACCTCATTACTTCAACTTAAATGGAGTAAGTTCACAGTACTCATATAGATTAGATTTTTTTTAACTCAAATGGTTTGTAGTTATCGGTTTCCTCAAATGGTTTGAGTTGCCTTAACTTATTGGGTTTTACAGTATTCAGTTGGTTTGAGTTCTCTTCATTTATTGGGTTTTACTGTGCTTAAATTGCTTCATTTACTCAAATGGATTAAGTTCACAGTACTCATTAGGATTAGTTTTTGAACTTAAATGGTTTGTTGGAATCGGTTTCCTCAAATGGTTTGAGTTACCTTAACTTTTTGAGATTTACAGTGAATATACTAATGTAGAATTATTATCACATCGTAGTTTTATACGAGGTGATACAGCGATACATTTTATTCAAGTGGTCTCTTAATTCCTGAAACCACTTTACAGTTTCTGGATTTAAGCTTTACTGTTTTGTGTTTTAGTCAAAAAATTATTTTTGTTTTATGCCACTAATTTTATTTGCTACTAATAAAAATGACACTGATTATATTTCTTCCAAACTTAGAATATTTTATTTTAATATCTATATTAATAAATTTATATTTTAACCTAAAAATGCTACATTTTCATTAATTTAATAGACAAGAGCTTTAAAAATCATAAAAGTAGAATAACCCTGACTTTCTTTTCTTTTTTCTTTTGAGTTTCCAAAAGAAAATACATATATCATTTACATAATCTCTCACACAAAAAGAGACTTGCAGATCTTGCATATGCTTTGTATTTTCTTTCCTTTAACAACAACAACAACAACAACAACAACTATAAACAGTAAAACATGGGGAGCTACAAATACTTTAGAAGATTTCCTTTAAAGAAGAAAAGATATATATTTAGACACCTACTATTACAATTAAAAGTTACAATTGAAGAAAAATCTGGGCATATTGGTGAAATATACTCAATCCATTTACTCAAAATTAGAAAAAAGTTTTCAGTCTGTGTTCTTAATGAAAAAGCTCATTTTTCCATGACATATATAGTGTGCACTGTTTCAGTGCTTTGTTCAACTGTACACTGTAAAACCCAAAAAGTTAAGGTAACTTAAACCATTTTAGGAAACCGATTGCAACAAACCATTTAAGTTAAAAAACTAATCCTAATGAGTACTGTGAACTTAATCCATCTGAGTAAATGAAGCAATTTGAGCACAGTAAAACCCAATAAACGAAGAGAACTCAAACTAACTGAGTACTGTAGAACACAATAAGTTAAGGCAACTCAAACCATTTAAGGAAACCGATTGCTACTGTACAAACCATTTGAGTTAAAAAAAACTAATCTATCTGAGTACTGTGAACTTATTCCATTCAAGTTGAAGTAATGAGGTATTTCATTAACTCATAACCTTCAACACAGTTCAAAACTCTTCAAATGAGCAGAATTAACTTTCAGTCAATTTTGAGTTAACTACACTCATTTCATTTGCTAAAGTTGACTGTTGGGTTTTACAGTGTAGCCGACTCTAATTTTAACCATATTTTTGTAATTACTTTTTTACTAGCTGCCAGAAGAATAAATAACAGTTTCTTGTCTATATTAATCCATCCATCTAAATTTATATTATGTAATTATAAAGATTCACGAGTGAAAGCAATCTCTATTTCAAAAATGGCATCTAAATGTATTTTAATCTCTTTCCAGTATGGGGTTCATTTCTGACAATCCCCAAAAACATGATAGTGATTGGCTACTTTTCCCCCACACATTCTCCAGCAGCTAGTGCCCTTTCCTCTGTGTATTTTCAGAATAACATTGATTTTTAATAAAAAATATATTTATTTTTAACTTTTTATATCACATACATATTTTATGCCATTATATGCCAGTCAAAGCATTGATATTGATGTTTGCATATTTATCTATTTAACTTTTGCTTTGTCTTATTTTATATATTTGAATCTTAAAATCTGTGTCACCTCTTTGAAATTTAGCTTCACAGCTGAACCGCGGAATGTACATTACATGCATCAGTGTTCATAAACAACATTCTCAATACTGATCCAAAAAATGTTTGATCTGGAAACTTTTAGCTTTGTCCAGCAAATAAAAAAGAATAATTTTGGCAGCGATGCTTTAACGGCTCACATCTGAGACTGACTGGCAGATACGTCCTCCCCTTGTGCACCTCTGACTTTGGCTTTGCATGTCGCCAAATACCACAAAGAGAGCTTTGTTTCACCCCAGCAGATAATCGTCTTTGAGTCACCCTTTAAAAGTTTTCCAAATGCTTATCTGTGTGAAGCACAAAACTACTTAAAAACTAAATCAGTGGCTCACAGAGAAATGCTGTTCAAAATGATCTCCAATAAACACCCATCTGTATGGACTAACGTTAATAAAAAGGCATCAAGAAAGATCAATCAAACTTCCTTACTGGATAGCAATTGATTGTTCACTATTAAATATAACTTAAACTTGGGTAAAATATAGACAACCCCAAATGGTGTTTTACATTTTGCTTTTCAACCCATCTTTCGGATTTGTCCACAGTTTGTCGAACAACCTATAGCATTATTTCAGAGTGTAGGTCAAGCTACATCCTTAATTGACTTAATTGACTAATTCAGATCAGGTCTATAACATGTAGGCGTCCGCTAAGTGGGATTTTATACATTGGAAAGGCATGAAAGATGTGACTGTAGCTCTTCTGTTTGTTCATTACTCAGGTTAAAGATAAATCCCTTTAGGGTTTCAGGCTTAACTAAATAATTGTGTGTCATTGTGGGGGATGGAGGAGAGGCCAAAGGACTCGTTCCACTGTGGGACGCCCACACCAGGTCTATGAACAGCAGTGTGCTCCCTCCGGGTCAGCGGCTCAGCCCTTCCTTTTCAAAGCTCCACATTACGTAACGTGACAATTACTTCCAATTCAGAGATGCCTATTCTCATCGGAGGAGATATCAACTTTGAAATTCATAGTTTTAACCTACGGCTGAACCCTGAATGTGGGTATGATGATTGAAGCGGAAAGAATTTTGCTCTTTCTTTTCTCATGAAAATGTATCAAGGATGATAAATATGCAGCAAAAAAACCTTGTGTAATAGTCTATTTTGAGATACAAATCAGGTGTAATTGTATTCAGTGTGTTTAATATCAATTAAATTGAATGTATATTTTGTTAAATATTCACACTAAACATTAATCTGTATCCTAACCAGTGTTATTTTCATTCATTCCTTTTATGTTCGGCTTAGTCCCTTTATTAATCAGGGGTTGCCACAGCGGAATGAACCGTCAACTTATCCAGCATATGCTTTACGCAGTGGATGCCCTTCCAGCCACAACCCAACACTGGGAAACACCCATACACTCTTGCATTCACAACCCTACACTACGGCCAATTTAGCTTATTCAATTTACCTATACCGCATGTCTTTGGACTCCCAGTGGGACAGATGCCTTTCCAGTGTTATTTTATCAGTGTAAAAAAGGATTCATTGGATTTACTACCTTTTTTGTAAGGTAAGTTGTTGTAAACGATTTATATGAGCTGAATTTAAACAAACTAATTAAATTTAGTAACGTTTAACTTAATTTGTTTGTTTAAATTCAGCTTATATAAACTGTTTGCAAAAATTTGCAATAAACCATTTTATTCAGTGCACTTGTATTTTTTTTATTTTACTTTTATATTTATTTAGCTTTTATATATTACTTTATTATATATTTTTTGCTTTTATATTTTATGTTTACATTATTTTGTAATTTTAAAGTTTTAGTAATTTTGTTCTGTGATTATGTCTGTAGTTTTAAGATGTTTTATTATTTGTGTGATTTTGGTTTATTTTAGAGTTTTTATTTTACTTATTTTTTATTTAAAATGTTTGGATCATGCTGATTTCATAGAAAGACTGAAAATACATTATCAGGGTTTCTGCAGGCTTTATCAAGTCAAATTTAAGACTTTTTTAAGACCCTTTTAAGACCATTATGAATGAAATTTTAGACATATATAGGACTAAACACTAATGATTATTTCTAATGGCCCGTTTGGGCCAATGGATTTTTCTTTTGCCTGCCACAAAAAAAAAAATCTAATGTAATTATTTCTTAGTGACAAACTTTAATCAGTCAAAACCAGAAAAGTCTATTTGTATACACTATTTTTCAACATAATATTTCTAATATTTCATAATATTATTAAAAGTATATTTATTGTGGAGGCAATTACATTAATAATAAATAAATAAATAAATATATATGTGTGTGTGTGTGTGTGTTTGTGTGTGTGTGTTGGCTTTTGGTCCAAATTGATTGAGTATAACTTCTATTCAACCTAATGCATATATATATATGTGTGTGTGTGTGTGTGTGTGTGTTTGTGTGTGTGTGTTGGCTTTTGGTCCAAATTGATTGAGTATAACTTCTATTCAACCTAATGCATTTCTGTTATTATCACGAGGAACTGTGTAATTGTTTTTAGTTTTTTTCCCTGATTTTATTAAGATAGATTGTTGATTGGATGGATGTTGGCCCAATTTGGTAGCCTTACTTGGACAGAGAAAAATTAAGACCTGTTTAAAATTATTTAAGACATACAACACAATATTTCAGTGACTTTTAAGGGCTAAAATTTTGTTTTTGAACTTTAAGACTTTTTAAGACCCCGCGAACACCCTGATTATATACACATTCAGCAAAATGCATAAAATATATTTGATCTTGATGCTAAAAATAAGAATTCAATCTTTATATCAGAGGTATGTTTATTTATTTACAACTGCATTTTGTTGCAAATGTTGGATCATGCATAATAAATGCTTTTAAAATTATTTTTATCGCACTAAATAAAAAACTTTATCAATATAAATAAATGCCAAATAGCTGTATGAATCATGCTTGCTATTGAGAGACATATTATCACATGGTGATAATCTGTAAAGAGGTGTTCACTGCAGATTGTTTTGATGAGATCACTGTTCCTCTGAAATGTCTGTGCTGTGAATAATTTATGTGTATTTACAGTAATTGATCATGACATGATACTCTATGCTGTTGGCTCTTGTGGACAGAGCGGAAGTTCTCTATGCACGGATGGGAAAGGGAGAGAAAGAAAAAATGAAGGAAAAGCTCTTGGTCTGTGGAGCTTGTGTTACTAAACAGAGAGGCCTGGTTTCTGGGTGAAGGAGACACCCGGTGAATCCCCTCTCAGCCACCGCTTCAGCAGACATAGAGAGGTGAAGAGAGTCAACTTGAAGATGAGCACAAGTTACATCCAGTGCTCCTTTTAGAGTCTCTTATCCTATTAACTACAGTGAGAGTGCATTCATCAGTTTAAAACTGTTCATTGCAGTGTTATTATCAATGTACTTTCAGATCAAGGCTGGTAAATTGATCTCCTCTTATGATGATTATGGACTGAGGGAAACAATATGAATTGTGTGGTGTGAGGAGCAGGGCTATTATAGTTAACTTAAACCAAATGGAAAAAAAAAGATTATATCATATTTTTTTTTTTTAAACAGATAGATTTCGGGCTTGACTGTTGAAGGCAAAATTATTTCCCAAGTGGTTAAATGAAGCAAGAAAATTGTCATGGTATTTCTAGCCTGATCTTATGAGGAAACGTAAGTGTTTTATGTTTTGTCAGTTTAGTGACTAATTTGTATAAATTCGTACGAAAATGTACGATTTTAAAAAGGAGGCGTGGCACCAAACCCCGCCCCTAAATGAAATGCTACGATTTCTACAAATTAACCACTAAATCAAAGTTTTGAATTGCCGTGAGATTGTGTTGGTATTTCCTATTATGTTTTTTTTTTCCTCTTGAGAAAGTCTTATTTCTCTTACTTGCTTTTATGTTTTTAAACATTTTTTTTGAAAGGTAAAATTTTATTAGACCCCTTAAGAATTTTTTCCCCAAATTCCCTGCTGAACAAACCACTGATGTCCAATGACTTGCATAATTAACCTAATTAACCCAGTTAATCCTTTAAACTGCATTTTAAGCTGAATACGAGTAACCTGTAAGATGACTAGTAAAAACGATATGTTCGTGCATCACAACAAAGACAAAAGTAACTAATAATAAGGAATTAGTTAATAAAACAATTTGATTAAAAATGTGTTGAAGAAAATCTTTTCTCTGTTAAGCAGCACTTGGAAAATTCAAATTGAATAATAACTGCTAATAATTTTGCTTTCAACAGTGTCTGTATATTATGCAGTTACTTAATTAAATATATATATGATGTTGTTTTTTCCCAGTGACGGGTTGCGGCTGAAAGGGCATCCGCTGCGTAAAACATATGCTGGATAAGTTGGCGGTTCATTCCGCTGTGGCGACCCCAGGTTAATAAAGGGACTAAGCCGAAAATAAAATGAAATGTTGTGTTTTTTTGTAAAATATGTATTTTGAATTACATGACTGAAATTCATTTGCAATCAACTTATAAATAAGATCCTGCATGATCTAACATTTCAAAACATATGTAAAAGAAAAAATACTAAATTAATAAACTTAAGATATAAGTTTGAATAATTTTACGCCCCTTTGTTAACTCTATGTGTGTAAAAGAGTCCACTTTAGAGAAATTGTGCTTGACATGATGATTCAGTCTCTCTCTCTCTCTCTCTCTCTCTCTCTCTCTCTCTCTCTCTCTCTCTCGCTCTCTCTCTCTCTCTCTCTCTCTCTCTCTTTCTCTCAACCCAATGAAAATGAATAAAATATCTCCTCATTCTATCAATGGCAAAAATCTTTTTACCGAAAGCAGATTTCAAAACAACTGAACTGAACTTGAAAGGAAGACACTACCAAACCAAAAAGATCTCCAGAGGAACACATTACCTCTACACATCCATTGTTATACTGTATTCTACATGTCTGTGCGTTGCTCACAAAAGACTGGATGTTCTTTTCATGCAACACAAATGCAGGTGATGTGACACACAAGCTGTTTAAAGTCGCTCTGTCTGAACATGTGATGGAAAAAGCTGAAGTCCTCTGACCTTCTGAGAGGACAAACACCACATTGAAACCTTTTCAGAAAAAGCAGAGAATCAATTACAAGGAAAACCCCAAAAACACCTCACCCGACACATCAAACCATGCACATGCCACACCATTTTTGGTCTTTAAGTTAAAAACGAAAAGAGTTGATTTAAAATTTTAACTTCTTCTACATTTACTGTATCGCACTGCAAATTCTGAAAGAGTGGAAGAAGCAATGTGGAAAATTCGACGTCCACTGGAGCTCCTAATAACTTCCGCAGGATGGAAAACTGCCTTTGCTAATTGATTAACTGCTCTGGTGAAACACGTGAGCACATTACACACACTGTACCATAAGCCAGACAAGCCAGGGCCCTCAGCAGGCTATTTGTAGGAGCAGACTAGGTAAATCACCAAAGGAGATTAAGTGTCCATTGCCTCACAGAGAGCAGTGAACTGACTGAGAAACTCAGAACTGTTCCCTCAACCAACCAGCGACCGGCAAGTGGAAAATTTGTGACCCTTTGTAGAGTTTAAGAAACATTTAACAGATTAAATGTCAGGTTAAACACAGTAATCTCAAGTATCTGTAAAAATATAGATTTTGTATTCATCCCATATTTCATATATATATATATATATATATATATATATATATATATATATATATATATATATATATATATATATATGAATGACAGGGTCATTTTAGTATAATAAATGTGAAACTATTGTAGTTTTTAATCTTTTTAAACATTTTTTTTAATTTTTGTTAGAATTTGTAGTTTTTATGTTTTTATTTATATTTAAAAATATATATTTATATTTATATTATATTTATTTTTATATAAGTTTATATTTTTAAATGTCTATGCAATTTTAATGAAACTAAAATGAATGTTAACTTGCTTCAATGAAATGAGATTAAATTAAACATATATGAATTTTTTTTCTGGTTAATGTTTAATACATTTCAATAATAAAAAAAAATGTTTTGTTTTGGCTTTTTTAAATATAACTTGACATTATAATGTATAATTTATAATAAACTTAAAGAAAAAAAATCAGCTACTGTTATATTTTTTCTACCAGATATACAGTGCTATATATTCAATAATAAAACATATACTTATTTGTTTGTAACATAATATTATTAGTTGGTTTTATTCCAGTGCGCTGAAACTGATCATGTATCAATATTCTGCTGCAATATGCGACCAATATGCATTGGGAAAATACCTCCTCAGTTGCGTAGTCATTTCCTGCTCAGTGTCCAATAACCAAACCACTGAACCCACAGAACTGAAGGTGGAGGTCAAGGTTAAAAGCAATTTGCCATTAATGGACATCACACGCAATTAATTATGACTGGAGCTCATATAATGCAAAGAGCCTAAAAATCAAGATTCAAGTATGCAGAAATTCTGAGTTGCAATTTTATCCAGACAGTAAAGTAAGGGAATGCTATGTAATTGAATCAATACCTATATATATTTTGTGTGCACATGTTTGCCCCCTGTCTAAAAGTCTTTATTTATTGTATCTATATGTTTGTCCACAATTTCTTTCTTTATTTATGTATTTATTTGTTTAATTATTTATTTATGTTTATTTATTTATATTTGTTTGTGAGTATTTATTTATTTATGTTTGTATTTATTCATTTATTTGGAAAATAATATTTTGTAATAACATAAAAAAAATGTGCATTTTAATCTGGCATAAAACAGTATTTCTCCAATTTAGCAGGACAAAATGAATAAATAAATAAATAAATAAATAAATAAATAAATAAATAAGTAAATAAATCACTTGACACAATAAGTTAATAATTAATGAATCAATTAATAAAAATGCCTGTAACAATCCTTCCAGTTTTTCGCCCCAGCTCCATCCAGTAAACACAGTGGTGGTGATATGATAAAGTGAAGTAAGCTGAAGGTGATTTGGGTCAATACGGCGCTGCTCGGGGCCTGACAGAGAGCACATTATAGGCGATAGGTGTAGGCTGAATGCTGTGTGTTTGTGCTGACTCATTCAAACCATTGACTGGCAACAAATCATAGTGGCAGTGACTCAACCTTCATCTTCCTCTCAGAGAGCAGAACATGCCGCTTCACTCCAGAACATAACGCTAAAGTAAATCTGTCAGGTGCTGTGAATCATATTCACTGTCCTTTCTGCACAGGTAACAGTTGTTGACAAATATACCCAGGCAAACATGTGGATGAAGTTTAATTTCACACTTAGGATTTACTGAGGCGGCAAGTGGAAATGTTTATGAGGATTACCATCTGCCATTTCAGTCCTCGCTTTTCCCCTAAATTCCCTTTATTTCTTTAAACAGTGTTTTTTAGAGCTACTGTATAATATAATATAATATAATATAATATAATATAATATAATATAATATAATATAATATAATATAATATAAGCGACGCAGTGGTGCAGTTGGTAGTGCTGTCGCCTCACAGCAAGAAGGTCGCTGGTTCGAGCCTCGGCTGGGTCAGTTGACATTTCTGTGTGGAGTTTGCATGTTCTCCCTGCGTTCGTGTGGGTTTCCTCCAGGTGCTCCGGTTTCCCCCACAGTCCAAAGACATGCAGTACAGGTGAATTGGGTAAGCTAAATTGTCTGTAGTGTATGAGTGTGAATGAGTGTGTGTGGATGCTTCCCAGAGATGGGTTGCGGCTGGAAGGGCATCTGCTGCGTAAAATCGTGCTGGATAAGTTGGCGGTTCATTCCGTTGTGGCGACCCCGGATTAATAAAGGGACTAAGCCGAAAAGAAAATGAATGAATGAATAATATAATATAGCTCCGTTTCTCCACAGTCCAAACACATGAGCTATAGGTGAATTGAATAATCTAAATTGGCCCTAGTGTATGTTTGTTAATGAGTGTGTATGGGTGTTTGGCGGTTCATTCCGCTGTGGAGAACCCTGATGAATAAAGGGTGCTTTCACACTTGGTTCAATTGTCCTGACCGAACCCAAGTTCGATTGTCCCCCCTTGCCACCTTCTCGGCTGGTTTGTGATCACCCTGTCTTTTTTCCTTGTGAACCCCGGTATGCTTGCTTCATCAAGCTACTGTTTTGTGTACAGCGTTTGCTAGCTGATGGCCATGAAAGCAAAGCACCAAAATGGAGATGTCCGCATATCACGGTCATTCTACTTTTACTGAATCAACCAAAATACAGAGAGCGACTCGCGATGTCTGCAGAAGTCGTTTTTGGTGGAGACCATGTCTGCTACATTATTACTGTTTGCACTAGGTCAGTCCCGCTAGTCACCAAGGTAGGCGGCACAAAGACAAACACACACGTATGAACGTTATGAAAACTAAAGTTTGTTGTACAGTTTTTGCGGTTCACTTCTGTTATTTGGTACGATTGCATTCATATCAGAAGTCAACCGGACCAGAGTTTGCACGAACCGTATCCCAGACCACCTTTTTCAGGCGGACTTGAGTACGGTTTACGGGTGCGCACCCGAGTTCAGAAGACACGTTCACACTAGCTAAACATACAGTACTCTGACGTCAAACGAACCCGGGTGCGGACCAAAAGTGCTAGTGTGAAAGCACCTTACGGAAAGCTTAAAAAAAATGAATGAATGAATAATATAATATAATATAATATAATATAATATAATATAATATAATATAATATAATATAATATAATATAATATAATATAATATAATATAATATTCATTCATTCCTTTTTATTCGGCTTAGTCCCTTTATTAATCTGGGGTCGCCACAGCGGAATGAACCGCCAACTTATCCAGCACGTTTTACGCCGCGGATGGCCTTCCAGCTGCAACCCATCTCTGGGAAACATCCATACACACTCTTTCACACTCATATACTATGGACAATTTAGCCTACCCAATTAATCTGTACTGCATGTCTTTGGACTGTGGGGGGAAACCAGAGCACCCGGAGGAAACCCATGCGAACGCAGGGAGAACATGCAAACTTCACACAGAAACGCCAACTGACCCAGCCGAGGGTCGAACCAGCGACCTTCTTGCTGTGAGGCAACAGCACTATCTATTGCACCACTGCGTCGCCTTATAATATATTATAATATAATATAATATAATATAATATAATATAATATAATATAATATAATATAATATAATATAATATAATATAATATAATATAATGAAAATAATGCACACCCTCCAGCCAATCAGAATCAAGAATACTATTATTATGATGCAGAACGCGTTTTTATGACATTCCTGCTAGTTTTATTCAATGAAGTTATCAAATTTTCATTTCTTTAAAGTGTTTTTATTTACCCCTTGGAAATTCTCTTTAGCCAAGAGCCAAAGGGCAAGGGAAAAAAAAAACATTAAAGCATTTCACTAATGGCTCTTCTGACTGCTTTGCCTGTCTGTATTCTGGGAAGCAGGCGATGTGTGTATTGGGACCGTGCAGTGAGTGGAGAGACAAAGCTCTTGAGCAGCTGTGCATTTCAATATGCTCAACAACTTTCTGTCAGAATAATCAACTAATGTGAAAGACAATATAATTAATCAAACCTTTTATATTTTAAGCATCATCTTTGGTTAGAGAGTTATTATCATCTTACTGATCGTAATAATTCTTAATTAAGTAAGATGCACATTATCCATCCTGCATGCTGCATCTCACCACTCTGGCAAAATAAAGAGCAACACTAAACAACTCAGACGGAAAATGCAGCCAAAATAGTTTCACACTGACACGCGGGACCATAAATCTTCTCTCTAGCAAGCTATAGACCACAAAACAATATGGCTCTTCTCTTTGAAGCATAAAAGCCTGGGCTAATATGTCAATCACGACAGCCGGGGAAATGTATACAGGATGTATTTATAAATTCATCTTTTATTTCACCACATTACTGCTGGCATCAGTGTCTGAAATTTGCATTCAAACTTCATCCTTGAATTTACCCCCAGTCATTGTAAGGCTAATTAATAATTCAGTTTGTATGGAATATTTGGACAATCATTTCTTGAGTATTGATCTCTCCGTTGCTCAGAAGGAGCTTCCTAAGTGCAAATGTCCATCAGTTAAGGGCATTTCACACTGCGCTTAAGAACAGGTAAATAAATGTTTCACACCTGCGATTTAAAAGTGATGTTAGTACACTTTCATATTGGTTGTAATGAAGCCCTGCTCCAGAACAGGGTTAGCAGCAGCATTTGAGGTTGGATTTCCCAAATTCCGGTGCTATGTTTGTTTAGTGTGAAATGGTACGGTTGCTTGTGGCTGCAGGAGACTTGGCAACAGAGGGCCAATCAGAAATTGAGCAGCAAGGCTCATATCACTAGGCGCATGTAACCGAAAACCTGCATTGTGTAAACAGCAGTCAGTGAGAAATATTCACATACTTTGCTCCTTTTCATCCTTTCGCACTTTTGTCGTAGCTTTCTTGCATTTGTTTGCCTTATGAAGCTTAAAATGACTGAAGACTATGTAGTATCTATTTTTAATAACTGGCAAGACTGGAAAAGCTGTGTAAATACAATACCTGCTGTTCTTTCAATCAGTGTCACCACAAATATGCAAATAAGGATGTTAACCCAAGGTTTATGAATGTACGGTGTGAAGCATATTTAAAACACTGCAAAAACAGCGTTCCTTACATAGAATTTTTGTCTAGTTTCTACTCCAAATACAGTGCTCAGCATAATTGAGTACACCCCATTTTGAAAATGAATATTTTTTATCAATTTTTCAGTGAATATAGGCAATGTATTTTGGTGTATTTAAGCAAAACAGATTTATTAAACAGAAAAAAAAACTTTATTTTTTAAAATTTTTTTGCTTTTTTTTATTTTTCCTCTTATTTAAATTTGTATTTAATATTTTTCTATAACATATAAATTTGGGTGTACTAGTTTTTGGACCATTATCGTAAGTTATTTTGTTAGATAAGCTTCAGATCTGGCTTCAGTACTGACTAATCTAATGTATGCACAAATAAAACATTGTAGAGCTTCCTTTTAAAAATATGAATTTAAAAGAGAGATTTGTGAAGGGTAATGTAATGTAATGTAATGTAATGTAATGTAATGTAATGTGCATTTATATAGCGCATTTATTGTGTATGGCCATACACCCAAAGCGCTTCACAATCATGAGGGGGGTCTCTTCACACCACCACCACCAGTGTGCAGCATCCACTTGGATGATGCGACGGCAGCCACAGGACAACAGCGCCAGAGGGCTCACCACACACCAGCTATTGGTGGAGTGAAGAGACAGTGATAGAGCCAATTCGGTGGATGGGCATGATTAGAAGGCCATGATGGGTAAGTGCCAATTGAGGGACTTTGGCCAGGACATCAGGGTTACACCACTACTCTTTACAAGAAGTGCCGTGGGATTTTTTTTAATGACCACAGAGAGTCAGGACCTCGGTTTAACGTCTCATCCGAAAGACGGCATCCACTGACAGTGTAGTGTCCCCTTCACTTTTACTGGGGCATTAGGACTCACACAGACCGCAGGTTGAGCGCCCCCTGCTGGCCTCTCTAACACCATTTCCAACAGCAACCTAGTTTTCCCATGTGGTCTCCCATCCAGGTACTAACCAGGCTCAGCCCTGCTTAGCTTCAGTGTGTAACTGGTCTTGGGCTGCAGGGTGATATGGCTGTGTGCCAGGGTGTACTCATATATGCTGAGCACTGTATATAAAGATTCTTAACCACAGATAGGCAAAACAATTGTATTGTTTTCACAAATAATAATTTGTATACAAGTGAATTTCTCCTTAAAACAAGCGAAATATTCTGCCACTGTAAAATAATCCTGAAACAAGATGAATTTAAAATGTTTTATTAAAAATAAAAGTATTTTTTTTTAAACAGGATTATCTTTCTTACCCCATTAGCAGATTTTTTAAATGGAATTTTTTTTTTTGGAAAAATCTCACTTAATTTTGACATTTCTGAAAACAAGACAATATGTTTTACTTGTCTAGAAAATTCTTCTTGATGTAAGAATTTTTAGATATTTGGACAAAAATTCACTGCATTTCTTTGCAGTGAAGGGATAGTTCCCACAAAATTGAAATATTTGTCATCATTTACTCGAGCTGGGCGATTTGGCCTAAAATCTAAACTTGTTAGATAGATTAATTGAACATTTTAACTCGATTAGGATTATTGAGCGATTATTTTATGTTATTTATTTATTTATTTTCATCAACGTTGAACAACTGAAATTAAAACACACATTGCCTAAAACAAACAGTCACTTTTTTCCTATCAAAGTGAAAATAAATAACTTGCACTTTTGGAAACAAAATTATTATAATTTAATATTTATAATTTAACATTTCATATTAAAAGTAGAAAATAAGCAAAATAAGCTCTTCTAAATAAAATGACTCTTGTATATCCTGTAAATAATATTTTGAACAGTGCATTGCTCAAGTCATCTGTAAACAAATATTTTAATGTAAATAATAGTTTTATTCTAATGGAAAATAAGCTGTCTCAAGGCATCTCTGGCACAACTTCCAATCATTATCAATGTAGTCCAAACGTGCAACGTGTAGGTAAATTTTTTGAAAGGTGCATGGTATGCGACCGCACGAAGCCTGAGCCGGACCATATGTGTGCGCTTGATGCAGAAGTATGAATCAGCCTTAACCAAGCAAGGTCATGTGACTCCACATGCAGTAGGGAAAATAATGGAAAAAATTTAAATTACTTTTCGATTAAGTGCCCAGCCCTACCATTTACCCCTTTACTTGATTCCAAATCTGTTTGACTTTCTTTGTTTTGTTGAACAGTAAAGAAGGTATTTTGAAGAACGATGGAAACCTGTAACTATTGACTTCCATATTTGTTTTTCCTACAAAGGATGTCAGCGGTTACAGGTTTCCAGCTTTCTTCAAAATATCTTCTTTAGTGTTCAACTGATAAAGGTTTAGAACCACTTGAGTAAATTAGATTTTTTGGGTGAACTATCGCTTTAACAAATACCCAGGATTCATAGTTAACCCATAGTATGACCAGTGTGAAACATGATTCCAGATAATCCATGTTCCATTTATCTAGGGTTTCGAACAAATCAGTGTTAAGAAGTGTGCAAAGCCTTGTGATGCTTTGTATGGTGCTTGTATGACCATGTGCTCATCTTACCTTGGCAGCCACTGAAGAGCTCGGTTTCTCCAGCAAATCCCAGAGCTTCTGCCTTTTGTCCGGACAGCAGCCTGTGTCCACCTGATCTCCTTCCTTCTCCCTCAGAGTTTCGGCTTCTCTCCTCAGCTCTTCATTCATCTGCTCCTTCTTCTGATGGTACCGGGCCTGGCAACATGACTCCAGATAGATCTCATCGATGCCCCAATAGTCAAGCTCCTGGCCAAAGGACAGAGCGCACATCTCTTCCATCATGTGCAGCTTTCCAGTCCGGTAAAAGTTTAAAATGGAGGAAAAGGCGCCCGGGTGCCTGTCGAAGAAATATTCATTGTCGTTCAGACTGTAGTCGTCACAGATCTCCATTAAGGTTTCATGGGTGTTGCAGTCTCTGAGTTTGCCCAAACGGGTGCGGGGCAGTCGGTCCAGGGTTCTCCATAGCACCTCGTGGACCAGGCCGCCCACGTTGATCCGGACTCTTCTGGATCTGGCTTTGGTCCGGATGATGTCGATGGGTTCTGGCGGGAGTGAGCCCTGTGGCCGGGAGACCCTCTGAGCTCCAAAATTTGCCCTCTCAGCCATGATTGATGCTGCTCAAGTGTTATGCTAATTAAAATGTCAATTAGGAGTACGGCAGGGAATCCAGATTAAACAAGGCCCTCCATGGTTGCACCTAAAAATATAAATCATTTTAGAAAGTCTTCTCATATATTCTGAAAACATTTTGAAATATTCATAGGTAAAATGCTAGGCTGTTTCAACTCAAACTTGGGTAAAATATGAACAAACTCAACCATTGGGTTTAAAATTTTATTTAAAAAATATTTCTCAGTAGTTCAGTTTGTCTATTTTTTTGCCCAGAGTAATTAGTAGTTTAATAAAAGTATTTCTGCACACTGTAAAAAATCCTGGTTGTCTTAAGCTGAATCAAACTAACCTTATGAGTCCATTGAACTTATATTATGTTAAACTGACATAAAACTGCTTGCATAACTTATAAAATTAAGTTAGAACATGATTAACTTAGTTTAATAAGTTACAATGAACTAAAAACATATGCTGTCAGGAATAATTGTTCATATAATTTTTACAGTGCAGTGTTGCAATTAGAGGAACCATTTTTGGTTCCCTAAAGAACAAAAGTTTAGTCAACAGTTGTTTAAATATCCATTTAAAAAACATTTGAACTTTACTACTTTGAAAAAACTTTTATGGAACCATTCTATTATTATAAGAACTTTTTTTTGAGTGCTTTGAAACAACTTCATTTAGAGTGTCTGAGAACAGAATAAAAAAGTGGAAAAATAAAGTCCCCAATGCTTAAAAAATATAATTTTGATTCAATGCACTCAGAACTCCAATACTATAATGACTATTTCAAGATCTAAAAAATTCATGAACCAACAAATTTGCAAAGGTAAAACAAGTCTCCAAAGTACAGAGTTGAAAAGATAAATATCAGCAAATACAGGCCCTGCACTTTCTGCACTTCCACATGATTTTGTCATATTTTTAAAACATTAAAACACAACTTATAAAGAAGGTGACTTAAACACAGAACTGCTGTACACGTTTTCAACTTCTGAATAAAAGCTTGACAGTATTTGTGGGACCAAGTGGGACAAATAATGGTGGTAGGCTAGGCAGTAGTAATGTTTGGAAACTAAAATAAATAAATAAATAGGTAATACATTTTTGAAAATGTTTTATCCACTGAATCAAGGTTCATGAAGTAGAACCAACATACAGGAGGCCATTTTGTTGTCATGTGACAAGAAAACGTGCCTGTCAAGGTCATTAATTATTGTTATTTATATACTGTATGAATAGTACATTTTCACAAGTATATGTATGTTTATATGTATATTTTGTTTATATGTATTAACTTTTAAGATTTTTAAAATACATATATTTAAATCTTTATAACAATAATTACAAACAATAACATCTAAAATAATATTCTATATAATAATTAAAATGCCACTAAACATAGTCATTATTTCCAGAGTCACTAAAGATGCTTTTAATGCATAAACGTGTTAAAAATATGCAACAAAAACTGACACAGCAAACATTCTCAACTTCTTAGAACATTTGTTTTTCATTTCCATCATTCCGAACAGGTCGTTAAATTCAACATGATGACAATTGCAATGTTCTTCTGTAGCATTTGGATGTCAATCAGGCTATACTTTTGGCTCTGAGGACAGACGGTAATGCGATTGAGTATTTAAGAATGTCTTGATGATAAATCCCGGTAGGACTATTTAGCGGGCTTCTACTTCCTGCTCTTAAAAGACTTCGTAACAACCGGCTATTTAAAACTCCCAACCAGAGGGGAAACTAGCCTATGTAGGCCAACATTTCATAATGCTGCAACACTGCGATGCAT
The DNA here is from genome assembly GCA_903798195.1 of Danio kyathit. Taxonomy (NCBI): domain Eukaryota; kingdom Metazoa; phylum Chordata; class Actinopteri; order Cypriniformes; family Danionidae; genus Danio; species Danio kyathit. The sequence goes on along the minus strand of LR812520.1, from coordinate 34,994,488 downwards.
CAAAACTATAATGTCCCGTTGGATAGTTTGCATCGCGTTAACACCCTGCCACATAATATATCCGCAGCTTTATGCTTTATCCCCCCACAAGGTTAAGATGCTGTGCCCTGATATTACCAACTCGCTCTGTAAACTCGTATTACTGAGGGGGAAATCAATTCAACTGTCAAAACAGAAACAATACTGACGCGAGATATTTATACAGTCAGTCGCCAAGAAAAGATGTAAAGTAAATTAGACACCATTGACACCACTTAGTACTTAAAAATATGTGTTTAGAAGCAAGCTGTTCGGACTATAGTATCATCACAAGACTAATCCTTAATCAGGAAAGTAGAGGCTGTACTTTCCAGTGCACCTGCTTCAGGACAGCTCAAAAGCTATAGGCTACTTCTGCAATGGGGTTAGCTGTAAAACACTCTTGGCTTGAGACTTTGGTATTAAAAGTTTCTCACAAAAGCAACTGCATCAAGATGCTAAGCATTTCTTTTGCAATTCCTCCTAGAAACCCTTATATGTTGGAAGTAAAGAGAGCTGCAGAAGTGTTCTGGCATGGAGTTATTGCCGGATAAAACTATCCAAAAGGCTACTTTAAAGCGAATAAAAACAACAAAACCATACCTTCCCGCCGTTCACCTCGTCTTCCTTTACCTCTGCAAGCAAAACGAAGCCGGTCAGCCAGTAGTTTCCCCGTCCATCAGCTCACGGAAGAGAGGCGTCAGTGGAACCCCTGCTAGAAGGGCAGCCGGTACTCTTCATTCTGTGGAGACCAAACCTCACAAACAACTCGTGCCGAATTGACAGAAAGATGAAGTTGGGAAGAAACCGAAACTCCTGATTATTCTCGCCACGAAGCCATGATAGAGTGTTTATAAAAGCGGAAAGCGTCGCGTGTGGAGCCTGTCACTCGCAGCGCACAGACTGAGGCAGGAGAGCTGGCCGCGCGCGCTGCATCACCGCCAGGAGGTGAAGCCTAATTGGATTGAGCGGTACATCACTAAGGATAGCAGCAGCGTCCCGTACAGGAGCCGCTGTCACTGATCTCTAGCTCTATGTCATAGCAAGTTCAAGCGAGGTGGGGACATGACACAATGGAACACGATGATCTACATTTGGGGAAAGCCTTAAATTAGAGGACACATAGGAACTTGGCGTTATTTGCGTGATATTTAAGATACTCATGAGCAGGGATCACTTAATTGAAAAGATTAAAAGATTTAGATTGTGAGGGACATTGTGTTGTCATTGTCTTGGATATATGACATAGACTGCATTCTTATTGACATAGCATTGATTGATAATGACCGTGGATAGAGTTGACTTCAATCAAGGGACAGACAGACAGACAGACAGACAGGCAGGCAGGCAGGCAGGCAGGCAGACAGACAGACAGAGAGACAGACAGAGAGACAAACCAACAGACAGATAGACTATGTCAGACTATATCAGGGCTGTTGCCATATTTTCAGAAATGGGAAAGAAAGTCAAGTTTTTATTGAATTGTATTGTATTCTGTAATGTTCTAAGCTCTTTTTGACATTTCGTCACCTTGGAATTATAAGGTTCTATCTGCATTCTGAATGATTTTGAGATATTGAGCTTCAAAGTTTTTGCATTCCATAGCAAATAGTATGTGTGTAACATTTGTTTTTTAAATAAAAAGTCTTAAAATGTAAACAACTTATAAAAAAAACATCCCATAATGTAAATAAGTTGTCAACAAAAATGTCTGATAGAGTCTGATAGATTTCTTTTTGCTATCTGAATGATTTGTCCAACAAAACAAACAAAAAATATATATTAACACATTTTGGGCTAACATTCAACAATTTCAACTTCTAACTTGAGTAACATTTCTGTGAAAATATGATTCAAACAGAGTTGAATCAACAATCAGTGTGTGAATTCCACATTGACGATCAGGGGGGTCAACTATTTCGGTAGTAGTTTGGTAATACATGCTTCAGTGGATCAAATTTATGAATTATGTATTTAATTTACATCTAATTTATTAATAAAAAGTATACATTTTCAGTGTTTTGAAGGATATTTAGTGATTATTTTAGAGGATCCTGTAGGTCAAACTATACAAATGATGTGTCTAATTTTAATTTTTTTAGCCTTCATGCAGAAATAAATACCTATTTTACATGAAACGTGTTTTGTGAATATTTAAGACGTCTATTAGTGCTCTAGATCTGCAGTTTCAGACTGTTGAATGATATTTTTCCTAGCATTGATTGGTGCGATTATACATTCACAATGGTTTGAACCGTTATGGGGGGGGGGGGTCAAATGTATATTTATATTATACATTTTTTATTATTAATATTTAAGATATAGATCAGAGATGAGAGAAAGATATTTCTCATTAAAGAGCTGACCCCCTATACATCTTGTTTTGATGTCCTTCAGGGGCATAAAGCATTAATTAGGGGGGTCAATCCCCTCCAAACCTCGCTGTAATTTGCACCCTATCAACAATGGCTGCTTGAGATTGTTAGTTGAGCCAGATGACTCAAACACATTTGAAACAAAATAAACTCTGACAAAAGTTTAATTATACATACATATCCAATTGAAAGATTCATGAAAAGGCATGGAACTATGCATGACCCTGTTTGCATATAGGCTAAACAGAGATTTAGTAGTGAAATTGTGGTATTACATAATTTATCTTTGATTAATCTTCCTCCTTTTTTTTAATTTTAAAACTATAATTTTTTTTTTTTAATTATATGCAGCATTAAGTTTAGAGTAATCGGGTGGCATGGTGGCTCACAGCAAGAAGGTCACTGGTTTGAATCCTGGCTGGGCCAGTTGGCATTTCTGTGTGGAGTTTGCATGTTCTCCCCGTGCTCGTGTGAGATTCCTGCGGGTGTTCTGGTTTCCCCCACTAAACTGTCCGTAGTGTATGTGTGTGAATGAATGAGTGTGTATGGGTGTTTCCCACTGGGTTGTGGTTGGAAGGGCATCTGCTGCGTAAAACATATGCTGGAATAGTTGGCGGTTCATTCCACTGTGGCGATCTCTGAAATAAAGACTAAGCCAAAGGAAAATGTATGAAATAAATTAATGAACTTATTAGTAATATAAATGTGTAATTTGCAATAATTGTATTAATTTACATAGAAATAAATATTGTGTAATTTAAAGATAAAAATATGCAGTTTAAAAATTAAATATGCAGCAAAACATTCAATATACAGGCCTGTGGCCAGCCTATTAAAAGGGGTGGTTCTTTTTTGGACCTTTTTGAAGTTATTTGAGGTTCAAATACTGCATTTTAGTGACATTTTAAGTATTAATTTGTGCTAGATTATGGTTGTCGTATGGTTATCGTTATCACACTTTTTCATTCATTCATTCATTTTCTTTTCAGCTTAGTCCCTTTATTAATCCGGGGTTGCCACAGCGGAATGAACCGCCAACTTATCCAGCACATGTTTTTTACGCAGCGGATGCCCTTCCAGCTGCAACCCATCTCTGGGAAAACCACACTTTTTGATCCAACAAAAATACTTACTACATTTTTGTCAAAATGCTTATCATACTTTTTATTTACAAAAGCGTTTTTTTTTTTTTTTTTTTCACAAATGTGCATTTAAACTGTAAGTTATTACAGTTTTATATAGAATGTAATGTGATTAGAATCTTAGAAATATAAATAAATACTTATTTTTAAATGTTAATTTATTATCATGCATCATAAAAAAAAAAAAAAAAAAATTGGGAATCTGTTATAAATTAAACACTGTAGCCTATATGCAAATACCAAACTGGCCAGCCCATTTCCTCAGTCAGAATTCGCCCATTTAAAAAAAAAAAAGCCTTCTTTTATTGGTTATTCTTCTTAAAGCCTTCTTCTATTGGCTATTCATGGTAAATTTGGCAATTTATGATAACATACTGTCAAAAATGGAACAAATAAGCTCAAAAAGGGGCCAAATTCTGAACTTTGTCAGAAGGGCGGTGGGTCTTTTGAACCACCCGAACCTCCCCTGGCCACGTGCCTGATATATAAGTCTGTCTGTCTGTCTGTCTGTCTGTCTGTCTGTCTGTCTGTCTGTCTGTCTGTCTGTCTGCCTGTCTGTCTGTCTGCCTGTCTGCCTGTCTGTCTATCTATCTTTCTATCTATCCATCCATCCATGTGACCTACCATGTCAATTTACTGACAAAAGGAACATTACAACTTTCCTTTAGATATTGTGTTATGCTAAACACAATACTGCACCTCTCTTATAACCATTAGCTGTAATAATAAGACAGCACGTGCAAAGTGCTGTATTTCAAGCCGCCACTGGATGGGGATACGATACTTCCTCTTTCTCTCATCTCTGCCACTCTCCCTCACTACATTATACTGAACTCTTCCTGTCAGCACTCTTCTCGACAGCTTTAACTGAGTGGGACAATTGTTCCTGTGGGATCCTCGCCTGCGTCCATGTCAACAGAGAAACCTGCTCTTTCTCACCCCACTCCTCCTGTAACCCTGTGATCCTACCCCCATTAAAACACCTAAGGGTGGTCAATTCATTAAAAATACAGATCAGCAAACCAAACACTCAACAAAGGGCAGCTGCAGTTTTGCTCAGAGAGAAGCAGATAGTCTAAAGTAATTCTAAATGTTAATAAAATTTATACAAATAATTGTTTCTTTATTTCTTATTTTGTTTTAGCAGTAGAATTTTGCAACACATACATTAGTTAAACATTCTAATTTCAGCTAATTTCAATTTAACATTTAATAATACATGAATTAAAAGGTTTATTGGACCTGATCTATCATGAAATAAAAATGAAGTTACATTTTTATTAACTCTAAATTGATCTTTAACTAAACTGAAACATATGCATTAACAAATAGTGTATTGAAAGAAGTGCATAGCACATTGTTAGTGGTGCTAAATGTAAAGTTTCATCAAATTCCCTGAATATTTGTTTTTCCACACTGTAATGATTTTTGTAATTACAAGGTATTTAACTGTAATATGAACTGCATTTTACCGTAGAACAGCTATGCAGTATGTTACTGTATATTAAAGGTGCATTGTGAAAATTACTGTATATTTTACAGTAAAATATAAATACAATTCTGTAAATACATTCATGTGAATACAGTATTTTTTTTTGCTGTAACTGATTTACAATAAGTTACTGGGAAACTGCTGCCAGTAATTTACTGTAGATTCTACAGGAAATTGTTAACCGCATATGAAATTATATATTTTTTGTCTGTTTGTTTCCCACTCCTACAGGGTAGTGTAAAACAAATATATAATACTGGGGTTATTTTTCAGTTTGAAGTTTATTTCAAAAGTTTAAGGTCACTCTTTTATATCTTATAATAAAAATTGTTTTGTTGGTCATTCTTTTGTTTCAAACAACAAAGCTGTTAAGACCAAAAACACAGTTTTAAGCTTTCTAAATGGTGCCACTAATGTCACTGGAACAAAAGCTTCAGGCAGATGGTCACCGTCTGTCTGCTCTGAGGTCTCAGTCACTCACATCAGTTATGCACCAGTGGAAAAAAAACATGCAAGCACACTGTAACGTGTTGAGTGTTGACACTGACAAACCTATTGCACTTGTATCAACAGTAGTACCTGAGGTCCCAAAGCTCTCACATTGCTGAAACCAGGGTAAAAAAATTGGAAATTATTTAAAGTCGATATAATCCAGTGTGTGAAGAGGGAAAGAGTCTGTAATTAGTTGAGCATGATGATTTGCCATGAAAAACACGTGCTAAAACAAACATAATATTATACCTGATAACTTAAATGCTGAATGAATCAGTCATTTGAACTAATCAATTGAATAAAATACTTCCTCATTAGACATTTACCGCCACCTCCTGGCAGCTTTAGATAATTAATTAGAGGATTTTTTTTGTTTGTTTGTTAAAACAACTGATTTTTATGTTTTCATATTAATCAATTAAGATTTAAAGGGAGAATTTATCCAAACAATAACAATTTGTCTGCATTTTTGTTTCACATTTGTGTTCTTGCAAAAGTGTTTGAATTTTTTTCTTTTGCAGAACATGAAACATATTTTAAAGAATGTTGAATTTGAAGCTGTAAAAAATGGTCTGTAAATAATAATAAAAATGTAAATATACCAATTTTGATGCAAGTTCTGAAAAAAGCATGGCTGGTGTCACCTTAATGTATATATATATATAATACATTTGCTAACACTTCACAATAGTTTTCATTAGTTAATGCATTTACCAACATGAACATATAATGAATGCATTTATTGCAGTATGTATTTTTAAGGTTTGTTAATGAGAATACACTTATGTTAACAGTGCAATAAACCATGTTACCAAGCACAGATTTATATTTTAATAATGCATTAGTAAATGTTCAACTATGATTAATAAATGATTATTGGTCATTCTTAGTTCATCTTAGTAAATACATTAACTACTAACATTACTTAATCAAACCTTACTGTAAAGGGTATTGAATTTTCTTTCTTTCTAATGCAATTTTAAAAAAATGTCTACTTAACACATTTAACATTTATCAAAAATTAATGATTGAAAACCCCATGTGTGAATAAAAAACAAAATTGTAATAGAATTTAACTTAGAATATTACAATCAGTGCATTGTGACTTTTGTAAATTGGGTTTTGGGATGCTTCTATGTAAAATCCAGCAGTGCCAGAAGCTGTGCTGCTCTGTCTGCTTCATGCATCCTGCTATTTGGTGCAGTATTGTCTCAGGAGGACTATCCCTATTGATTTAGAGCTGAGTGCTTGTTCTTGTCCTGCCATGATTAGAGCTTCTGTGCTCTCCATCACTCTTGCTATTTTAAACCAATTTCCCAAAGTCAGCCATACCAGCTACAGTATCTGGCGGTGGTTTATCCCATTGAGAGGTTTGTCTTCCGGGGAACTTCCTCAGCTGTTCTCCAAATCTGTTGGATTGTGGGATCGTCTTTTAGGGCCATGTGTCTTTCCACAGACATGTCTGTAATATATATATAACACAATCATTATTTTATTTAATTAATAAAAATAATTATTATTCCTTACATTTATATAGAGCTGTTTTGGACACTCAAAGGGCTTTACACATTTTTGGTGAGATCGGTGCAGCATCCACCTGGATGATGCGATGGCAGCCATATTTCGCCAGACTGCACACCACACACAAGCTGATTGGTGGCAAGGAGACAAAAGCGATGAAGCCAATTATGATATGGGGATGGTTAGGAGGCCATGATGGACAGACGCCAGTGAGCAAATTTGGCCAGGATGCCGGGGTTAATGCCCTACTCTTTTTCGAAGGACATCCTGGGATTTTTAATGACCACAGAGAGTCAGGACCTCTGTTTAACGTCTCATCCAAAAGACTGCTCTCACTGTCCCTATCAATATACTTGGGCGTTAGGGCCCACACAGACCGCAGGTTGAGTGCTCCCTGCTGGTCTCACTAACACCACTTCGGGCAGCAACCTAGCTTTCCCATGTGGTCTCCCATCCAGGTACTGACCGGGCGCCGCCCTGCTTAGCTTCAGCGGGCAACCATGTGAGAGTTGCAAAGAGCTAGCTGCTGATTCTTTTGAATAAACATGTTGTTGATGTTATTTTGCAATCATGCTCCTAAATTAGAAACGGAAAGTAAGATGATGCCTTTTAAGAAGTGTCTGGACCATCTCATTAGCAAGCCTGTTTCCACTAGATCTGCCCACAGATGACAGCAGTGATGGAAAACAGTTGCCATTGAATTCCACAGTATTTGTTTTTCCTACTATGGATGTCAATGGTTATTCATTCATTCATTCATTCATTTTCTTTTTGGTGTAGTCCCTTTATCAATCTGGGGTCGCCACAGCGGAATGAACTGCCAACTTATCCAGTATTATCCAATATATCCAGTTTTATGCAGCGGATGCAACTCATCACTGGGAAACAACCATACACACTCATTCATACACTACGGACAATTTAGCTTACCCAACTCACCTTTACCACATGTTTTTGGACTTGTGGGGGAAACCGGAGCACCCGGAGGAAGCGATTGTGCAACCCACTGTGCCACCGTGCTGCCCCTGTCAATGGTTACTGATTTTCAATATTTTTCATACTATCTTATTTTCCACAGAACAAAGACACTCATGAAGAGTTGGAGCCACTTAAGGTTAAGTAAATGTTTCATTTTTATTAGTCACAAAATAAATGTATGAAATGATAAAACATAATATTAATTTTAGGGTGTCACGGTGGCGCAGTGGGTAGCACGATCACCTCACAGCAAGAAGGTCACTATTTCGAGCCTTGGCTGTGTCAGTTGGCATTTCTGTGTGGAGTTTGCATGTTCTCCCCGTGTTGGTGTGGGTTTCCTCCGGGTGCTCCGGTTTCCCCCACAGTCCAAAGACATGCGCTATAGGTGAATTGAATAAGCTAAATTGGCTGTAGTGTTTGTGTGTGAATGCAAGTGTATGGGTGTTTCCCAGTGTTGGGTTGTGGCTGGAAGCGCATCCGCTGCGTAAAACATATGCCAGATAAATTGGTGGTTCATTTCGCTGTGGCGACCCCTGATTAATAAAGGGACTAAGCTGAAAAGATGAACAAATGAATTAATATTTATTTTACTCAGATATAATGTAAAAGTTACCCCAGAGACTGAGGAAAAGAAGGAGAGACCTTTTCTTTTTCTCTTCGATAGTTACAAATGCAGAATTAATCTACAAAAAAAGTTATTTTGATACTGTGATCCGCTACACCCCTACTATGCAATATTTATGAAAAATGATTAAGCATTAACCTCAAATTTTTTATAGTTAATTATAGTTATTTTAAGGTAAAAAAACATGTATGTTATGATGAAATAACTGAAGCTGTGCTTGCCAAAATTTTACCTTTAAAAATATAGTAGAAATTTTACAATAAAATACCATATTTGATTAATTTACAGTGTAAAATTACACATGTACCTTTGTGTACACATTGTACCTTTGTTTCACAGATAAAAACACCACCATAAGTAGGTGGTGATGAGACAGTCATATGATGAACCAATGATCATCAGTCATTGCAAACAGCTTATTGACAAGCAGAAAAACACATATAGAAGGTGCTCTCTGTCATTGACAAAAGTACTGAATACAATCTTTAAGTAATGCAATAAGCATTACATTTCAACATGTGACATTATAATGCCCAAAAAACCCTCTAAAAGTAAAGTATCATGCAGGGAATTCTGGGAAAGTTAATTACGGTTATTTGCCTTATATATTAAGGAAACTAACTGTTAACAAGATTTTTATTGTAGGATTTTTACCATTAAAAGTCATTTTTAAAGGCTTAGTATCTCATAGTAGAGCAACTTACTAAACATAACAGGCTCATAATTAGATAAGACGATGAGCTGTTAACTTCATCATCATCAAAAATAATCTTTATTTGTTGGTTCTGCGCACAATAAAATGACTTGTGAGGATTGAAAGTGCTAAAAGGATGTAACCATAACCAGCACAGTCTTAAAAAAGAGCATCAGTCTTACGTTACAACTGGCATATCATTCTGTTCATGAGCAATAATGGCCCATGAACAAAACACGGGGTGTTTATGTCTCGTCAGGACCCAAAGGAAATGATCTTAGACCTGAAATGGGCCACTCTAATGGTAACATGTAGCCTTTTGACTTTTAAATTCTTGATTGATATTTACAAATCGCACAAGTAATGCTTTATTTATTGAGTTAACTGAAAATAAGAAGGATGATGTAAATAAAATATAATTATCATGAATTATATACAATCCCAATTATATCATTTCATACATAAAACGTCATAATGTAATACATGTAGTGGAACTTGATTCTCAGCCCCCATAACCATAACGCGTAAGTCTCATTAGGAAGCATCTGGTTGCATCAGAAAAACACATCTGACCGCGCTATAAAAACCCTCACTGACAGCAAAGCCACACATAAGCCGATAAAGAAGTGCTCCCAAATGGGTAAGAATGAGCCTTAGAAAGCTTCCTCTAATTTTCTTTTTTTAATGTGCTGTTTATATGCTATTCTCTTTTATAAAAAGCTTGTGTATGAAAGGGCATTTTAATTTAGTATCTTTTAATTTGTTTTGGAAAGTGTGTCAATTTTTTCATGGCCCACTTGTAGGATGACTAAAAAAATGACACACATCTCCAAAAGCGAAAAATCTAGACAGCAGTCATACGACAGCGTGATGGATGGAGACGAGAGCAACCAGATATCTGCAAATGTGTTTGAGGTATTTTGCTTATCTAAATGTATCCATTTATTATTATTTTGCTGTCACTGAGATATTATTAAAGTTTTGCATTACTTGCATTACTTTTTAATGTTGTTTTCATTCTAATTTGAAGGTTTTTAGTAATTTTGCCATGTGTTTTAACAAGTTTTATTAGTTTCTTTATGTTTCTTATGCATTTATTTGCTCTGTAATACAGCAGGGTAGGAACATTAATATGATGAAATATAAGAATTTTAAATATCTGGTGTCTTTTCTGTGTTTCATTAATATATGAATGTAGCAATTATGTAGCTTAAAATAATTGTGGAAAATGTGATACATTTTTTAAAGATTCTTTTTCAGTTTAATGTGTTCTTGCTGAATAAAAATAGTAATAAATAAAAATTAAGCTTTGGAACTGTACATAAAAAATACTTTACAACTTCTCTGATAGAGGAAATGCATTTCATGTTGAGTGAGATGACAGCTTGTGAATGTGCTCTGATGTTCCTCATGAGTGGGTTTTAAACTCTGCTTGCTTTCAGTGGACTAAGCAAGGAAACGCAGCGGCCCTGGAGAAGAACTCCAGGTATCTGGACACACGCGACAACATTGGTGCCAGTCCACTGCACTACGCTTCAGCCAGCGGGCACTTCCGCATCATTAGACATATCGTACAGATCGTTGGACACCAAGGTAACTGAGCCACACCTTTAGCTTAAAAGGATTTCAGCTGCAGTTCATAATTTTTTTTTTATTTAAAAATATATGGAGTCAATCTAGGGCCGTATATACTTGCAAAATGAAAGAAAGTTTTGCAAACAAAAAATAAAGTATTGAGCAAAAAATAAATAAATGCAAAAATCGCAAAGCAAAAAAAAAAAATTAATTTTGCTAGCAAAAATGACAAACTGCAAAGGGAAAATTAAGTTTTGAGAAATAAAAATGAAATTTGCAAACAAAAAAGAACTGCAAATAAAAATCAAGCAGTGCAAAAAAAACAAAACTAAAATATTATGTAAAAAAATAACTATATATATTTGCAAAACATTTTTATAGCATTGCCTTTACAAAACTCGTCCAGTCAATTGCAATGCTTATTTTGATTCACTTTTTAGTCAACTGTGAGTTTGCGATGCGGTTTTCACTTTGCACTTCACGTTTCTGCTCATTTCATTTTGTGGCCCTGATTTGACAAGATGGCAGAGTCAAGGGAACTTTGGTGTTTATGGCAGGCCCGGACCTTCCTTCATTTAAGCGACGTCATCACCTGGAGACACAGCATCACCGAGGTGGTCTTACAGCCCAATAGGTCGGGCCTGCTATGAACATCCAAGTTCCCTTGTAACGTTTGGTTTTGTAAAGTCAATCCTATAAAAAAAAATTATGCAAATATATATATAGTTTTTTTATTGCAAATAATTTTTTTAGTACATTTTTTTTAATATATTTTATATTTTTACAATACTTGATTTTTAATGGCAGTTCTTTTTTGTTTGCAAATTTTATTTTTATTTCTCACAACTTAATTTTCCCTTTGCAGTTCTTCATTTTTGTTAGAAAAATGTATTCTTATTTCTCAAAAAATTATTTTCCCTTTGCAATTTTTGGAGATTTGCATTTATTTATTTATTAATTTTTTGCTCAATACTTTATTTTTTGTTTGCAAAACTTTCTTTTATTTTGCAAGTAGATACGGCCCTAGATTATCTCCATAAAAATGACTTAAAATCAAATAATACAAAACCAGCTTAAAAACCATAACCTTACCTCTACCTTCAGATTTACAATGGTAATCTTATTACAATGTGTTCTAATTTGAGTGTTACTGGTAGATTTTGCTGTTCGTCTTTGTGCCATTATGTTATGTCTGTATACAGAAGGTATGTAGAATATAATGCATGTAAGGAAAATGTATACTTTTTAAAAATTAAATTTTTAAAAATTCTTTGGGAACAAAGTATACATTAGTATCAATAATTTGCACAGTTGGATGTGAGCTAAGTGATTGTTCGATTTATTCACTTTTGGTAGTGTGATGTCCAAAAATGACAGACAAGTTAAAAGCACAATATGTAAGATTTTTGTAATTCGAAGAATGTTTAAATTCAGTGAAATAAACAATTTTGACATGGGCTATGTCCTGTGTCACCATGCTAATGACTGAATTATTTGTATTGTATAGGGAAAAGCCAAAGACACTTTGATATATTGTGTGTTTTATTAGTCGGCACAGAGTAGCATTTTAGCCGAACTTAAAAATGTATTAAAACAGCACAGCTTCTTTCCCACATGATTTTGACTGTAAAAACAGGAAGCTGTGGACTGTGGCATAATAAAACCTTAGCTGCTCGTCTCACATCAGTAATTGCTTCAATGGTCAGTGACAGCTTTCAACCTTACTCTGCTTCATACTACCATGATATTACGTCTTGAACACTTTAGCTCATCCATGAACACGATTTCTGCACTAGTACCGTAGGATGTACTGAAGATGACAACTGCCATGATTCCACACTTAGTCATGGCGTCATTAACATATGCATTTGTTTGTTGTGAGTACACGCCCTCTAGTGGTGAAAATTACATAATGTGCCTTTAATTGTTCATATTTTTCTGTGAAAATTCTCATTTAGGTCAAACTTTTAATATGTAAAATCAATGATTTTGAAGTACATTATACACACTGGTTCAGCAACTGACAGCCACACAAACTCCATACCAAGGAGCCACAAGCCACGTAGATCTGATAATTCCACAAAGATGGTGATAAACAGGCTAAGCTTATGGACTGCAGTTTTGAGTCAACACTTCTGTTACTGTAATTATTAATTGGTCATCATTTTAGAGCTCAATGTGAGAGATGAGGAGGGAAACACACCTCTTCACTGGGCCGTCCAGAAGGATCAGCCCGGGAGCTGCTCTGTGCTTCTGTCTCTGGGAGCAGATCCAAACGTCCTCAACAACAGCCACCAGGCACCCATTCATATGGCAGTCAGTCTGGGCAAAAACTTTGTCTTAGAGGTGGGTCAGTCTGCTCATTGTATCTGTAATAACAGTAATGTTTTCAAGTAGAAGAAACGTTATATTTATGTTTTCTTGTAGTTGACATGAGTCTTTTGGGTTTACAGCAACTTGTGTCACATAAACAAACTGATGTGAACCTGGAGGGAGATTTGGGAAACACTCCTGTTATTTTATCTGCTGCTTTGGACAACCATGAGGCTCTGGGTATATTGGTAAGTTGATTTTTTGGTTGGTTTTAGTTTAGTTTAGTTGGTTTTAGTTGATATTTCTCCCAATATTTTCTGTTCATTTACTCAACCTCAAGTCATACAAGATGTGCGTAAAATGTTTTCGTCAGTAGAACATTGAAGAGGCATTTTAGCTGAAATTTTAGCTGTGTTACTTGGAAATACATAATATACAAATCAGAATCAATAAAAACATACAGGCAAAACTAAACTAATATCCATGGCCCCCATTCTCACTTTTTTTATACAGATTGCAAAATACAGATTGCAAAAAATACCATTTTGATAATACAACACATAGTCCTACTCTGTTGTAAACAAAGTTTTTTTTAGACTTCAATATATCATCAGGAGCCATGGTTATTAATTGCATTTTGCCTGTATATGCTTTTGTTGACTCTCAAAGTGCTGGCAGACATTGACTGACATTTCATGAATCCTCTAAAAGTCTTCTTTAATTTTCTTCTTAAGAAAATAAGTCACCAACAGCTCTAATGCAGTGTGTGATCTGTCCCTATAAGAAGTCTATTATCAAACTAAACCAAACTTGATTTAATTACGTTCAAATGAACAAACACAGACAACAAATCTCATTTCCCCAATGACCAACAACAATCTCGCAATCTTGCAAATTAAAAGTAACGTTGCTTGGTAATGGATATGTTTGGATAACATCTTCTGCAAATTACTGGCTAATTTAATTGTTACTTTGTTTGTTTTTTTTTTGTACCACCTGCTCATGACGGTTATGTTTAGGGGCGGGACTTCGAACATACCGTTTTCTAAAAATCAATACAAATGAGAAGGTACTCATTTATACAGATTAGCAGAAATTTAAAATTATTTAGTTTTTCTGTGAGGTCAGGTTAGAAAATTGTCTACTACTGTTTGCAGTACTAATCTCCTTGTATCATGATTTGATTAAATACTCTTCTCCAACATGTTCTGAGTATTACTTTCTGAGAATAAATTTGAATTAAATGCCGTTTAATTGCATTTTCACTGCATGTTTTAAGTAAATCCTGAAAAACATGCCAAAAGACATTTAATTTCAGTAATAAATATAATTATTTAAAGGTCTTTTTTATGATTGTAATTAATTTGATTAACATAGAATTTTATGACTATGAATATTTCCTAATACCATACAACCTTTGCGACCTCTCTCCTCCAGTACAAACATGGTGCAAAGTTTTGTCGTCAGAACAACCTTGGACATTTTCCAATTCATGCTGCTGCTTTTTCTGGAGCTACGAAATCCATGGAGGTCATTCTCCTGAAAGGTGAGAATGTTGCATCACTGAACCAGCAGTGGATTCTGAGCCTGAAACATTATATTAATACTATGAGCCTCATTACTATAGTACTTTGAGTGTCTCATATTACTGAATGTTTCACAGGAGAAGAAGCTGGTTTGTCCATTGACGCCCATATAAACTATGTGGATAAATCTTGCAGCAGTCCACTTCACCTGGCTGTACGTGGAGGAAATCTGGACATCATAAAACTCTGCATTGGATACGGAGCCAAAATTGATCAGCAGCAGGTACAAATATATGTAATATAAAAATACCAACATGCAATGCATTTTTAATCCCATTTTTTTGCATTTGTAACTTATTTTTCTCTTTACAGTGTGATAAATCCACTGCTCTCCACTTTGCATGCAGTCAAGGTGCCACTGAGGTTGTTAAAGTCATGCTTTCGTCTTACCCTAAAGTGTGTGATCTTATCAACATCACAGACGGGGCCAACCAGACGCCACTACACAAGTACTTCAGCTTTACATTATACTGATGTAGAAATGATGAGAGTGTGTCTAAAATCAACAAATCTGAGCTCTCTGATTTTATTTCCATTTTTCAGAGCAGTGATTTTTGACCATTTCGAACTTTCAGAGTATCTTATGTCACAGGTATGGCAACTGGAATTGTTTTTAAGTTAATAGTCTATGCTTTCATAGTTTGTAGCCTATAAATCTTTTGTTAATTATTGAAATAATTGAAACTTTGATTGTTTCAGGGTGCCAACATTGACTTTGTTGACTGCAAAGGCCATTCTCCACTCCTTCTGGCAACAAGCTGCGGAGCATGGAGAACAGTCAATCTGCTTCTGTCCCATGGTAACTATAATAGATTAATATCAACAATTTAATAATAATAAAGTATGTAATCATTTTTATTTGAAAATAAATATTGTACTGTTATAAAATTTGTGAATAATATTATTTATTATTATAATTAGTAATTGTATTATTATAAAATATTATATTTATTATTATTAAATATATTTATTATGTTTATAATATCTAATGTGAAAATAATGTATTATTATTTTTAATAATACACATTTCATTTTTTACATTATTTATTATAGTTGTTACTATATAATTATTATTTTATTATTATTATTATAAATAATATTTTTGTTAGAATTATTTATAATTACTTTGATTATAACAAATTTTCATTAGTAAAACAATAATTATAATAATATTAATAATAGTTAATCATTTTTAGAACAATTATATTTTATCTTTATATAATAAATGTGATTATTATTTATAATGGTCATTAATATTTTTAATATTAGTTGCATTACTATTATCATTACAAATAAAAATAATAATTATTAACAATTATTATTATTATTATTATTACTAATACCACTACTACTAATAACAATAATATTAATTATTATTATTATTATTATTATTATTATGCATTTTATTCTTAATGGTTATAATTAGGCAACCCAGTGGCGCAGTAGGTAGTGCTGTTGCCTCACAGCAAGAACGTCACTGGGTCGCAGGTTCGAACCTCGGCTAGGCTGGGTCAGTTGGCGTTTCTGTGTGGAGTTTGCATGTTCTCCCTGGGTTCGTGTGGGTTTCCTCCGGGTGCTCCGGTTTCCCCCACAGTCCAAAGACATGCAGTACAGGCGAATTGGGTAAGCTAAATTGTCCATAGTGTATGAGTGTGAATGTGTGTGTGGAAGTTCCCAGAGATGGGTTGCGGCTGGAAGGGCATCCGCTGCGTAAAATCGTGCTGGATAAGTTGGCGGTTCATTCCGCTGTGGCGACCCCGCAAGGGACAAAGCCGACAAGAAAATGAATGAATGAATGAATGAATGGTTATAATTATTAATAATAATTAATCATCAAATTGTATAATACATTATAATTTATTATAATAATTAAAATAAGAATGCAATTTTAAACCATTAAACATGTTTGTTTTGTAGGGGCTGATCTGACGAAAAAAGACAAATCTGGATGCAACTTCTTGCACCTGGCCATCCTGCAGCCCAGGGGTCTAAAAAACCTGCCCACAGAGGTACTGCAGGTAAAACGTACAAAGCCCTAAAACAATGTGGCCATCTTTCACTGTAGATTTCAATCCCACAGTTTCCTCAATTATCCCAAATTTAAGTGACTGCTGCCCTCTACTGTTAGAGCCACTGAACAGAGGAGTGAGAGCCTGTGCTGTTCACTGACTGACCTGTTGTTTTGTTTCCAGCATGAGAGTGTGCGAGAGCTGCTCAATGATGAGGATATTGAGGGCTGTACACCTCTCCATTACGCCTGCAGACTGGGAATACCAGACTCTGTGAAGAACATGCTGGGATTGGAGGTCTCGCTGGACCAAAAGTCCAAAGAGAAGAAATCTGCCCTTCATTTTGCAGCTGAGTAAGTCTGATGTCACAGAGGCTGTGCGGAAGTGGAGATAACAGTTAAAGAGCTTTTACAACCCCATCAACACACTTAGAAGATGTTAAATCACAGCAAATTAACAAATCACAGAAATGACAAAACTGATTTTAATAATCAGACACAGGTTATATGGTTTAGGTAAACCAAATCAAGTAGCTATATGACTTTTTTAATTAACAGAAAAATAAATCTACATCGTGGGATGTGTCCAACTGAGCCTGGTCTCTCTCAAGGTTCTTTCCTTCACTTTCGTCAATTGGTGAAGTTTTGTTCCTCACCACTGGCTTGCTTGGTTTGGGACTTGTGGAGCTGCACATCGATGGATTTGCTCTTCAGTGTTTGGACTTTCAGCAGTGAAATTTAAACCACACTGTACTGAACTAAACTGAACTTTATCTCTGAAAACTAGACTGACACAGTTTCACTTTACTAGAACTTCTATGTTAAGCTGCTTTGACACAATCTACATTGTTAAAGCGCAATAGAAATAAAGATGAATTGAATTGAATCAAGAAAATCAGCGTTGAAGAAAAACACTTGTTATCATCATTCATATTCTTTTCGGCTTAGTCCCTTTATTAATCTGGGGTCGCCATAGCGGAATGAACCGCCAACTTATCCAGCACGTTTTACGCAGCGGATGCCCTTCCAGCAGCAACCCATCTCAGGGAAACATTTATACACACTCATACACTACAGACAATTTAGCTTACCCAATTTACCTGTAGCACATGTCTTTGGACTGTGGGGGAAACCGGAGCCTTGTTATCATCAATACTAATAATTTGTTACTAATATTTTTAAATATTTTGATTGTTTTGACTGACAGCTGTCCTGCTGGGGCCAAATTTCCTTTCAAAAGTATCCAACAGCCTGTGAGGACTCTCTTTAAACTCTGACTAATTCGCATTTATAGAGGGAGCATGTTTTGGAAATGCAAATTACAAGCTGATTCCATCTCTCAACCATCTCCTCAACATTGAATGATTCCGTATTTTCCCCTTTATCTTAGAAACATAAATAACAAAAGTTGAATTCATGTTGTTTGTGTTACTATCACACAGGCTAACCAGAGTGTTTAGTTACTAAACAAAAATAGGGTTTTTTAGTGTAGTGTAATTTATGTGATTTGTTCAGTTGCTAAAGTAAAACATCTGAGTGAGCATCGTTGAAGTGTGGCTATTCCATATTTTTGCCAGGGGTTAAGTATTCTCAACAAAATCAAGAAAATCTGTAATAATTAACTTTACTCACGCTTACGTCCCTCGTGTTCTGTATGTGTGGAGGTTTGGGAGGATCAACACGTGCCACAGGCTCCTGGAGATGGTGACGGACACCAGGCTGTTGAATGAGGGGGATGAGAAGGGTCTGACGCCGCTTCATCTGGCCTCTCGCGAGGGACACGTTAAAGTTGTCGAGTTGCTCCTGCGCAAGGGGGCGCTGTTTCACAGGTACAAGAATTCACTCTTTGCCCAGGTCAAAACCACTCAACATTGTGTGGGAAAAGCGGTACACACACGTAACGTTATAAACGAGTTTTTGTTCGGTTTTCTGCTGCACAAGTGGAACTACTGTGTGCGGATAAACACAATTTCAAACTTGGAGTTTTCACATAAAAATTGACCATATTGTTTATGCTACTGATGTTACAAATATGTTAAAAACAGCGAAGAACTCAGTTTGCTGCTCGACCTAACGTGTCTTCAATTATGAACTGTAATTACAAACTAACATTTATGTTTGATGCGTTTTCGTCTGCGCATAACGCAAGGTTGTATACTTGCCTGTAAATGTTACAAATTCACTAGTTGTTTTTTTTCCCCCATTTCCTTACAGCATTTGACTTCATCAGTAGAGTCGTCAGTAGACAGGAGAAAAGGGCGCGAAAACTCTGTTAGCACTTATATAATGTTTTTGGTAGTAGAACCGTCTGGTTATACAAATGGTAATCATACTGCCAGTATACCGTTTTTACTTTAACAAAACAACAATTTTCACAAGGGATAGGCAACTTAAAACATACCGAACCACTTGACATCTGAGAAATCAAACTAATATTTGTGTAGTTACGCATTGGAATGTAAAACATTACAGCTACCGTAGGCTATAGCTCAAGGGCAGTGGTGTAAAGTAACTAATTACAAATACTTAAATTACTGTAATTGAGTAGTTTTTCTCAGGAATTGTAATTTATTGAGTAGTTTAAAAAATGTGTACTTTTACTTTCCCTTGAGTACATTTTAAGTGCAGTATCAGTACTTTTACTCCACTACTTTCCTTCAACCTTCAGTCACTACTTTATATTTTCTTGTCTATGGGGATTAGACAAATCAGTCCTGTGATTTCTTTCCAATCAAATCGCACATACCGTAGATGGTAAATCGCATCATAATAAACTACCTCAAGACGTGTGCACTTTATAATTGCAGCAAACTGTTTGGAAGTATTAAAAGTGTCCATGAAGATGTTCAAAATCTTCAAAATCTACGTGCATTGACCCAGAGACTGTTTAGATGCATGTCACTGATGAGACGATGACGGATGTTTACAGTATGATGACCGAAATGGCCTTAAACACCCAGCAGGCACAGGACGTCAACATGACGTCTGATTGACGTTGAACCCTAACGTCATGGGGACTTTTCATTTTGTTTGGAAATGAAAATCGGGTTGAAGTCAGAACTCAACGTCAGGCCAATGTAAATGTCCAACCTAAAACCAACCAAATATCAACGTCTAATGATGTTACAGCTTGACGTTGTGTGAACGTTAACCCTCTGACATCTATCAGACGTTGGATTTTGGTTGCCATACCTGATGAATAAATGTCAGTATTTGACGTCAATATGACGCTGTTTTAAGATGTTGGCTCAACGTTGGATTTTGGTCACTTTCTAACAACCTAAAATCAACCAAATATCAACGTCATTTGATGTCATTATTGGACATCAAAATAACGTTGTCCTTAGCTGCTGGCTTGACAATTAATTTTGGTCACCTGACATTACAACCTAAATCTAACCTAATATTAATGTCTCATGATGTTGTGTGCCTTCTGGACAATAACTAAATGCACTACAGAATGTTACGTTTACCCACACATGCACAAATTACATGTAAACATATCAGCTTTTGACAGTGTAATACTCACTACTCATTACTCTTGAGTACTTTTAAAAGGGCTACTTTGAGTAATATTTACAGCAGATACTTTTACTCCACTTGCACTACATTTTTAGGCAAGTAATGGTACTTTTACTTGAGTATGATTTTTCAGTACTCTTTCCACCACTGCTCAAGGGTGTATTTTAATTTTTACTTTATTTCTATACTTTGTTCAGTGATTACAGAGGTTGGTCAGGTCTGCATCATGCTGCATCTGAAGGATACACACAGACCATGGACACTTTGCTGACATCTAACATCAAACTTCTGAACAAAACTGATGGAGATGGGGTAATTTGTCTAATTTACTAAAACAAGACACAACTTGGTCACAAACTACTGATTACTAGCTTTAATTTTAAAAATTTTTTTGTTTCTCATAAAAATTTATAGGACTATAAACAATTTAGAGTAATCAGACTTTAGTAATCAGAGTAGTCTATCTTACTATTAAAATAATGGGAGGGAGCCCTGTGCTCGAGGATCTTATGAGCTCAGAGCTCTCTCCCGGGACAGCATGCCAAACAAGCTTTTTAATCAATCATCAGCTAAGTGTGAACTCTTGAAAACAATATAAAAAATTCAATCTCTTTCAGAACACAGCTCTACATTTGGCTGCTAAAGCTGGTCATGTAGCAGCAGTACGATTGCTGTTATACAGAGGCGCCAAGATAATCCTCAACAAAAACGATGCCTCTTTTCTGCATGAGGCCGTACATAATGCGAGGAGGGAGGTCACCAACATGGTGATCGAGAGCGACAGGTCAGCACAGCCATTTTACATAAATATTTAACAAGTTTTCCAAATTTTAAAAGTGACCTCCACCTTTTTGAACACAGATGTGAAGAGGCGATGACAACGTACAAACCAAACTCAACGAAACGCTGCATTGTTATGGACATGATTGAGTTTCTTCCAGAGTCCTTTAAAGTGAGAGTTTTATTTGTTGCTGAAGCCTGACACTTAAATTCAAAGTTTAACATTTTAACCAGCAGAGCATGGCATTTTTTTCTCCACAGCATCTTCTAGACACTTGCATAAGGGAATCCGAAGAAGATGTTAACTGCACAAATTACTATGTAAGCTTCCTATCATACTTGATGCATAAAGTGATAGATCACCTGAACATCCTTTACTCACCCTCCATATGTTCCAAATCCTTTTGTGTTTCCTTCATCTGTTCAACACAAAAGAAAATATTTTAAAGAATGTTGGAAACCATTTACTTTCATAGTATTTTTGTCAATGACTACCTTTTTTCCCAACAATATAAACAGTGTTGGAGGTAACGCATTACAACTAACTCAAGTTATGTAATAATATTACTTTTGTAAGTAGCGAGTAAAGTAACCCACTTTAAAAAATTAGGTAATAATATTTGAGCTATACGTTTTTAAAAAATGTAACTCAAGTTACTTTTTAGATTAATTAATTTGCTTTTAAAAAATTATTTGCTAAATTAAAATTAGTGTAATTACGTTAAATCACACTCCATGAGAAAATTAGCTCCCCACAGGAACAGACAGAAATAAACATGGCAGATCCTTACATTTCTGTGACAGAAGTATTCTCATTATTCTGAACGCATAGAAGAAAAGAGGATTGTCCCAATGGACAGTGATTTTACTGGACTAATAAGACAATAATACAAAAGTAGCAAACATGTTGCTTTCAACTTTCATTGTCTGTATATATGGCATGTATAGCGTCAGGAAGTTCTCAGAAGGTAACATTCAAAATTTTTTTTAGGTAAAATAAAGGTGTAGGCTATACAGCGTGTCGTTAAATGCAGAGCTTCTCTATTTAAAAAAAAAAAAAATACTCTGCAAGTTCTGCAAGAGATCAAGCCTGAAACAGGCATGAAAAAGTAACTCAAAAGCAGCTCTAAAGTAACAACGCATCACTTTCCTTAAAAAGTAACTGAGTAACACAACTAAGTTACTATTTTGGGAAGCAACTAAATATTGTAATGCATTACTTTCAAAAGTAACTTTCCCCAACACTAATTATACAAAATATCTTCATTTGGAAACCCCTTGAGGGTGAGTAAATAGTGAGCAAATTTCCATTATTGGGTGAGTTGTGAGTCTTTAATATAAGAACTTCATTAATCTTGTATGTTCTCCAGATTGAGTACAATTTCAGGTGGCTTCAGCATCCACTACAAAACCTTAAAAAAACAGGCATGGAAAAAGACATGGCATACAAACCTCTCAGCGCACTAAATGTAAGTACTATACTTTAAAAATAAAAACTTAAAGAAAAAAAATATATTTATTTGAATGAGTTTATTGTGAATGGTCATGTTCAGAAAACGTCTCCTCCGCAGGCTATGGTGAATTTTAACCGTGTCAATTTGCTCACCCATCCAGTGTGCAAGAAATATTTGGAGATGAAATGGTGAGTCACCTATCACTGAAAGCATTCATGTTTCAATATTCTGAAATAAAGAGCATATACAGTTGAAGGCAGAATTATTAGCCCCACTTTGACTTTTTTTTCTTTAAATATTTGCCAAATTATGTGAAACAGAGCAAAGAAATTTTTACAGTATTTCCGATATTTTTTCTTCTGGAGAAAGTCTTATTAGTTTTATTTCTGCTAGAATGAAAACAGTTTTTAATTTTTAAAAGCCATTTTAAGGTCAAAATTATTAGCCCCTTTAAGCAATATTTTTTTTCGATAGTCTACAGAACAAACCAATATTAAACAATGATTTGCCTAATTACCCTAACGAACCTAGTTAACCTAATTAACCTAGTTAAGCCTTTAAATTGCCCTTTAAGCTGAATACTAATGTCTTGAAAAATATCTAGTCAAATATTATTTACTGTCATCATGGCAAAGATAAAATAAATCAGTTATTAGAAATGAGTTATTAAAACCATTATGATTAGAAATGTGTTGAAAAAAAATCTCTCTGTTAGAAAAAAATTGGGCGAAAAAATAAACGGGGGCTAATAATTCAAGGGGGCAAATAATTATGACTTCAACTGTCTCTCTCTCTCTATATATATACACAGCTGAAGTCAGAATTATTAGCCCCCCTGTTTATTTTTTTCCCCAATTTCTGTTTAACAGAGAGATTTTTTTCAACACATTTCTAAACATAATAGTTTTAATAACTCATCTTTAATAACTGATTTATTTTATCTTTGTCATGATGACAGTACATCATATTTGACTAGATATTTTTCAAGACACTTCTATACAGCTTAAAGTGACATTTAAAGGCTTAACTAAGTTAATTACGTTAACTAGGCAGGTTAGGGTAATTAGGCAAGTTATTGTATAACGATGGTTTGTTCTGTAGACTAATCGAAACAAAATATAGCTTAAACGGGCTAATAATTTTGACCTTAAAATGTTTTTAAAAACTTTTTTTTTTTAAAACTGCTTTTATTTTAGCCGAAATAAAACAAATAAGACTTTCTCCAGAACAAATAATATTATAAGACATACTGTGAAAACGTCCTTGTTTTGTTAAACACCATTTGGGAAATATTTTAAAAAGAAAAACAAATTCAAAGGGGGGCTAATAATTCTGACTTCAACTATATATATATAAAATAATAATTATTATTATTATTTTCTATAGGAGTGCCTATGGGATCAAAGCACACCTGCTCAATATGACTGTTTATGCGCTTGGGGTCTTTCCTTTAACATACCTCATTGTGAATCTGAAGCCCACACTGGTCACGTCCAGAAACGTCACATCAGTCAACATGGTCTGCACATCCCTCTACAAGGTACAATCAAGGCAATGCATCCAAAATTGCAGCTTTAGTATGTTTTACTGTATACCTCAAGAAAAGCTTCTCTTTGATTTGACAGCAATCCTACTTGACAACATCAAGCATGCTGCTGGTTCTTGCTATGAATATGTATGCAGTGGGGAAAGAGATCCTGCAAATGTTTCAACAGGTTTGTTTACGCTGAACATAATATTCCCAAGTTTTCCTTTATATCGTTAAATACATGCATATAAATCACCTTTTATTTATGTGTATAAACTGTTGTAGTCTGTCAACAAATCTGTGCACATATGTGATAACATGGTATTATAAACTCGCAGATTACTAGCACATCTCCTCGATACTGTAAAACAGTTCACATCTGGAAGAGTTTCTGGAAGACAGTGATAACATTTACATATGCAAGCAGAGTTCCATCTGACAATTGATCACCTGTGTGTATAATAAGGAGTTTTTTTTTACATGTAAGCTTTGAAAACAATATTTTTGAATGCACAAAAAATGGTCAAAATATCTCTATATTTACAGTTTAGGGCTAAACTATTTGCTTTTCTCTAACTACATTTTTTTCAAATATTTCCCACTGTTTAACGAGAGAAGAAATACTATTTTTTTTAGCAATTTTTAAAAGCATAATAGTTTAATAACTCATTAACAACAAGTAATTCATTTGTCTTTGCCATGATCACAGTACACTACCTGACAAAAGTATTGTCGTAGATCCCAGTTGTAAGAGCAACAAATAATTACTTGACTTCTAGTTAATCATTTGGAAAAGTAGCAGAGGGCAGAATTTTCTAATGGATCATCTGTTGAACTGCATCCCAATCATCACAAATACTGCAGAAGACCTATTGGAACCTGCATGGACCCAAGATTCTCACAGAAATCAGTCAAGTTTGGTAAAGTAAAAGTCATGGTTTGAAGTTACATTCAGTATGGGGGCGTGCAACAGATCTGCAGAGTGGATGGCAACATCAACAGCCTGAGGTATCAAGACATTTGTGCTGCCCATTACAATACAAACCACAAGAGAGGGCAAATTCTTCAGCAGGATAGTGCTCCTTCTCAAACTTCAGCCTCCACATCAAAGTTCTTGAAAGCAAAGTAGGGCAAAGGTGCTCCAGCCCTGTCACCTGACAAGAACATTATTGAGCAATATTGAAGATGAATCCAAAGAATCTTGATGAACTCTGGGAGTCCTGCAAGAATCCTTTCTTTGCTTTTCCAGATGACTTTATTAATAAGTTGTTTAAGTCATGCAGAAATGTATGGATGCAGTCGTCCAAGCTCATGGGAGTCATACACAATATTAATTGTTTTTCCACTGCACCATGACTTTATATTCTATACTGTACATTATTTCTGTTAAGTGACAAGACTTTTGTCTCAGCAAGGTTAGATCTTACTGTCCTAATTAAATAATTAAAAATCAAGGCATGATCATATTTTATTTTGGTAAAATAAGCGTAATCTAGAGGCCTTTGCCTTTCATATAAGCCACTTCTGATACCAAATGATCAACTAGAAGTCAAGTTATTATTTGTTGTTCCTAAAACGTAGATAATCGACAAAACTACCATTGTCAGGTAGTCTAGATAATTTTTTTACTAGTTATTTTGCAAGATACTAATATTCAATGCAATTTAAAAACTATTACTTAAGAGGGCTAATAATGTTGACCTTAAAAATATTTTTTAAAATGTAAAAGCTGTTTGTTTTCCAGTCAAACCAAAAGATATAAGACTTTCTCCAGAAGAAAAAAAATATAATAGGAAAAACTGAAAATGTCCTCGCTCATCTTCTTTTGAATGCTAACTTAAAGTATGTCTAATATTTGAAACTGTTGTCTTGCATTTGGAAGCGGCTGAATTATTTGCGGGATTTGTCGAACTACATGGACTGGGCAGCTGCGATCTGTGCTCTGCTGTTTGTGGTGCCGCTGCTGATGAACGTGAAGAGCTCATGGCACTGGCAGGCTGGAGCGCTGGCAGCTCTGACCTCCTGGCTCAATCTGCTCCTCTATCTCCAGCGGTACTTCACTGCTAGAATCACAAGTAACATGTCCACTGAAGCATTCACAACATTTTTAAAGACTTATCTGCAATCTCTTATGTCTGCAGATTTGAACGAATTGGTATTTATGTGGTGATGTTTCGAGAGATTTCACGGACGCTGCTGAGCATTATCGTGTTGTTCTTCTACTTGATATTGGGATTTGCTTTGTCCTTCTATGCCTTGATGATCGAACAGGTGAGTATAGAGATCTTAAAAAACTGAGTGTACAAATTTAATTTGCAAATGTGCAATGCTAGCTGAATGCTGTAAAGCAGGGGTGCCCAAACTTAGTTCTGGAGGGCTTGTGTCATGCAGATTTTAGTAGCTTCAAACTCAATTTAACACACCTGAATCACCTAATCAAACTATATCGAGGTATACTAGAAACTTTCAAACAGGTGTGTTTAAGCAAGTTGGAGCTAAACTTTGCAGGACATCGGCCCTCCAGGACCAAGTTTGGGCACCTCTGCTGTAAAAGGTCCATGTGCAGAATTCAGAAACGTTTGTTATTAGTGACATCAGTGGCCCACAAGTGAACTGCAGCCAGCAACTTTTGTTTTGCTTTATGTTTGCTAACATCTAGGCCAGGGGTTGCCACCCTTGTTCCTGAAGATCTACCTTCTTGCAGATTTCAGTTGCAGCCCATTCTACACACGCACACAGCTCTTAATACATTTTAGGAAAGATAAAATATGATACAAATCCGTTTTTTTTTTAAATAAATAGGACATTAAAAGTGGAGATTAAATACAGGATTATATCAGGAAAGTCAGTAGATCTGGTCAATATAGATGCCATTGTTTGAACGAATCCATTTATCGATCGAAACATAGCACAGAATAGCTCTTTATGTTATCCTGAACATTATTAGCTTTATTTTTGTGTCAGAATAAAAAAGTGGTTTTCCAGAGTGTGTGTGTCACATCATTTTGATTTATTTGGTTAAAACATCCTGAAAATATATACAGATTTTCATTGACAACTTAGGATGTCAGGACAAAAGTTTTGATTGTTATTATTCACAATTTTGTGTGTAGACACACAGGCAGTAAATGAGAATGATAAAAAAAATCCCTTTAATGGTCAATTGTAAAATATGAATTTATTTTACAGCAGCATTTTGGAAGGATGTTCCTGTCACTGCTACAGACCTTTGTCATGATGGTAGGAGAAATGAACTACCAGGACAACTTCATGAAGCCCTACCTGCAAGGAGATCTTCCCTTCCCTGATTTGACGTTGGCAATATTTGTGTGGTTTGTCTTACTTGTGCCTATCCTTCTCATGAACCTTCTGGTAAGTCCTAAAGCAAAGATGGTAAGAATTAAACATAATAGATGTAAAACAATCCATTATCTCATATTACATATATAACTCATGATTAGATTGGTTTGGCTGTTGGTGACATAGCAGAGGTTCAGACGAATGCCTGCTTAAAGAGGATTGGAATGCAGGTAATTCCTTTACCTGAATGAACATTCATAATGCTGTGTCCTCATAAGAATAAATGATCTCTTGTTAAAATCTGTGTAGTTGCTGAGACTTATTTTAGTATGTTGATGTACTTCTAACTGAAATGGAATATGGAGTAGGGGCAGGACTTTCTTTTTGCGCATCATTCCCTCATAGCAAACTAATGGCAAGAGGCGCATGGTTAAGAATATTCTGTCTTAAGCCGTCAAACAAATGCAAAAGCAAATGGTCAGACTTCGATTGACGATTTCCAAAACAAACTTTTTTCAGTGGATTAACTTCCATGCAATTGTTCACTAAAAGAA
The DNA here is from genome assembly GCA_903798195.1 of Danio kyathit. Lineage (NCBI taxonomy): Eukaryota > Metazoa > Chordata > Actinopteri > Cypriniformes > Danionidae > Danio > Danio kyathit. Next base: position 34,966,531 of record LR812520.1, on the reverse strand, counting down.
TAACATTGTGCACTAGCAAAATAAAGTGTACATTTTGATTTCACATAGACTTTAACAATAGTTTACTGTCAATCTACTCCACAGATTGAGCTCCACACTAACCTGGAGGAGAGGCTTCCTTATTGGTTCATGAAGCGGGTGGACCAGGTCACCATCCGAGAATATCCAAACAGATGCTTCAGCGGAAAGGTCTGACAGCCCCACTTCATACTGATAAGACTATATGGTGATGTGACAAAGATCAAACCGACTCTGATAATTATGCAGTAGGTGATCAAACATTAAATGCTTTGATAAGGCAGTAAACTGATTATGTTTACAAATTCAAAGCAGTAGACCTTAAGTATGCCTGACGATTTTTGATGAAGGCGATGAAATGACAGCCCGCTTCTTTGTGTTCCCTCTTGGCTTCAATGGGGTAGATGCACACAGACTTTTAATTCCAGTCAGCCAGCCACAGGGCTTCCGGTGAATTGTCATCCCATAGAAAACCACTGCGTTTAAGATCTGATTTCTTTAAAAATAACAGCGATCTTCACTGCCTGGCTGAGATACAAAATAAAGTTGGTATCAGACCAAATAAGAAGCTCTGCATTAAATTCAATTTTTCCGCACCATGTCTTTATGGAAATTAATTTTACCCCAGTATTTTCAATGGAGTTTTTGCGCTAGCCTGCTGCTAATGACGGCGTCTGCGTTTAATTGGCATTTCGTCTGCTTTTACGCTTTAACAACCAAATATATGCTTAAGTCTATATTTAATTGATTATATTAGAATTACAACATCGATGCTGTAAAAGAAACCTTATGAAAATCACGTTAAGCTTTCACCGGAAATTCATCATTGGCTGAAAAACACTAGCTTTGCATAAAGCCCATTGTTTGCTTTAAGTTTGTGACCATCCAAACCATAGCTGACAAGCCAATCAGCGTGCTCTCGCAGACTGCCCTGACACAGACTTTACATACTGAAATCAGGCAACATAGGCGATTCTCACCAATGTGAAGTGACGAAAGACACTCAATGACGGCCTGATGTTGCCCAATGGTTGACCATCAACTTGGTGTGTCCTGGCCCTTAAGCAGTGTAGCGCCATATTCAATTGTCAATTTTTAAAATGACATCAAAATGAGGTTGTGAGGGAAATAATCCCTTCCCTGATTTGACTTTGGCAATATTTGTGTGGTTTGTCCTACTTGTGCCTATCCTTCTCATGAACCTTCTGGTATGTCCTAAAGCAAACATGGTAAGAATTAAACATAATATGAAAATGAGGTTGTGAGGGAAATGAAATGGGATTAGTGCAGCCACTGGCTAATTTTTTCTCACCTTCCACTTGTCTTGTTTTATTTTAATATTTTAAATAATTTTGGGAACGAGATAGTTGATAGTAGCCATTGATTTCTTTAGTATTTTCTTCCTACTATGGAAGTCTGTAGGAAGTGTTGACCCATCACAAAAAGGCCTATTTGGTAATTATCAACTTCAACTAATAGTATAGTTTTGTACTATTTAATACTTAATGTATTAGTAAAGGCAAGGAACTTTTCACCTGTTATTAAATCTGCTTTAATGTATTTGGGAACAGAAAAGATGGTTTTTCGGAGCGAATGAGGTGAAGTCCAGGACCCGTCTCGGTCCTACCTTCCACCAGTTAACGCCACTGGAACGAGAGCTAACCAAACAGAAATACAGGTAAAGGCAATCTAACAAATAACAGACCAAAATTTGACAATTCAAGTCACATGCAAATCTGGCTTATTGGCCAGATCGCACCTGTTGATGTTCCTGACAGAAAAGATAAACAACAGCTTTACGGTGACTTTTTTGTTTGTTGATGTTGTTACTTTCTTACTAATTAAGGATTCATTTGCATGTGTGTTCTGGACAGTTGTAGTGAAATATATTAGCTTGAGCAAATTTTAATTGGACATTTCACTTCATCTTTTTTCCAGGTTAAATGATTCATTTTGAGTGGCCTTACAAAAAAACAAACCCTGCTGCTTTCAAGAACTGCTTGTAATAACTCATCATACATTGTGATGAGGCCTGGTTTGTTAGCGGGGTGCAAAGTAATTAATGATTTCCCAGGATCAGAGACACTAAAACAAAATGCGTGAGGTTCTGCCATTTAAAAAGTGGAAAATTATTTGTACTGGTCTGTATCTTAAATAATAAGTTAATAATAAATAATTTTAATCACCAGATAATTGTTCATACCATTGTCAATGATAACCCCCAGGGATGTGGAAAAATATTCAGTCTGATTTAGCAGCTGATTTAGCCTACAGATAGACACCATAAGTGTTCAAAAGCCAATTTTTCTATCAATTTAGACTAATAGATAAATAAGATGATATATATATATATATATCTCAATAGTCAATGTATAATTGTTAAACTGCAAGTGCATTGGGACTGATTGTTTTCTCACCACAAATGAATATAATTTTAGTTAATATAATAACCAGAATAACACAAATATAATAATATTAGCACAGAGGAATAATCACTTTCAGAACACTTTATTTCCAGTTGATGAATAATAAAAACATTGACAGCCTATCAGAATTGATCCTGCTTTAACGTGCTTTAGCATTGTCTGAAGACAAATAATCACCACATGCTTATAATAAACAAAGCATTATCATGCATTGTGATGGAGAGAATGAGCTACGTCCACACCAGATTACCACACATAACACAGAGCTCTTCATATCCTCAAACTCAGAATTGAGCACTTTAGGGCAACACTATCAATGCCTAATAAAGGTGGTACATCAGTCACATCAGACAACAAGTTGATGTTGCAAGTACAAGTTCTATAAGGACATGAAGGACATGATTTTTACCAGTTTTTAACCAGCTATAGTTATAATTCTTGGTGTGACTGGACCTCCCTTCACCCTAAAATGGAAATTCTGTCATCATTTATTGACCCTTTACTCGTTTCAAACCTGCTTCTTCCTTCTGTTGACCACAAAAGAAGATAACCTGAAGAATGTTGGAAACCATTGACTTCCATTCTACTATGGATGTTCCCAAAATTCTTCAAAATATCTTTTGTGTTCAACTGAAGAAAGAAATTCGCAAATCTTTTGTAACCACTTGAGGGTGAGTTTCTTTAATTCTCCTATCATCCCTTTAGGTCAGTTAAAGATCTGAAATAAGCCCTTTGTACTTAGACTATCTTTGACTTTTCTCAGGCTGAAGGAGATTTCAGAGACCATGGAAAAGCAACACAACCTGCTAAAGCTAATAGTGCAGAAGATGGAGATCAGCTCAGAGGCCGATGAACACGACGGACCCCCAGTGTTTCAGGAGCTGAAAGAGAAACTCCTCACCAAGAGCAAATGGGGTCCCCTTCTCAGAGCGGTGACCGCCAGAAAGAAAGGAGTTTGCAGTTTCATCAAAACCTAATAAACACAGCACTGCTTGAACAGAGCTGCGCTATTTACTCGTAAACAGTAGCTACGTTTCCATCCACCTATTTTTATGCGTATTTTTGGATATGCTGATAAAAAAAAAACAATTGATGGAGAAGCCAAGATGCGAATAAATGTTGAAAATGCACATAACTGAGTAGGATAAACTTTTTATTCAATAAGAAGATATGCACATAAACTACGATGGAAACACTTTTACCGAACAAATTCCGCATTAAAAAAGGTCATGTGATTTTGTTATAAGAGATCATGTGATGATGAAAATGTGTGAGAATGGATAAACCAGCAGGCTGAGCACATTGTAAAACATCTGAAATGTTGTTTTGGTCATTCTAAAACACCTCAACCATTTCAGTAATAGTGTTATTATTAATGACCTCCAGAATCAAGAGCGTCTGTGCTCCACATCTCACGCCTTCAAATGCCACCGCGCCCTCACTGCATGTCAGGATTATCTTCTGAGGAGCAAGTCAATTATTAAATAAAGAAAAGATTCACGCAGCTTCTCTTATCGCAGCAAATTCTGTTTTTACTGTTGATACTTGGCCCCAGATAATCAGAAAGTGATGATTTTGTTCGCTTTAACTCGTTGGATGGAAACGCTGCTTTATTCGCACATCTTTTATGTGATAATCCAGTTTTGCGCATAAATTTAATTCGCATTTTTTGGAAACATAGCTAGTGATGACGTGGCTAATATTTCTCAGTATGACCTACGAAGCTTAAACCAAATACCAATATCGTGTCAACATGTCGTGTATTCAGTGTTATATAATCAGAATTCAACCAAAGACGGAAAAAGCAATGTAAACCGGTTGTGTGCATTCATTAATAAACCAATCATGCAAACGAGAAATGCTCAGATTTGCATTGAAACTACTCATATTGTTTTTATTTATGTTTCAGTCACAGTTCTTCAAAGCAGGTGATTGTTTACTATTTGTAATAATTGATTAGTAGAGGCAAAAAAGAAACTTAAAAACTCATATTTTAAAACTTTGCATTCCAAAAAAAAACATAAAAAAAAGATTTACACAAAAATAATAAGAAAACGCTAGAGTGTTTTTCCAACCTCAATACAGAATATCCACAGCTACAGTATGTCGGACTAGGAGTATCGGTACTAACAGCTCAGTCAAATTTAGGACTCTTTGGGTTTTTTGGTCTCTCCGTTGACCGTCATTCTCTTCCTCTTCACTCCAGATTGCTCTGTTGGGATACATAACTTTTGAGTATCATGCTCGGGATACAGCAATCTCACACCAAATATGAAACGGGCTTCTGACCTTTGCCTGGGGTTCTATTTTGCTCCTCTCTCTGAGCTGAATGCCTTGCAGAGTGTGAGGAGGAGGAAGAGGAGGAGGAGGAGTCAGGGAGCTCCTTCCTCTGTCTCTGACAATCCAGCATGCCTATGTCCTGGGCTTTTCCTAGAGAGAGGGGTGCGGTTCAGTTTAGACTATTTTAATAATTGTGTTGTTATTATTGGCCTTAAATTGATTGGACAAAAGACCTGTCTCGTACTGATTACTAGTGCTTGGATGATGATGGTAATTGTGCACTATGCATACTATACCTCTGGCAACCAGACGGAGAGATGCATTTAGAAAGCGTCAAACAAAAATCATCAAGCTTGTTAGTCGTGTTAGCCATGCATTCTGCAGCCAGCCACATTTGGCATTTAGCACTGATCAGAGATTAAATGCAGGTGAATGTGATTGTGTGTAACAGGACTTAAATATATACAGTTGAAGTCAGAAATATTAGCCCCCCTGTTTATTTTTTTTCTCCCAATTTCTGTTTAATGGAGAGAACATTTTTTCAACACATTTCTAAACATAATAGTTTTAATAACGGATTTCTTTTATCTTTGCCATGATGACAGTAAATAATATTTTACTAGATATTTTTCAAGACACTTCTATACAGCTTAAAGTGACATTTAAAGGCTTAACTAGGTTAATTAGATTAACTAGGCAGATAAGGGTAATCAGACAAGTTATTGTATAACAATGGTTTGTTCTGTAGACTATCAAAAAATGTATATATATATAGCTTAAAAGGGCTAATAATTTTGACCTTAAAATGGCTTTTAAAAATTAAAAACTGCTTTTATTCTAGCCGAAATAAAACAAATAAGACTTTCTCCAGAAGAAAAAAAAAAGTATCAGACAAAGGCATATTTCACCAAAACAGAAGATTTTACTCATTTTTCTCTCCCTCAAGTGGATTCTGTTAAAGACACAATAAGGCATTTTGTAGAATGTTGGAAACTGGTAGCAACAGGCTTTTATAATGGTTTTATTTCACTACAATGGAAGTCAATAGCTACCGGTTTACAACATTCTTCATAATATCTTTTTGTGTGTGTGTGTGTCAAACAGAAGAAAATAAACTCAAATGAGTAAAGGATGACAAGTTATGTTTTTGGGTGGATCATCCTTTTAAAGCACTATTTTTTTTTTTTTACAGCCGATTCCTTTTTTCAATTACTAATGTTGCATTATATCACAGCTTATTGAATTTACACTCAAATATTGTGGTAAGCATTTCATAAATAAATAAATAAATAAATTAATTAATTAATAAAAAAAAAAATAAATAAATAAATATAATTTAATTTATAATTATGGTGGTTCATTCCGCTGTGGCGATCCCAGATTAATAAAGGGACTAAGCCGAAAATAAAATAAAAGAATGAATTTATAATTATCACAATCTTTATTAATGGCTTATTAGAGCAATGGTTCATCCAAAGGTGAGTTGTAATTCTGAAGAACATAAAACATGATTTTTAGCTACTTGCACTTTGCGATGATAGATAATTCCTTACATTTATATAGACCATTTTTAAGGATTTAAACAAAAACAATGGACCTAAAAGTCTCCATTCTGAGAATCCAACAAGAGCCACATATTGATAATGTTATGATAGCGGTTTTAACATTAAGTTATGATTGAATTGCCTCTAGTTACAGTTATGAAATAGTTTGATAAGCAGGAAATGTTCATGGGCCAATGACATCACCACATTGAAATATAGTCTATATTACACGTTTTGGGGAGAAATCTCCTCATCCACCACCACAGTGCAGCATCCACCTGAATAATGCGACGGCAGCCATATTGCCACACCCAGACTGCACACCAGCTGATTGGTGGAGAGGAGACAGAGTGATGAAGCCAATCATGATATAGGGATGGTTAAGAGGCCATGATGGACAGAGGCCCGTGGGCAAATTTGGTCAGGATGCCGGGGTTAAGCCCCTACTCTTTTTCGAAGGACATCCTGGGATTTTTAAATGACTACAGAGAGTCGGGACCTCGGTTAACGTCTCATCCGAAAGACAGCGCTCACTGAGCAGTATAGAGTCCCCATCAATATACTGGGGCATTAGGACCCCCACAGACTGCAGTTTTAGCGCCCCTTGCTGGTTTCACTAACACCACTTCTGGCAGCAACCTAGCTTTCTCATGTGGTCTCCCGTTCACGTACTGACCGGGTGCAGCCCTGTTTAGCTTTAGCGGGTGACCATGTGGGAGTTGCAGAGAGCTAGCTGGCAAAGCACTATTCCAAAAAGGATGAAACTCATTTATTGAGGTCTTATGAAATGAAACGATCAGACTGTGAAAAGTCGCTTAATTGCATTTTATATATAAAATAATATTGGAAAAGGATCAGAATTTCAGCTAAAAATGATATTCACCCACATTCTGGATGCCCAGAGGATGAAGAAATTCACAGGAAATTATTACATAATACTATTAACTTATACTATCTCTTTGAGAAAGATACATACAGCTTGCAACTTAAATCGCCTCCCAAAAATCATAATTGATCATCATAAATTAAAGTCCCATACTGGAGTTAATGCAAGATTACTGACGCTAAATGTCTGGCAGAATGTTTCTGCTAAAGAAGCCGAACACATTAGGTTATAAAAGTGTAGAACAGTGTTAGTTAAAGAAAACAAGCCGCAACACGCTTCCTTAATGATTGGATTAGGAAGGAAATAAAAAAAATAAAAATCACTCTCAGTTGAAGCAAAACTACATAGACTGCAGAGCTGCCACATCCCCAAAAAGGATGAAACTCATTTATTTAGGTTCAAATTATTTTACAAAGTACACAAAGTTCCTTGAATGGTCATAAATCAGTTATATATTATTAACTTCTGACTCTCATCAGGTTATTTAGTAATAGCATTACAACTATAAACAACAGCTGTTGTTTTACATGCAACAATGAAGGAAAAAAAATTAAATAAAAAGAGAACATTTTTTCATGAATAAAAATAATAAAAATTGCATATCAGTACAATGGATCTAGCACTCTACCAGCATTTACAAATATGTTTAACAAACAAATTAGACAAGTTGCCATTAGGTTTGAACAGTAAGTTACGTACTCCAATTCCACACTCAGTTGGTAAAATCATGCACAAAGCACAGTTCTCTTGTTCCTTTCAGCCCAAAGCACTATTCCAAAAGGCAATGTGCATTCATGAGGAAACTGCAACACAACAAAGTGCTCGCGAAAAGAAAAAAACTAATCTCACATCATGGTCCCAAATACAAGGAAAATTACACGCATCCTGCGCAAAAATACCGACAGTCCCCATGTATAAATATATAAACAGAAATTTGTTTCAGAAACAAATCTAAAAATGATATAAAGGGGGAACACAACAAACAAGCAGAAAAAAATGAAATGTACAGACATCTGAACGACAGTACTAACATTGTTTGAGCTCAAGTTTGTGCTGAAAGCGCTCCATTATCTTACTTGTGTTCCAATCGCAGGAGCTGTTCCTTACCATTTATGGTTAGAGATTTCAACTGTCCGTCTTCTTCCACTTCTACGCGCTCCTGTCCATTCTCAAAGATTCTAGAGAAATGAATAAAGAGTGCATTATAAATAACAGGAGGGATATCTCTTTTCAGGTTATGCACCGTATTTTTGGGAAAATAAGTTACACTTGACTATAACAGGGGTGCAAACTTGACACCTTTCTGTGAAATTGACCCATTTCAAGATCAAAATGGCGATTCATGTGAATGGTGTAGTTCTGTAATAATAATTTTTGAGGTGGGGGATGGGGTCTAATCGCAAAGACTGTGATATAAATATATAAACATATTTAGACACATCTCGATCCAAGAGCAAATGCATTACAGTTCTCTTTGTGTGACAGGCTTGTTAACCAATAGAGTGACTGCAACTTCATTTTCACGCAATCAGTATTCCTCAAACCTGCAGCGGGTCACATCCGGATCCTGTTCGGAGAAATGTCATATTATTTATGTTTTGCGTTCCGGTATTTATTTTAACTGATCCAGTATTAACTTGGTTATGGTTGACCCATAATGTTATATTGCACAAAATAATTAAAGACAGTTCAGAAATTTGACGTTTTTTTTCCACTATAGGCAAACTCTCTTGAACAATTTCTAATTTTGAAAAAATATTTACATTGTGAATGCTAATAAAAGAGGATTTAAGGTATGTTACTGTATCAATGTAATCTTTGCCTTCATCATATGATCTACCAGTGTCAATTACTATGAAAAAACCCCTGTCCTGTGGCTTCATTTCTAAATGAATCACCCATTTTGAACAAATCATTTGAATCACCACTCAGCAAGTCAGGAACAGGAACCTGTTGCCACCTACTGGCAATTTGTGTGTAATTTATTTTTCAAAATTGACCAGCCAAATTATCTGCACAAAGACACACAGAATAAAATACAACGTTACACAGTGACACAGGTAAATTGCTGTAAAGTTAATAGATCAATTTAAAAATGCACTGTTCATTTCAACGGGGAGTGGGCGAATTTTTGACCTCCATCTACGAGAGCCACATTGATCGTTGCCGACCAGGTGGGCATGTCGAGCAACACGACAAGAATCCTTCAACTTTATGCAAATGAACAGCGACTTTGAGTGAGAGCCAATAGAAGCACCAGCAGAGCTCACGTGATCCTCTCTCAGCTCGCTCAAAGGCCGGTTGCATTCGTGCTGTATATACCAACACAGACCTGCGTTTGCAGCATGTCACCACCCAGATCGACAGGCAGCTCCGTGAAGTTGGCACCCCATAAAAAAAAAATAAACCCCAAAACTATGGCATTCGTTTCTGCTACGTTTGTGCTGATTTGTGCCGCAAAAACGAACGTTTGTGCTGGTTTGGGGTCTGAGATATTAAGCATTATTTTTTGGACCGTGTGACGTCACTTTCCACCCCATGTTGCTCAAATGACTTCAAATCAGCACAGGTCATTTGTGCTCGATTTGTGCCATTAAAACAAACACTGTATCTGTTTTCCTCCTTTAGATATAAGCAAAATATTTCAGGAGCCGAGACGTCACTCTCCACCCCAGGTTGTCTAAATCACACCAAACTGATGTCATTCGTTTGTGTTCGATTTGTGCTGGTTTGTGTCGTTAAAATAAACAATGTATCTATGTTTATAGTTTAGATATTGCCTTATGAAAATATTTCGGGAGCCATGACGTCACTCTCCACCCCAGGTTGTCTAAATCGCACAAAACTGATGTCATTCGTTTGTGTTCGATTTGTGCTGGTTTGTGTCGTTTAAAATAAACAATGTATCTATGTTTATAGTTTAGATATTGCCTTATGAAAATATTTCGGGAGCCATGACGTCACTCTCCACCCCAGGTTGTCTAAATCGCACAAAACTGGTGTCATTCGTTTGTGCTGGATTTGTGCTGGTTTGTGCTGTTAAAATAAACACTTTATCTATGTTTATTGTTAAACGAATATTCCATCAGCACAAACAAATTAAAATAATTTAGAAAATCATACATGTGGGGTGATGTCATTATCTTTAATTAATATTCAATATTTTAATAATAGAAGCAGAACTAACGAAACTTCATATGTAAATCCAGCACAAATGAAACGCACACCAACGAGACTATTTTAGTAAATATGGAGCAACTGGGGTCGAGAGACCTCTGAATGATCTAATATTATTTTTAAGCCTACAAATAATATTTTTTTTGCAGCACAAATTGTGAGCAAACAAAAAAAAAACATATTCGTGCACGAATATAAATATCTTATGTTTATTTCCACTGCACAAACCAGCACAAATCTAACCAAATATTTTGGTTATATCTAAACAGCACAAATGAATATGACACCTGTTTTGTGCGATTTAGATGAAATAATGGGGTGGAGAGTGACGTCGCAGCTCCCGAAGTGTTTTGATTAGGCAATATCTAAACAATAAACATAGACAATGCTGGCACAAACCAGCACAAATAGAGCACAAACAAATGACATCAGTTTGGTGTGATTTAGACAAACTGGGGTGGAGAGTGAAGTCACGACTCCCGAAATATTTTAATTAGATCTAAACAACGAAAATAGATAGTGCTTGTTTTAACGGCACAAACCAGCACAAATCGAGCACAATCGAATGACACCAGTTTGGCGCGATTTAGAGGAAATGGGGTGGAGAGTGACGTCACAGCTCCCGAAATATTTTGCTTGTATCTAAAGGAGGATGACCTGTGCAAATGACCTGTGCTGATTTGAAGTCATTTGAGCAACATGGGGTGGAAAGTGACATCACGCGGTCAAAAAAATAATGCTTAATATCTCAGACCCCAAACCAGCACAAACGTTTGTTTTTGCGGCACAAATCAGCAGAAACGAATGGCATAGTTTTGGGGTTTATTTGTTTTAATGGGGTGCCATAGTGTGTCATCAGTGTGAATGAGGCAAAAATTCTGTGAAGTCATTACCCAGACATGACCTGTAAACATCTGCGCTTGTGTTTGTAAACATAAAGGGGTCATGTCTTTTTTAGTTTAAAACTTTTTCATTCATGCAGTTGCTTCTCTCCCAGAGACAAACCAAATACTCAACTATAAGAAAAGAATGTTGTCACTAACATTTGAAGGCAAGAGCACTACCTGCAGTTACAGCTAAAAAAACTGTTATGTTTACGCATGGACAATTTCAAGTGTGGCGACGCAGTGGTGCAGTAGGTAGTGCTGTCGCCTTACAGCAAGAAGGACACTGGTTCGAGCCTCGGCTGGGTCAGTTGGCGTTTCTGTGTGGAGTTTGCATGTTCTCCCTGCGTTCGCATGGGTTTCCTTCAGGTGCTCCGGTTTCCCCCACAGTCCAAAGACATGCGGTACAGGTAAATTGGGTAGGCTAAATTGTGCATAGTGTATGAGTGTGTGTGTGTGGATGTTTCCCAGAGATGGGTTGCGGCTGGAAGGGGATCCGCTGTGTAAAAACGTGCTGAATAAGTTGGTGGTTCATTCCGCTGTGGCAACCCCAGATTAATGAAGGGACTAAGCCGAAAATAAAGTGAATGAATGAACTTCAAGTGTACAAGCAAAAGGGGTTTTGAACAACCCCAATGAAGAGATGCAAACAAATTACTTTTGCATGTCGAGAGATACGTCCCAGTTTGTGCTGCAGCTTGTGAGAACCTCTTTGGAACTAAAGACTACCGGTACCAGTTTTGTACTGAAATTGTACTCCTCAGTTGGTAAATCACATCCCCTGTGCATGCACGCATGTCACATGGGAAACTCAAAGTAGTTTATCATAAGCATTTTATGATTATTTTTCCCCCAGTTGACACTAAAAAGGAACAGAAGTTGTCTGATTAGCAAGGAGCAACTAAATGTCTCTGGACAATTGAATTTTCCTTTAACAGCTTGAAGTGAATGCATCATCGTCATAATGTTCTAATTGGCCCAGAGTAGACGTTTCATATCGGCATATTTTAAAATTGTATGTGCTCATACTGGCAATTTTCATTCTGCATTCACAAAAAGCAGAAAACCGGCAATTTACTGGTAATGTTTGAACCTCTTGAACTGGAAAATTGGCAGAACAAATTTCCCAGTATTTTGAAAAAGGGCCTGTTCACAAATGATCTCTTTATGGAAATTAACCAATAATCTTCCAGAAAGGTCTGCAGGTGTGAAAGAGGCCATTACTGACAATGACAAAAAAGGAGTTATGTTTTGTCATGTGAAAAAAAAAAAAAAAGATTTATTCCAGAACAGACAGTAGCTGCTTTAACACTTCAAAACTCGCAGATTCCTACCTTTTTGTGGTAATTTTCCTGCCATTGATAAATTTAGTGGAGGTTGACACAGAGCGAAAGCTGCCCATACCACCACCGCCACCTCCACCTCCACCTCCGCCTCCGCCTCCACCTCCGCCTCCACCTCCCCCTCCACCTCCACCTCCACCAAATGAAGATGTAGAGAAGGAAGTGAAGCCTCCTCCCATATGCCCAAAGGGAGTGAAACCTACATGGAAAAAAAATCATTACACAAATATTATTCATACTATTTTGGCCAACAACAAAATACTATGGAAATATAATGGCACCAATTTCAAAAGCTGATGCAAATGGATGTAAATACAGCAGAGATGGGGGACTCGAGTCACATGACTTGATTTGAGTCAGACTTAAATCATAAAATTTAGGACTTAAGACTTGCTTGACAAATATCCATAAAAGACTCGACTTGACTGTCATGACTTGAGACTTGACTTAAATGACTCGAAATAATTTTTTTTTTCTGTTAAATACACAACCGTTTGTTATATATTATGCTTTATGCATTTATAAACAAAACCGAAGGTTCTAAGTCACCCATGCGCAGTATTAACAGCTCCTCGGCTCTCAGATCGGTCCGAAAGATTCAGGTTGTCTGTACTGTTCCGAATAAAGCACAGCAACCGATTCCTGACTCGAGTTGATGATTTTTTAAGTGGATAACTTGGGATATAGTTTTTTTCTATGTCAGAAGGAGTGCCAGGCAAGTTAAAAAGTAAGTAACTTTAAGTAATTTGTGGATTAGTGTTTATTGGAAATGCAAACCATTTAAAAAGAATCAGTTGGATTTGCTGAACTGGATCAATTGGTTCATTAAGAAGAACCATTTTAAACAATTCATTAGATTCATTAGAACGATATAGTTGCCATCAGATAAGGCGGTGACAGAAGGCGCTCCGTCTTGGCTAATCAAAGTTTATACTATTTGTATTGTTTGACTCAGTGCTTCCCACACATAGACTTTACTTGGGCTTACTATTTTGTGTCCGCCTAATATAACCAAACCTCCACGATCGATGTAGTGGAAAATCCTCTCTCGTTACAAGTTTCGTTCTCTGCGTTTTATTAATCATTTCCCACATTAACTACTATAGTAATTTATATCAAGTAATATTTTTTAAACAATAAAGTACTGGTAATTTAGGGTAATTATAGTTGCTACAAATTTAGCAATATAAACAAATTAACTATTAATAATACTTAAAATATATTCATTCATTCATTCATTTTCTTTTCAGCTTAGTCCCTTTATTAATCCGGGGTCGCCACAGCGGAATGAACTGCCAACTTATCCAGCACATGTTTTACGCACCGGATGCCCTTCCGGCTGCAACCCATCTCTGGGAAACATCCATACACACTCATACACTATGGACAATTTAGCTTACACAATTCACCTGTACCGCATGTCTTTGGACTGTGGGGGAAACCGGAGCACCCGGAGGAAACCCACGCGAACGCAGGGAGAACATGCAAACTCCACACAGAAACGCCAACTGACCCAGCCGAGGCTCGAACCAGTGTCCTTCTTGCTGTAAGGCGACAGCACTATCTACTGCGCCGCCTATATATATATATATATAAACTGAAGCTATGACTTGACGTGACTTGAAATAAGCAGTGACTTGACTTGAGTCCAACAAAAATTGACTTGACTTGCTTGAGACTTGAAGGTTATGACTTGAGACTTGCACATGTGTGACTTACTCCCATCTCTGAAATACAGTATATATAGGGCAGGACATCTGTAAAGACATCATACACTGAGATGTTTTACTTTTAGTACGTTTTAGAAATATTAGTTTAATTTTTCATTTTAAATTTAGGGTTTTCATTTGTGTTTGCACTTTTGCATCAAATGCACAATGTCATTTTCTACACTAGAGTGGTGTATTTACAACGAACAAAGACGTAATTTGATGACGCCATAACAGAGTGTAGAATCATGGGAGTTATAGTCTTGATCATATTGAAAATGCATTATTGTGGTATTATGAAGTACAGTAAAGCTTATAGCTGTGAAAGCGAAATGGCGGCACGGAAGCAACTGCTGATGAGAGATGAGTGCGACGTGACATTAAAGCAGCTGAGCTTTTATTGTGCCACACTCCATTGCTTCCTGTTCTTCCGGTCGTGATCATGTGGGAATGAAGGAATGCGGTTTTATCATAATAAATATATTTTCAAGAGTTCACACTTAGATATTGCTTGATAATATCTCCCGGGAGAGAGAACCCTGAGCTCGGAGATAATTGAGCCCAGGGCTCCCGCCTGGTCAGTGAGCATGTAAGGGGGGTACGAGATCAGGTAGTTCTAGAGAGCTCCCCCTGGTAAAGGAGGAAAGGGGGAGATGGGGGGTTTCTTCAGAAAACGAAGATAAGGGAGAAGTTTTAGACAGGCTACTTAAAGTGAGTTTAGATTAATCTGATTGGCTTACTAATGATTATAGATGAGAGACCAGCTGCGATCAATCATATCACGTGCTCCTCTTGAAATCAGTTTGTGAAACTTCACTTAGAGTTCTGTTATAATGCTAATCTGTGTGCAGTCAAATAAAATGCACAACATATTAAAGCACTTGGTGTTTCCCTGTTTTCTATTAAACCAAACTAGAAACCAAGGGTGTATGATGTCGTTAGCATAGCGACACTAAACAAGGTCCATGACACTAGATAAAATAGCTTATTTCTCTGGATTTGAACATTCTTTGAAACATCTGAAACAAAAACTGATTTATACTTCTGCATCAAGTCCATGCGGATTGTCCGATGCAGCCTTCGCACAGTTGCATACCTTACATTGTGGCTGACAATGGGCCCATTAGAGTGAGTGTTTAACAAGTGTCGTGTCCTGCTGAGGAGCTCAATATGGATACTTTTGTTTTGTGTTTACTTCATGATTAAAGTTGCTGCATGTCCACCGGTTCCGGCCTTTGAACGACAGTGTTTGAGCTACTTGTACAGTAAGGTAGCATTACAGACATGGTGTAAACAAAACACCTGCGAAAAAAATTTGAAACTGCATTTCGAAACTGTTATTGCAGAGCAACACAAATAGAAGATAGTAATAAAAATGTAGCCGTGGTTTATGACAATCACTCAACGCAGAAGTATAATTCAGCTTTAAGCCAGCAAAACACTTTTCTAGTGGTTTTTGGATATTTTAATGATTAAAAAAAAAAAGTTACAGATTGTGCCTTCAATTCAAAAAGAGCAAATACATGTGCAAAACCTGACCTGCATCAAAAGATGTAAATCCCGCCCCAAAAGGAGGGAAACCTCCAAAGCCCCCAAAGAAGGACCCTCCTGTCCTGCTCCGGCTCATGCCCCGCTGGTGGTGGTGGTGGTGGTGGTGGTGGTGCCGTCGACCGCCAAAGAAGTCATCGCCAAATGGATCTGCACCTAGAAGTGAAAAAATACAGATCCAAAAATGTAAAATTTTAAATTACTCTCTAACAAAAAAACTGAAGGAAAACCCAAACTCACCAAAGAAATCTGCAAATGGATCTTGTCCGCCAAAGAATTCCCTGAAAACATCCTCTGGATTGCGGAATGTGAATCCTCCTCCTCCGAAGTGGTGCTCTCTTCCTCCTCCTGTCCAATTGTGGAAGAAAAGTGACAGGTTCAAACACGCTAAACTAATTTCATATTGCCAGATTATTCATATATTTAATCTGACGTCACAAACTGACCAAACATCATACTATTAAAACTATTGGAAGATGTAATTTACCTCCTCCTGGTGTTAAGCCTTCTTTACCATATCGATCATACAAGTTCCTCTTGTTTGCTGAAAATAAACCAACAGTTACATCAATTACACTTCGTTAAAGTTAAAAAATATTCACATAAAATGTTAAGTTTACTGCACAGCAGCTGTCCGTAACGTAGTAATTACAATACTCAAGCAAACAGCACTGAATCACACCTGGAAAAAACTAAACACACAAAGTTGGTTCAGCACTGAGTGTCATAAAACTTTTTTTTTTTGTAATGTTAGAAGATTCCACCATGAAAAGGGGCAGTTGTAATCTCTGAACACAAGTCCTCCTTCTGAAGGAGTGTGTTAAAAGCGCAGTGTCTGTATAAGGCTGATAAGACTGGGAGACTTATAATGACAAAAGGAATGTTTTAGATGTTTTGTTTAGCATGCAGTTTAGACAATGCTGTGAGTTTGTTTGATCAGCTGTTTCACATTAAACATAAAAGGAAAAAAAGCTTGTCTGCTGTTTATTGGTAATCTAAATCTTCTTTAAAAATTCCTTAGTGTTATTAGCACAAAATGTAAGAATGACAAAAGGTTTGCTCATTTACTCTTATTTATTTAAAGGTTCAAATGTAAGGATTTTCTGGCTGTTCGGTGCACCAGGTGTTCACAGGTTGAGATGAAAAATAAAACCTTTATTAAAAAGGGCTGTGTATTTAAAAAAATAAAATTATAAAAGTATTTGTTTGTTTGTTTTATACATTTTAAACTTCCTTTTATTTTTTAAATAAAATGTAATAATATTTACTGTATAAATGACTGTACTGTATATAGCAGGATCTGGTGAGATTTTGATTGAAAATGTGCTAATTATATGTAGGTCTATTGTTCATTAACACTTTAACATTAAACAAACTAAATCATAAAACTACTTGTAAAGACCTTATTAATCTTAGGTGAATGCTAACTTTTTTACACGTTTAACATCTCAAACATAAATATACAGTGGGGGAACAATTACTCAACACGTCATGTTTTTTTGGGGAAAAATATTCTAAAGGAGCTGTTGACATGGAATTTAACCAGATTTTGGTAAAAACCCAAACAATACAAACAAAAATATAACAAAAAGTCCTATTTTTTTTTTTTTTTTTTGTGTAATAACAATGAAATCACACAAGGAGAATCTCATATGGAGAATGAAGTCATATGAATTTCTCAGGTGTGAGTTTTTCACAGACAGAGTGTAAAAATCTTGATGGTTCTGTGGGTCTCGTCTATCAAATCTGATCTTTATATTGGATTTTCTTTTGGATTCAAGTCAGATGTTTGGCTGGGCCATTCTACAGTTTGATTTTCTTTATCTGAAAGCATTTGAGAGTTTCCTTAGCTGTGTTTTGGATCAGTATCTTGCTGAAATGTCCACTCTGGTTTCATCTTCATCATTCTGATAATATAGATGTTGGACTGAAGCAGCTAATATTAAATTTACAAAGACGAAGGGCAGAGGTTTGCTGAATAACTACTGATAGATTTCAGTTGCTGTCTGGGCTTTCACTGCCTTTCCAACACCTCCCTTTTTTCATGTGTTCCAATACTTTTTCCCTGTGTCATTTCATTTTATTACACATAACTTAATTTGTAAACTAATTAATATTGTTTTCTTTGTATATATGGATTTCTTTGGTTGTTACCAACATCTAGTGAAGGTTTTAAGCCAACAGCATCTTTAGAAATACATTGTCAGAGAATAACGGTGACGTGTTGAATACTTATTTCCCCACTGTATATACAGTATAAATATCAATCAATAATTATATATATAAGCCAATAAATATATTCACGTTTTGGTCTATGACAGACATCATAACATGTCTTTGGTCACTGTATCGAATCTCCCTGTTTTTCAGCCACTCCTGCTATTAATCAATTTATAGTCATCGACTGGCCTTGACCTACTCCTTATTGTTGAGCCCTATTTTCAGTCTGGTGAATGTTATGACTTACCATCTGACAGGACTTCATAAGCCTCTGAAAGCTCCTTAAACTTCTTTTCTGCATCTTCCTTATTATCCGGGTTCTTATCTGGATGCCATCTGAGAGCTAGTTTCCTGTAACTGTAATGTAAACAGAGATTGAGGCAGTGATAAATGAGCCTAGACCAGATATTTTACATATATTACATTTAATAAATACATTTAATCAAATAAAAAATTCACATTACACATACACAGTTAAATGTGAGATGTAAAAAACATAAATAAATAAAAATAATGAAACAAACTTACGCTTTTTTGATGTCATCTGCAGATGCAGTTTTTTGCACTCCTAGAACCTGGTAATAGTCAGCCATGGCCACCGACTTCTGTGGCTGCCTGCCAAATGGGGAATGAACAACAAAACAATATATATATACTTTGGTATGCAAACCTACCGGTCTATGTTTCTGATGTATGAATTTCCAAGGCCTTCACATCATCAACAAAGATCAAAGATACTGAAAACCCTGTTGTGCACAATTTAGGTTGTGGTGTATGTGTGTGCGTATATTTCGCTGTAAATGATCACTGATATAAATAGGCATTGATTTCTGATTTAAACAAGAATAATTTCATCAGGTTAAAATGCATTTAAGTTATATTTATATGAACATGTTTTTGAGGAATGTTTATTTATAACACTTTTATTCTCACAGAAATTCAATTAAAAATGTCATTTGGAAGCATTAGATGACAATTTACAGTACAAGCTATACAAGTTTGTTTTTCTTAATACTTTCTGCAGAGATTTAGGCCTTATTATTTCTCAGTTTGGGTCTCTTATTAAAATTAGTGTTTCATTGTAATATTCTCAATATATCACAGTATGTGAACCATAAAAGTAAACTCTCTTGTGAAGGTTAATATAATTAAACAAGCACATCTCACATGCTTTACATAAAAATAAATGTGACCATCATGCAGCTGCTACATTAAAATAGAACAAGAAAAAAATACAATTAAAATGTAGATGTAGTTAATTAGTAGATATACTTTCATTTTACTCATGAGAAAAAAAAATAAGGTTTTCTTAGGAACAAATCTGAGATCTTAATTTTTCCCCAAGAATTGCACTTACACACTTCTCAGAATTGATCTTAAAGGGGTAAGTCACACAAAACCAAAGATTCTGACATGATTTAGTCAATCTTTATACGTCACAAACCTGTTTAGTTTATTCTTCCTTTTAAACACAAAATTTGAAAACCTGTTGGAATCCTGCAATCATTGACTTCCATAGTATTTGTTTTGTTTTAGTGTGCTTTAACAGAATAAGGAAACGCATGAAGGTTTGGAATCTCTTGAGGGAACGTAAATATTATTTTTGGGTGAGTCAACCCTTTAAGATATTTCTTAATCTATTTCTTAAGATTACATTTGTGAATCCGGCCCCTAATGAATCATATCTAATACGAAACATACCGTAGGATCATGATCTTTTATGGTTTGTCTAAAGGTTCAATAAACATTAAAATAAAACTAATGCAACAAGACACATATAATTTATTAGTACAAGTAATGTGTATAATTTCATGTCAGACATTTTAAAGTAGTACGTGAAATAGCTGAAGGATCAATGAATCAATAAACAAATCAATTTACAAATACCATGAGGGTAAATTTTGTACAATTTCTTTCATTTTAACCCCAAAACCCCTTCATTCAGTCAATTTCTTTTCGGCTCCCTTTATTAATCTGGAAAAAAAATTAACATTTATTTTACGCAGCGAATGCCCTTCCAGCTGCAACCCATCACTGGAAAACATCCATACACACTCCCAAAACCCCTTAATTTAAAAAACAAATAATAATAAAAGACTAGTCTAGAGCAGCATAAAAATAACCTAATAGTACAGCTGAAAGAGGTGTGTTAGGAATATCTAGTTTCATTTGTCATCACTATTCTACTATTGTTGACTGCTTGTCATCACTATTAACATAAAAAAACTAAATAATCCGACAACCTATTATTATATGTAAAAATATTACAAAAGATATTATGCAAATAATATATTAGCCTAAGACTAATTTGTTGTGATGTGGGATTCAAATCGCCCTGCAGGCCCATCACATTTGCTGACTGCACTGCCTGATACCGCCAGGCTGCTTTCATTTCCAAACCGAGACAGCAGCAGCATGTGACGCCTCTATTTTGTCCCTCAGTGACCCAGAATCGAGCACAGCATACACTCATGTGTGGTCAACAACTGGGGGCATTAACTCTATGTTAGATGGGTTTGTTTTCTCACAACCTAACTATCAGGGAAACTTTAAACTGTTGGTAAGGGTGCATGCACAAGATACGACGGGTTACATGCCTGTTATAACAATCTAATTAATTTATTTATTTTAACATATTTAACAAAGTGATAAAACATAAATTAACGTTTAATCAATTTTACATGTGTATTGTGGTGAAATGCGAACAGACGCAAAAACAAAACTCATACAGAGATAGTTCACCTAAATTATAGATATTCTGTTTTAATTACGTTGTTTCAAACTTGTATGACTTCACTGAAACTAAATATTTTTCTGAATTGATCATCATCGATCTCCGTTCATTTTATTTCACGGATGTTAATGATCAACGAGATGTTCATTCTGTCAAGTATATTTTTTTTTGTTAAACTGAACAAAAGGAAAACAATGATAGATGTTTCGCACGCTGAAGGAAAATTAATTTAAGCCTTTTCGTGTTTGGACGGACTATCTCTTTAAAGCTGCGCTGTCAACAAGCTGAACAGCCACGGACAATACCATCAGTACATATTATAATCCTCTCTTCTTGACTAATTAAAAGCTTATCCTGTTTTTTACACATACTTTCAATAGACTAAAATATCAGAATAGTGAATTAATTTGCTGTTATTTGTATGTCGACCTGGCAACCTTGGCATCTTTTAGATGAGCTAGCCAGCTAGCATCAATGCTAGGAAATGGTGGTCAGGAATTATTATTATTTATCTCGTTAAGTAAAGCTATCGCGTTGGCCTGGAGTCATATTGAACGCGTGACCTACCTTGTGTTTGGACTGCCAGAGGCAGCTGCGCTGTTTTTGGTCCACTAACCTCAGACTGTGGGACGCTGGATCGAGCTGATGTGACAAGCAACGAAGCGTCCGGAAATAACACGAATCTTCTAGTTTTTTTGTGCGAGGATTTGACGTCACGTCCTGTTTGAGGTATTCGAGGCATTCGCGCCTTCGGACAACTGTTATTAGAGAAATAATTCATTTAGGGAAAGAGTTTAATTGATGTCATAAAAAAACAGTCGGCTCTGTCCGTTTTCGTCGGCTGTATGAACACTGGTGCTATTCTTGTTTTATTCTGTATTTGACAACACTGCAGTTGTCACAAAGCGCTTCTAAACATTACAAATACTTTGGCGTCCTATAGAAAAAATTATGAATTAAAACATTACTATTTTGTTAATATTGTATATACATTCTTATCCTGCAATTTTCTGTTTGGTTTCCAAGTTTTCCAGACTATGACAATATGGAGGCTTAAGTATTTTATATTGATGTTTACATTCATGGGCGTTGCTAGGCCTATTTTAGGGGGGCTCTAGGACAGCGAGAGATCGAGGTGTGTTTATTGATAAATGGTTATAATATCTGCTTATTTGCAGTGTCACGGAGATGCAGTCAGGTTTTCTTGGTGTTCACCTCATCTGCACAACTGCTGTTTCCTCCAGCAAAAAAATAACTCTTAACGAACATTTCGCTATTTTTATTTCAAAATGATCTACCAACATTAAACACTTTACAGTTCGTGTGGCATTAACTATACCATACAGTCTTGCACAGAAAGGATTAAACACAGTGACAGAACCACTTTGAGAATGTACTCGTTTTAACTGTCACTGAGTCACTGACAAAGATAGAAACTATCTAAATGATCTTAAAAACCTCCAACTACTCTTAAATACAAACGATTTATAAACAATGCGATACTTAATTTAGTAATGAAAAATAAACCGTTAAAAAGTATGAAAGTACAATTATTAAGCACATTTTAAATGTGCTTATCAAGAATACAGCATTACTATCTGCAGTAGGCCTATAAACTGCATAGGTCTAGTAGAGTTAATGCTTAACAAATAATGAATTCACTATTTGCTAACGCTTAATAAATGATTCATAGTGTGTAGTTATTATAAGGTGTTACCTATACTTCTTGTTTATTATTATCATTCGGATCGTGAAATGTGAATTAGCCTGTAGGTTTAAATATATATGGGCAATTCCATGCAAATGTCAACCTTGCCATGAAAAAAATTAAGTTTTCAACAAAATGCCGAAACAGTTTCTATGTTTTTTGTGTAATTAAGTATTTTACAGTACTTTAAACATACTCAAAAATGTCTGTCATTGTTTTTGAACAATTTAATTTGCTTTACCAAAGTCACATGAATGGCAATTTCACATCGGTCACATCCATAACGCAGAGGTGTCACATCCATAACGAAACTTTTTCCTCATAAATGCAAAAATATTACATAAAATAAAATCAATGATGTTTGTTTTATAGAGAGTCAACTCTTTTCCTGTTGATTAGCATAATTTTTTGGGGGTTGTGCAGTTTATTTGACAGAATTTCTACTAAGTATGTTGTATACTGTAAACTCACAGACTTTTTTCGTCACATCCATAACACATGTTTATTTTCCTCATTTAAAGTACAAAACATGTTTACAGACTGATATTTTTCTGATCTTGGTTCAATATAATGTTAATGTAAACTTTTTATGTGAATTTATGTTTTCAGTTTTTACTGCAAATGTCACATCCATAACGCTGGTATTGCTCATATATATATATATATATATATAATGTCTATTTAATACATGGAAACAAAAAAATGCACTTGAATGTAGTTTACTACAGTAAACGGGGTTGAGCATATTTGGCTTATTCAGAACTCAAATGGTTATGCCTGTCTATGTAATAGTAGAATATACAACCCATATTAAACAAACATTTTAAGTGTATTACTATTAAATTACTACTTATAAATGTAATAATAGGCTTTATATATATTTTTATTATATTATTATATATATATATATATATATATATATATATATATATATATATATATATATATATATATATATATATATATATATATATATATTACCTTAAAAATCCTAAAATCGCCTCTGTTTACATTATTGCCTGAAACTGGCTAGCCTTCATAAAAAGCTAATTAAACACGCTAATTTACCAGAAACAACTGATTTTCTGAGGGTCCACAAGGCGTGAACTGTCCACACCTCCATAAAAACAGTAGCATACCGTATAACATTAAGTCATTTTTATTGGTTTCTATTATTTAATTAATGATATCTTGGCGGCCTGCTGGGTCCCTCTGCTGGCATATTTCTGCATAACGCCCTGCATGTGCACAGACTGAGTTCAAAACTGATCTTTACTGAAGACTTTAAGGTGTTGATAACTAAGTATGCACACCTTTTCTGTTCACATGACATGGGTATGCTTAGATCATAACAGATACGGTCAGCAGAAATACTCTACAGGTATCAAATACAAATAGGCTGTGGCATATAAACAATGCTAACATATCAAATTTAGAAAAATCAAATTTAGCTTTTGGTAAGGCAGGATAGACCCAAGCTTTCATGTTGTTTACACCGAAGTCTGACCTTTCCATCTAAATGCTGAAATAAAATGAGAAGAGGAAATATTTTTCCAATATTCTATTGTTTAATTTTGGTGACAGCAGTGTCACAGAGCTTTTCTGCTGCTGTTTTGTGTGTTCAGAGGTGCTCTTCTACAGATCTTGGTTGTATATTATTTGGGTTACCTTTGCACTTTATTTCAGCTTGAACAAATCATTACTTCTGGCATCAAGGCATTTCACCCATAGAACTGAAACTCACTTGATGTTTTCTCATTCTCTGTGTGTGAATCTGTGAAAATTCTCAGTAGACAGCAGTTTTTGAAATACAAAGATAAGCCTCCATCCTGAAACAATACAGCATACACTGTAAGAATATCCATTAATTAACAGTTTCTCTGCATTTTTGTGATTCACAAGTGTTTTCAGTTTATTTATGGTTGTTAATTGCATTGTGACTTTGGTTTCTGCTCTGTCGAATTTGATGTTGAAAAATCAGCTTATAACAAATGGACTTTTATTGACATTTTAGTAGTTTGAAACAATATATGTACAAGAAATAATATATGTGGGCAACGCAGTGGCGCAGTAGGTAGTGCTGTTGCCTCACAGCAAGAACGTCGCTGGGTCGCAGGTTCGAACCTCGGCTGGGCTGGGTCAGTTGGCGTTTCTGTGTGGAGTTTGCATGTTCTCCCTGCGTTTGCGTGGGTTTCCTCCGGGTGCTCCGGTTTCCCCCACAGTCCAAAGACATGCAGTACAGGTGAATTGGGTAAGCTAAAATTGTCCATAGTGTATGAGTGTGAATGTGTGTGTGGAAGTTCCCAGAGATGGGTTGCGGCTGGAAGGGCATCCGCTGCGTAAAATCGTGCTGGATAAGTTGGCGGTTCATTCCGCTGTGGCGACCCCGCAAGGGACAAAGCCGACAAGAAAATGAATGAATGAAATAATATATAGGTGGCGATGTGGTGGCGCAGTGGGTAGCGTTGTCACCTCACAGCAAGAAGGTCGCTGGTTCGAGCCTTGGCTGGCTCAGTTGGCATTTCTGTGAGGAGTTTGCATGTTCTCCCCATGTTCGCGTGGGTTTCCTCCGGGTGCTCCGGTTTCCCCTACAAGTCTAAATACATGTGGTACAGGTGAATTGGGTAAGCTAAAATTGTCTGTAGTGAATGAATGTGTATGGATGTTTCCCAGTAATGGGTTGCAGCTGAAAGGGCATCCGTTGCATAAAACATGTGCTGGATAAGTTGGCGGTTCATTCCGCTGTGGCGACCCCTGATTAATAAAGGGACTAAGCCGAAAAGAAAATTAATGAATTAATGAAATAATATATAAACAATTAGGTCTGAAAAAAATCCTAAAATGTACTGGCAGTTTAATACCAGGTTGTTACCTATAAAATAAAACACTAATGTAGACAATTTATCAATTCAAACTATTAAAAATGTCAATACAAAAAAAATTCTACACCTGATGTTTGAGGAAAGATCAAGCTTCCATAACCTCCTAGGGCTTGAGTGTCTACATACGTGGACAGCACATTTTAGCTCTTAAGTGGCTATTTAAAATACTTTGAATGTTTTATATTTTGTTACAGACATACAGTGTCATCCTGCAACTGTTTTGCAGCATATGAAATGTCCCAAACCCTTGTTTTAACTGTCCAAAATGGGAATTACTCTCTGATAGTCAAAGCAAGTAAAAAAAAAAAATAATTCTATGTTATATATGCATTAAAAACATTCAGGAAAAATTGTTTTATGTAAATTCAGACCACGAGTCCACATATATGGACATCATTTTTCTCTAAAAGTACATCATCAAAAGATGATACTTAGATTTTTATTCTAATTAGGTTCCAATAAGCCCAAATAGCAAAGAAAAATAAAAAATGCATGTAAAAAACACCTTGGGCAACGCATAAAAAAATACAGAAAACTGTTAGTTTACGTACGCATATGTTTTACAGGTGTATGCTGCAAGATTTTTGTTTTGATGCTGGTTTAAGCTGGTTCTTGTTGATCACAATCTGATTTAATCTGGTTCTTTGCTGCTCGAGACCAGCACATGACCAGCCGAGACTAATGCTGTGTTTGAACTTCGCTGGATTGTCTTTACCACATAAATACATACACAAAGAGAGAATAAAAGTTAATTGATAATAAATGCAATTGAACATAACTGATATTGTGTGCCAGGTAAAAAACATGACATTAGGATGATGGGTACTGCTGATATAAACAGGTGCTGGTCTTAAGCCTCACGACATTCATCTGTTTCTCATTAAGTTAAAGCTCCCATGAAATGTTTTGAAATGTGCAGTTTTGTTCATTGACGTAATTTCAACTGAAATATAAAGATAGGGCGGAACACAGAGTGGCTCCTCCCCTTTAAAATCAGCCAATAGCATTTCGTTCTCATCACAGCTCTGCCAATGAGAGTGGTTGAGCTCAAGCGCATCAAATGAAAAGTAAATGAAAAGCGTCGTGAAAGAGGTAGGACATGTCAGATACTAGAGAGCATTTGACTGATTTGACACTACTATAGATATCCTTAAGACCAACATACTGATACTAACATCTAAAAAAACTTTCATCTGATTTCACAGAGACTTTAAGTCTGTTAGCAGTTTGACAGCAAGTACCCTGTCCAGGCCCAGTGCAGATGAAGCGTCAGAGA
Source organism: Danio kyathit (assembly GCA_903798195.1). Taxonomy (NCBI): domain Eukaryota; kingdom Metazoa; phylum Chordata; class Actinopteri; order Cypriniformes; family Danionidae; genus Danio; species Danio kyathit. The sequence continues at coordinate 34,939,896 of LR812520.1, read as the reverse complement.
TTGCAGAAGTACAGAGCCTAATTGAGTACACCCCATTTTAAAAATGAATATTTTTCTCCATTTCTCAGTGAATATAGGCAATGTGCTTTGGTGCATTTAAACAAAACAGATTTATTAAACAGATATATTTATTAAAATTATATTTTAGTCACCAAACATATTGAAATTGTAAGATAATACAATTAAATTCAAGCAAAATATTGCAAAAAAAAAAAAAAATTACAAACTACAAAATATCAACTAAATTTTTCAATGTTTTTGCTTCTCTTGATTTTTCCTCTTTTTAAAATTTGTATTTAATATTTTTCTATAACATAAATATTTGGGTGTACTAGTTTTTGGACCGTTATTGTAAGTTATTTTGTTAGATAAGTTCCAGATTTGGCTTCAGTACTGACTAATCTAATGTATATGCACAATATAATATTGTATAGCTTCTTATTAATAATATAAATTTAAAAGAGAGATTTGTGAGGGGTGTACTTATATATGCTGAGCACTGTATATACACACATCCTTTACTCAAGTAAAAGTACAGATACTCACGTTTAATTTGGTATCAAAATTTAAGTTGTGACTACATTATTGTACTCAAGTGAAAGTAAAGTAGTATAGCCTCAAACATGTACTTCAGTAAAAGTATATATTACTACTACCTGTTTTAGTTGCATGCTAGTAACTAGACCTCACATAATACTCATCCATTTATACAAAAAACTTACATTTCTATTTTTTTTTTATGTAAAGACGGGCTGTCAAACTCACAGTTTGCCACAGCCCTCCAGAGTTTAACACATTTAGGTTTCAAACAAGCCTGAAGGACTCAATTAGTTTGATCAGGCTTTAGTCTGACCCCGTTTAATTAGGGTTAAAGCTAAAATTAGCAGAACTGGGCTCATGTTGCTTAAAGAAACACTATGATTATGAAGTATGATTATTTTGCACATTTATTTGCGAGTGCATGATGCTTTAAGTGTGTGTGTGTGTGTGTGTGTGTGTGTGTACGTGTTTTTGTGACATATCAGGACACAAATCTGTATAATGACATGGGTATGACACGGGTATTACAAAAAAGAGGTGAAATATGAGGACATTGGTGACGTCCTCATTTCTCAAAAAGCTTATAAATAACACAGGATGAGTTTTTCAGAAAGTAAAGCTGTCCTCAGTCTCCTGTGATGGTTGGGTTTAGGGGTAGGGTGGGGTGAGGGCAATACAATATACGGTTTGATCTGTATAAAATGAATGGAAGCCTATGTAATGTACCCACTTTTCACAAAAACAAACATGTGTGTGTGTGTGTGTGTGTGTGTGTGTGTGTGTATCAGCCACTGACATGAGCTGGCAGAGTGTGAGAGCAGAGGTCATTAATATTCATGACATTTCCAAATATGGTCAAAACCAAACATATTAAATTAGGGCCAATTCCTAGGATTAGAAATAGACATGTAAACCATTTCTGGGGATTTTTGTGGCTTACTCAAGCCACATAACTTCTATTCATTTATTTTCTTTTTGGCTTAGTCCCTTAATTAATCTGAGGTCGTCACAGCGGAATGAACCGACAACTTACGGATGCCCTTCCAGCTGCAACCCATCACTGGGAAACACTTATACACACTCATTCACTATGGACAATTTAGCTTACGCAATTCATCTATACAGCGTCTTTGGACTGTGGGGGAAACCTGAGCACCCAGAGGAAACCCACGCGAACACGGGGAGAACATGCAAACTCCGCACAAAAATGCCAACTGACCCAGCCGAGGCTCGAACCAGCGACCTTCTTGCTGTGAGGCGATTGTGCTACCCACTGCACCACTGTGACACCACATTTTATTTAGATAACAGAGAACAATTTAAAATATAGTTTGAATGCTTTCTATTACACCTTTAAATAATTTAGTAAAAGTCGGCGCCAATAGCCTAGTGGTTAAGTGCGCCGACATATAGCACCTGGTGCTCACGGCGACCTGAGTTCGATTCCCGGCTCGAGGTCCTATGCCAACCCTTCCCCTCTCTCTGCTCCCAATTCTTTCGTCTGTCCTCCACTATCCTTTCCCAATAAAAAAAAGGTGAAAAACCTCTAAAAAATTATATATAAAAAAAATAAATGATAATAATTTAGTAAAAAAAAAAGTAAAGGATCATTTTAAAAGAAAACAAGTGTACAAAGTGCCAATACAGGTGTGTTATTTTGTCAGTGAAAATTGGTTAATTTTATAGATTAATGCAAAAAGTTAAGTATTATTAGACAGCAGAGGAAGTTTATATTTTTCCATGTCTGGCAGTGCCTTTATTTTACCTAGTAGCTGGTTATGAAATGAGGGGGTGAAGCAGAGGAAGTGCTGCTTCATGTTAGCTACACACTCAGGTAGTGAGGTATTAAATGATGGCGCCCTGCTGCGCTGGAGGCAGACGCTTTACATTTGTGAAAATCTGGACCTGGTAATGCACAACCATACATTCTACAATCTCTATGTCCTTTCTCTTTCTCTCTCTCTGTCCCATTTGTCCCCTCAGGATGACTGTCTAATTTTATCCCCGGTTATTGAATAACAGTCCATGAGAAGGCAGAATCAGAGTCAGGTTGAATAATCGATGGTGCCGCTCTTGCTGCTATAAATAGAAGTGGGTTAAGTGCTTCATCAGAGGGATGGAAAGGCCAGTGAAAAAAAAGACTCTGAACAAGGCTCAGTGCCTTCTAGATTTAAACCAAGAGATAATACCGAGAAGTCAAATTGTGTGTCAAATGTAATATTTATAGGAACATGCATAATGCATTGATTCAGTGACTCTAAATGAGTACAGTCTATTTAATCTCAAGTGTTTATTGCATGGTTGAGGTGTGAGAGGAGTTTCACTGTTTTTTCAGTCGTTCACACCTTAACACTTACACTACTTCACTTCATCACTAGAGGGCTTCACTAGACCTCAGACATCAGTCTGAAAGCCAATCATGGTTACAACTGGACGGTCGGGCTTGGCAAATCTTTCTAGCTAATTGTTAGTTTTAATACAGCTGAACATTAATCTGTTTGTATGTATGTTTGTGTGTGTGTGTGTGTGTGTGTGTGTGTGTGTGTGTATGTATATATATATATATATATATATATATATATATATATATTTTTTTTTTTTTTACACAAATTATCATAAAATAATACATTTTATGTTTGTTTACTTCTCTTTCGCATTTCATCATGGGACCTTAATCACTTCTCTGACCACCTTTGACCATTTAACTGCAGTTTAATAAAGTGACTTATATTGTCATTCTTAGTAGTTTGAAATGATACATTATGTTATGTCACGTTAGTGTATTGGCCATTTCAATGTGGTCATGTCATTGGCCCATGAACATTTCCTGCTTGTTATCGAACTATTTCATAACTTTAACAAGAGGCAATTCAATCATAACTTAATGTTAAAACAGCTGTCATAACATTATTCATCAATATGTGGCTCTTTTTGGATTCTTGTAAACTTCAGAAATTAAAAATGTAAAACAGGAAGTACATTGGGACCATTGTTTTTGTTATCCTTCAAAATGGTCTATAAAAATGGGTAACGATGAGCAGTCAGCACTACAGTATTTTTACTATTTGACAGATTTGTCAGAGTGAAAAAGGACCTTAGTTCACTGTGTCTTATATTGCTAAGATTCTCAACCAAGTTTGCGGATTTGTGTGAATTTTTAATATTAAAAACATTAAAGGATTTTTTTTTAAATTGAGAATACAAAAAGCCCTCATGAATGTCTCTGCTAATAAGTGTAAGTAGGATTAACAATGCTGAATGTATTTCTTTAAATATAAAGTAAAAAACAGTGAAATTGTTAAATATATATTTGTATTTATTTATGTTATTATATGTTTATTCATTCATTATTTTCCTTCAGCTTAGTCCCTTTATTCATCAGGGGTTGCCACAGCAGAATGAACTGCCAACCTATCCAGCATATGTTTTACACAGCGAATGTCCTTCCAGACAGCACTGAGATTACAGTATATATTTATAATTTATCAATATTTTTCTCTTACAATTTTTTAAAAAGACAGTTCCTCCAAAATGGCAATTCAGTCTTATTTACTCACAATTAACTTATTCCAAACCTGTTTGAGTTTCTTTTCTGGACACTCAAAGCGCTTTTCACATTTTTGGGGAGGATCTCCTCAACCACCACCAGTGTGCAGCATCCACTTAGATGACACAATGGCTATATTGTGCCAGACCGCACACCACACATCAGTTGATTGGTGGAGAGGGGACAGAGAGATGAGGCCAATTAGGATATGGGGATGGTTAAGAGGCCATGATGGACAGAGGCCAGTGGGCAAATTTGGGATTTCTGGGATTTCTGGGAAATCTGGGATTTTTAATGACCACAGAGAGTCAGGACCTCGGTTTAACGTCTCATCCGAACGACGGTGCTTTAATTAGTCCCCATTAATATACTGGGGCGCTAGGATCCACACAGACCGTAGTTTGAGCGCCCCCTGCTGGTCTCACTAACACCACATCAGAAGATATTTTGAAGAATGTTGGAAAACAGTAGCCAATGACTTCCATAGAACTTTTTTCCTAATATGAATCTCGATGCCTTCCGGTTTTCCAAATTTTTACAATGAAATCTAATTTTTTTCCTGTTATGGCAAGGCTAAATTTTTAGCATTCACATGAGGGTCACATGATCCTTCAGAAATCCTCATAATATGCAATTTTGGTGCTCAGAACATTTACTATAAACTTCAATGTTGAAAACAGTTATGCTTAATATTCATTCATTCATTTTCTTTCAGCTTAGTCCCTTTATTCATCAGGGGTCGCCACAGTGGAATGAACCGCCAACTTATCCAGCATTTGTTTTACACAGCGGATGCCCTTGCAGCTGCAACCCAGTATTGGGAAACACCCATACACACTCATTCACACGCATACACTACGGCCAATTTAGTTATTCAATTCACATCTACGGTATACTGAATATCTTTGGACTGTGGAGGAAACCGGAGCGAACATAGGGAGAACATGCAAACTTCACACAGAAATGCCTCTGTGCCACCGTGTCCCCCGTTATGCTTAATATTTTTGTGGAAACCACGCTAAACAATTTTTAATAAACAAAATACACAATTAATTTGAAATAGAAACATTTCATAAATATGTTTACCGTCACTCTGGATCAATATAATTATTACTGAAAGAAAATTTAACTCCATACATTCAAACAGTCATTTATGTTGATAAAACAATTGAAAGTGCTGACAACTAAAATGCTACTCTTAGGCAGCATCGAACAACACAAACCTGCTTTGTGAATGAATGATCCTCTTTGTCCTGATTCATGACTTTGTGCTCATTCACTTGAAGCAGTCGAGCTGCAAGAGGAAATGATAAGAGAAGACCGTTTAATAGACATGCATTAAATTAACTGTACAGTCATGTTCACATATACTCTATGAGACTCCCATCTCTGACAGTCCCAGTCAAAGCTCTGCTCTAAAAGACTAATGAGGCTGAATTACTATTTGCTTTTATTCCTGGGAGGAAATAGGGCTTTGTTAATGAAGATGTTCGTCAGGTTTACCAAACTGAATAGGCTAATTCCTGTTTAGTGCCTCAACACAGCACTTTACCGAACAGGACAATACAGTTTATGTGACCAGCCATGTCTTTATGTGCATTTTATAAGTTAATTACACATCAGTGTTACATCAAAATACTACCGCGTGACCTTTGTGCACAGAATGAGATAGACTTCATGAAAAGGCTGCAGCTGCGACTGAATGAAATGGATTAATCAACTATACACAAGATTTTGTGGTGTTCCACAGGAATCCCCTTTTATCTTCACTTGCAAGTCGCTACAAGCACGTTCCTTCCAAACACCTTACAAGACTAAACTCACATTCTCCAGTAGTCGTAGTTAAAATCAAGTGATCTATTGTGTGATTTCAATCTGAATCGTTAGTTTCAGCTGTGTGTAATCCAGTAAACAGAGGGACAGCTGAAACGTGCAGTGGGTGTACAATCATGATTAGGACTTTTCACACTCTCCAGCTTATCAATTACTATGTTTACATGGACATCAGTAATCAAATTATTTGCCTTAATCTGAATAAGACAATAATATGATTAAGGTGTTTACATAAATTGCTTTTTGAATGTTCCTTTCATGATCCAGTTTTACATGTTATAGCACAAAATTCGATTATGTCACTGCGTCACCACGCTATCCACATTTCCTCCGGAGTTTCACATAATTTCGGGTGTTTCACTTTTAGTTTGTTGACTTTAACTGCAGTTTGGCACTTTCATTCAGGAACATTTCATGCATGTCCCCTGCGACAAACGATATATTGGATGCAAGTATGAACTGCTGGATGACAGTAATTTTAATGGAATTTGATATTGCACGCCGTAGCCTATGGGAAAAACCTCCGCATTTCTCGATGCAGGTGTCTGTGGTCCTTTACTGACTCGGTAGGTACGTGTGTGTATAAAATATTCTGTCACAAAATGCGGCGAATATCCTACACGATGGTAATAGTTTGATTAAGGTGCTTACATATCTGTACTGCACTTCAATAATGCGACTATAATCGTCATACTCCACATGTCTTAATTCGATTCGTCTTTAGTTCGTTTATGACCTTATTTGGGTTAAATTAATAAAAAAAAATGAGATAAAAAATAAATAAATAAAAATCGCTGTTTATATGATAGACTTTTAATCAGAGTACTGTCTTAACCGTATTAAAATCGGATTATCGGTGTCCATGTAAACATACCCATTGTTCTAAACCTAATTTAGAAATGGGTTAGTTAGCACTGCCTCCTACTATAAAGCACTGCATTCCCAAATGTGTTCAGTGTCAAGCACTAAGGTGTTCGAATGTTATGGCTTATTACAGACAATAGCTAATCACTTGCCTTACCTGTGTTTGACAATCACAAAAATTTTGTATGTATGGTAAAGATCAAAATTAGTATACCAGCCTACAATTTACACAATTTCGAGGTCACTCCTTAGTTCTGTTTGAAGTTATAGGAGTTAGGATGACATTTACATGCAACCATAGGCTCATTCTGAAAACGTAGCCCTATATACATTTCTGGAGATCGCAAATTATTTAGCCAGAGCAACGTATAGCTGCATTTCATCTTTAAAATGACCGCTACAGGGTGGTTTGATGCCGTTCCTTTTCTCCCTTACCAGCTGACCGCTTACCTCCATATGGACTGCTTTCCTGTTGTTACCAGTTTGTCCGGGAGCTTGACATGTACGTTGGTGGACTTGAGACGCAGAGTTGACTGCGGATTTTGAGTTTGATGAAGAACAGTTCCAGAAAGAGGGTAAGACAAAAACAGAAACTGAAAAATAAAATAAACAAGTAAATAACAGGGTGAGAATGTGGTGAAATCTGACGTGGTAAATATCAGGGTGATTTTCTTATTGCTTTTTAAAACACTGCGGTTGGGTTTGGGGAAGGGGAGGCTAGGGTGAATCGGTCGGTTGGTCAGTCAGTAAGTCAGTCAGTAGACAGCGGCCTCTGGTGGATTTACGTGAAAAGAGCAGGCACGAATGGCACTCACGAGAGAAATTTGAGATCTGAAAAAGTGTACACAGCGGCCTGTGGTGGATTTACGTGAAAAGAGCAGGCACGAATGGCACTCACGAGAGAAATTTGAGATCTGAAAAAGTGTACACAGCGGCCTCTGGTGGATTACATGAGAAGAGCAGGCACAAAAGGCACTCAAGAGAGACATTTGAGATCTGAAAAAGTGTACACAGCGGCCTCTGGTGGATTACGTGAGAAAAGCAGGCACGGAAGGCACTCACGAGAGAAATTTGAGATCTGAAAAAGCGTACACAGCAGCCTCTGGTGGATTACGTGAGAAGAGCAGGCATGAAAGGCACTCACAAGAGAAATTTGAGATCTGAAAAAGCGTACACAGCAGCCTCTGGTGGATTACGTGAGAAAAGCAGGCACGGAAGGCACTCACGAGAGAAATTTGAGATCTGAAAAAGCGTACACAGCAGCCTCTGGTGGATTTACGTGAGAAGAACAGGCACAAATGGCACCCACGAGAGAAATTTGAGATCTGAAACAGCGGACACAGCAGCCTCTGGTGGATTTACGTGAAAAGAGCAGGCACGAATGGCACTCACGAGAGAAATTTGAGATCTGAAAAAGCGTACACAGCGGCCTCTGGTGGATTACGTGAGAAAAGCAGGCACGGAAGGCACTCATGAGAGAAATTTGAGATCTGAAAAAGTGTACACAGCAGCCTCTGGTGGATTACGTGAGAAGAGCAGGCACAAAAGGCACTCACAAAAGAAATTTGAGATCTGAAAAAGCGTACACAGCAGCCTCTGGTGGATTACGTGGGAAGAGCAGGCACGAAAGGCACTCACAAGAGAAATTTGAGATCTGAAAAAGCGTACACAGCAGCCTCTGGTGGATTACGTGAGAAAAGCAGGCACGGAAGGCACTCACGAGAGAAATTTGAGATCTGAAAAAGCGTACACAGCAGCCTCTGGTGGATTTACGTGAGAAGAACAGGCACAAATGGCACCCACGAGAGAAATTTGAGATCTGAAAAAGCGTACACAGCGGCCTCTGGTGGATTACATGAGAAAAGCAGGCACGGAAGGCACTCACGAGAGAAATTTGAGATCTGAAAAAGCGTACACAGCGGCCTCTGGTGGATTACGTGAGAAGAGCAGGCACGAAAGGCACTCACAAGAGAAATTTGAGATCTGAAAAAAGCGTACACAGCAGCCTCTGGTGGATTACGTGAGAAGAGCAGGCACAAAAGGCACTCAAGAGAGACATTTGAGATCTAAAAAAGTGTACACAGCGGCCTCTGGTAGATTACGTGAGAAAAGCAGGCACGGAAGGCACTCACAAGAGAAATTTGAGATCTGAAAAAGTGTACACAGCGGCCTCTGGTGGATTACGTGAGAAGAGCAGGCACGAAAGGCACTCACAAGAGAAATTTGAGATCTGAAAAAAGCGTACACAGCAGCCTCTGGTGGATTACGTGAGAAGAGCAGGCACAAAAGGCACTCACAAGAGAAATTTGAGATCTGAAAAAGCGTACACAGCAGCCTCTGGTGGATTACGTGAGAAAAGCAGGCACGGAAGGCACTCACGAGAGAAATTTGAGATCTGAAAAAGCGTACACAGCAGCCTCTGGTGGATTTACGTGAGAAGAGCAGGCACAAATGGCACCCACGAGAGAAATTTGAGATCTGAAACAGCGGACACAGCAGCCTCTGGTGGATTTACGTGAGAAGAGCATGCATGATAGGCACTCACGAGAGAAATTTGAGATCTGAAAAAGTGTGACAAAACAAAAACGGCAAAAAAAATGTAGCACCTGAGTAGAATTTTGCTCTCTCCAGAAAGCCTGGGTTGTTTACATGGTATAATAAACTTACATCAGATATGTAAATAAGAATACTGATCAAAATTAAGATAATTTTCAGAATCCTTTGATTTATTGATGTTAATCTGGCACCTGCTGGTAAATTAATGAATTAGCTGACAAACCATATTAACCGACAGCCGAACCTTCCAGTTTTCACTGAATTTGGAGGATGGAGAATTGAAATAATGAAATGGCAGCCCAGAGTCTTGATCTAAACCCAACTCAAAATGTGGTATGCTCTAAAAGACTAATGATGTCTGAAACTAATGATATCTTAGTGATATCAATGAGAGACTGATGTCCTTTGGTAAACTAGTGATGTCCTGTGAAAGACTAGTGATGTTCTGTGAGGGACCAGTGATGTCTGTTTTTCTGTCTAATTTTCACTACTGCACGTCTTTTGTGTTTAGTTAGGTTTCTGTTGTGTCTGCCAGATCAGACAAGTTGAAATAAAACCTTTTTTTTTTTTCATAAACTGAGTGAGTTTATGTGCTATTATTGACCTGTATAAATTCTCTGCCGGTTTATACATGACAGTCACTTCACATGTGACTGCCTCCAACTATGAACTCTGCACTCACGCCTCTTTTTGTAAACAAATTTCATTTGTTTCATTCATTTGTTATCATTTTAACAGTAAAGCAATCTTGGCATGTAGAGACCCACAGGTGTCCTTACACAGAATCCCAGCTTCAAAAGAGGCTAAATATATTTTATATATATATGAAGGGAATATTCCAGAAGGAGTGGGCAAAAACTTGCTCCTGTGTGTAAACTATTTTATACCAGACTGCTTTATGACCTCAGGCAATACAAAGCTGGACTTACAATAAAATTTATTTTAAGGATGTAGCTGAACCTATAATTTGTCTGAAAGATGTCAGTTTTTATATATAATTCATGCTCACTTGGTTATTGTTATTAAACGCCAGCTTCAGTTCACTGGTGTTTAGATCATCATCCTTGATGTGCAGAGCTGTGTTTGTCAGAGTGTTCTTGATTTACACATTAACCAGCTCAGAAACTGTGCAGCTGAGCATTTGTTAAATACACCAGTGTCACTTTTCACATGTATAAATGTTTGTGGGGTGTCATGGTGGCTGAGTGGTTCGCACAATTACCTCACAGCAAGAAAGTTGCTAGTTCGAGTCCCGGCTGGACCAAGAGCCAGTTTTGTGTGGGTTTCCTCCTAGGTGCTACAGTTCCCCCCGGTCCTAAAACATGCAGTAGAGGTTAATTAGATAAGTAAATTGGTGTCAGTGTGTGAATGGGTGAGTGTGTGGTGTCTTCTAGGACGCTTTGTACGCTTTCAGTACTGGGTTGCGTCAGGAAGAGCATCTGCTGGTAAAACATATGCCAGAGTAATTAGGATGAAGTAGGGACCAATAAGCCAAAGAAAAGTGAGTGAGTGAGTGAGTGAGTGAGATGTTTGTTTGAATACATTTTCCATCGATAATGGCGAACTGCAATGTCAAACAATGATAAATAACACACAACGATTATACAAGCAGGAGTCTCACTTTATGTCATCATAATGTGGACTTCAAATACTCCCTGTCAGTCATACACACAAAGTTCATCAGAAGCTCGAGGCTTGGTTGAGTGTTTTGTGTGTACTGCGCTGGTTTTGCTCCTTATGAATTGATCGTCATTCCTGATTCTGCAGCCTCAGAGAGGGGCCGGAGAACAGCCGCTGTTTAGCATTTAAAGAGATATGAATCAAATTGGGGGCAGTGCGGTGGTGCAGTGGGTAGCGATGTTGCCTCACAGCAAGAAGGTCACTGGTTCGAGTCTCGGCTGGATCAGTTGGCATTTCTGTGTGAAGTTTGCATGTTCTCCCTGTGTTCGTGTGGGTTTCATCCAGATGCTCTGATTTCCCCTACAGTCCAAAGACATGAGCTATAGGTAAATCGGGTAAGCTAAATTGGCCGAAGTGTATGTGTGTGAATGAGTGTGTATGGTTGTTTCCCAGTAATGGGTTGCAGCTGGAAGGGCATCCGCTGCGTAAAACATATGCTGAATAAGTTGACGGTTTATTCTGTTGTGGCGACCCCTGATTAATAAAGGGACTAAGCCAAAATGAAAATGAATGAATCAATGAATCAAACTGGCTCGCTGTGATCTGAAGTGTTTTTAAAGGACATGTTGTTTATTTACACTACCGTTAAGAAATGTCAGTAATTTATAGACTTTATTCAGAGCCTAAAGAATCATATTACAGGAGGTTAAGCACAGTGTGAAAAGTCCTAAAGAGTGCATCATCAACTCTCTCTGGACTTTGGTGGCGCTCGCTCTAGCAGGCCTCCTCGTTTGGAGGTGCATTATTGATGGCTCTGTCTCACTCTGTGTTGCTGTTGCTTAGAGAGGGATACAGAGGCACTTAGGAAATTGAACTAGATGCAAACTTCATTGCAGCAAACCTTTTAGTGATGTCATTAATTAAACTGCATTGTGAATATGGAGTGTGTTTGGCAAAAGACTGTGACAGCCATCGGCTGCTGGACTGACTGCTTCAACTGAAGCACTTAGACAAACACACAGAGTGATGTCATCCATGCAACATACTGCTGAGAGTTTTGGGAAAAGTAGTTTTTAGTCGACGGTGTATTGAAAAGAAGCCAAAGATAAGATGATCCTATTAAAATAAACCAAAAGAAGATGTAAATGTATTAATATGGTAAATTATTTATTAATGAATATCGAAAACATTTATATAGTCAAACTGTTATGTTTGTTCTTTTTAGATGAGATATGCCTATAGACAGGCCAAAAGAGCTAGAGAGACAGACAGACAAACAAACAAAAAACAGGAAGACAGAAAGATAAATACTACACATTTATCATATAATAGTACATTCATTTTGAGTTATGTCAGAAATGTATTTGGTCATGTATCCTCATATTTATGAACAGTGTTGTGCAAGTTACTTCCAAACTGTAATACATTACAGATTACTTGTTACTGTTATTTAAAAGTAATCCCTTACATTACAATATTACTGTCTCAAAATTGTAATATGTTACATTACTCTTATATTACTTTTTAGTTACTCACCAAAATAACTCCAGAATTAGAACTTAACATTCTAAAGTGACCAAATGTACTGCAGAGCATTTTACGTCCAGTAGAAAGCGATATGATGTAGCATAATGACTGTGACCTATCCAGGCTACTAACAATATAGTATATAACTGGCAACGTGAAGGCTCAAGACAATGCAGGAGAGGATAACAGTCAGATTCACAAATGATCTGTTAAAAGTATGGTAGAGGTAAAGTGGTTACCTGGCAATATCTGTGAATATTCTTTCATTCATTCATTGTCTTGTCGGCTTAGTCCCTTTATTAATCCGGGGTCGCCACAGCGGAATGAACCGCCAACTTATCCAGCACAATTTTACGTAGCCCTTTTACGATGCCCTTCCAGCCGCAACCCATCTCTGGGAAACATCCTCACACTCATTCACACTCATAGACTACGGACAATTTAGCTTACCCAATTCACCTGTACCGCATGTCTTTGGACTGTGAGGGAAACCGGAGCACCCGGAGAAAACCCACGCGAACACAGGGAAACGCCAACTGACCCATATCTGTGAATAGCTTGACTATATTCATATTAGACACATCAGGCCTATATGTAAACTCCAATGCCATGACAAAATGCAGATTTCTTTTCTCTTCTTATTGTTGCCATTATTGTGTTCACTTTAAATTCAAGTGGCTCACAACACAAAACTGTCATGCACAAAGTGAGCATGATGAGCATAGCTTTCTCAATATAATCCTCGTGCACCGATTGCCTCTGTGGACAAAACAGCTTGTGAGCTCTCGAATATACGCTGCTCGCGTGCAAATTTTCTCACGCTCTCTCAAATATGCACTGCTCACGCACAAATGTTCTTGCGCGCTCTCAGTACACTCGCTCAGTGAGATTATATGCAGACTCGCAATTTGTCTTGTGCTCCCTTTTCGTGCTTTTTGATATGATTTATATTGGTGCACTGTTTATTAACAATAACCAAAATACTAAAATAAACTTACATATAAATTTTTTTATCTAATAAACCATAACCTTTTTGGCTGTATGTTATATGATGAGATATTTCCAGTTTTAAACACTAAAAGACAGAGAATAGACACTGGATGTAAAGAATACGTTTTATTTTAAAAACATTTAAACATCTAAAAGGTGCACCATACTAATCAAATAAAAAACATTTTAACTAAAATATAACTAACTCATGCAGAAATGTAACTGATAGAAAATATGGATAAACTTGATAAGGTATTACTGTATAGCCTACTGTACTATTCACTCTTCAAATAAATGTCACTATAAATCCCATTTTATCATGGCAACTAAAATAAAGTGAACTAGTTTCTGCTGTTTTCCACATTGTTGATAAGATTGTGCAGGACATTTTGTCCGTCATCCTCTTCATTTTGAGGAAAAGCTGTTCCACAGGGCCCCTGAACACACATACTGGCATGTACTATAGTAAAGTACTTCAATTAATCTGTTGTGGTAATACTATAGTTGCTATGGTAACACAAGTGTAATGTATAATAAATGACCCAATGCTGTAGTGTTTTTTTACAACATAGGGTATAATATACTACAATTCACCACACTTTACTGTAGTAAACTTTGTATTTCATTTTATGAATTTACTATTCTTAATACTACAGTATGCTGAAGCATTCATTAACAAGTTGTAAATATTACTAGCCTAAAACAGTAGTATCCCTAACTCTCAAAAACACTTGTATTTATTATAGAATTTACCTTAACCTGTAGGTAAATAGTGCAGCAATATACCTGTATAAACCATATCAACATTCTTGGGATAACAATTTAACAGGAGGATCTCTGGAGAGCAAAAGCACAAAAAAAGGAGGAAACACAAGGCACAAATTGTGAGTCTGCATCATCTGACGGAGAGAGCATATCATTCACACGTGAGCAGCCCAGACAGTGTTTTGAGTGCACGAGAGGAGTTTTGTTCACCACACCGGCGCGTTCGCTCGCTCGTATTACATGAATGCGCTCTCGACTTGTAATACTTACGACATTTGTCAGTGAAATAACACCAAATGCACGTACGTCCATCTCGCGAATGTCTTCTGTCATTTCCATCTATTTGCCGCTTTTCCGCAGCGCGTTAGGGCTTAATGTTACTGCGAACCAGGCTGAGCCACTAGCCCCGGACCTCAAGCTCAGAGGCTGAAATCATTCCGCGTTCAAAGAAAGAAGTTCCAATAGCCAGAGGGAGATTAATGACAACACACACGTATGTTCACTCACCACGAACAGAAAATAGATCTGCGGTATTTTTTATTTGTTAATGTCTTGCGGGCGAAAAGTTTGTTGTAACGCACGCGTTACTGAACATGTACCGAGTAAAATATTACTGAAAATGTAAAAGTAATGCCTTACACTACTGCGTTACTTGAAAAAGTAATATGTTACTGTAATACATTACTTTTGTAACGCATTACTCCCAACACTGTTTATGAATGTATGTATATTTAAACTTTTTAATATCAGTTAACTTCTAGGATAATTTTGACTATAACTGGACTATGACTTTTTAACTTTTCCTCATTATTATTGTCATTTAACTATAAAACAATACAAAACAAAACAGAGGACTTGGACACAGCTTTATGACAATTATGATGTATTATTTCAATTTGGACAAAGTCATTTAGACTGATAACTTTTTGTCATATTGATGATTTTGACCTCATTACCACATTTATTAATGTCTGTATGTAAATTTAGATTTTTAATGCCAGAATTATACGTTTTTTTTTGTAATTATAACATATGTGATCTTTTTAACTTCATATGTTATAATTATGACCTAGAATTGTTAATGTTTTACATCAGAATTCCCACTTATGTCTTACTTAATACTTTTTTTTCAAAATGTGGATTGTTCCCTCTTAACTAAGACTACAAACATTTCTAGATATTAGCATTTCAAAATGTCTGAATATTCAATTATTGTCAGAATTGAAACTTTTACCACTGAAATTATGGCTATATGGAAATTCAGATTTTCTAATTTCAGAATTTTAACTTTTTTTTTGTCATAATAATGATCACAATTATGACTTTAAATTAATTATGAATTTATCTCATTGTGACCTACCCCATATTTATATGTACATTTCAACCTTTGGATATCAGAATAATTAACTTCATAATTTTACGTTTGACTTCGTAATTTTGGCCTTTACCCTAACTTTGAACGGTTGCCTCATAATTATGATCAATTACTTTTTGATATCAGAATTTCAACTTTTCATGTCACAATTTTGACATTTTGAAGAATTTCTTGTGCCCTTTATTGTGTTCTCTTTGAACAATACAAAACAAAACACAGGACTATCAGCCTTGTGACACTAATGATGTAGCATTGTTAGTTTTACATCAGAATTCCAACTTATGTCTTCATAGTTTTCTCAAAATTTGGATTGTTCCCTCTTATCCAAGTCTACAAACATTTCTAGATATTAGTATAAAATGTTCAAATATTCACTTATTGTCAATTTAGACTTTGACCACCAAAATTATGGCTACATGGAATTTCTGATTTTCTAATGACAGAATTGTAACTTTTTTTGTCATAATAATGACCGCAGGTATGACGTTATTATAATGATGAGTTTATCTCATTGTGATTTTCCCCATATTTATATATACATTTCAACTTTTTGATATCAGTATAGTTACCTTTAACTTCATAATTTAAAGTTTGACTTAGTAATTTTGGCCTTTACCCTAGACTTTGAACGGTTACCTCATAATTATAATCAATTATTTTCTGATATCAGAATTTCAACTTTTCATGTCACAATTTTGACATTTTGAAAAATTTCTTGAGCCCTTTTTGTGTTCTCTTTGAACAATACAAAACAAAACACAGGACTTCCAGCCTTGTGACAATTATGATGTATTATTTCAATTTGGATGAAGTAATTTAGCCTTATAACTTAGAATGTTTTGTCATATTAATTTTGACTTTTACCTCATTTATCAATGTCTGTATGTAAATTTAGATTTTTAATGCCACAACTGTAAGGTTTTTTTTTTTTGTAATTATGACTAAGGTGATCTTTTTAACTTGATATGTTATAATTATGACTTAGAATTGTTAATGTTTTACATCCGAATTCCAACTTATGTCTTCATAATTTTCTCAAAATTTGAATTGTTCTCTCTTAACTAAGTCTACAAACATTTATAGTATTTCAAAATGTCAGGATTTTCCGTTATTGTCAATTTAGACCATCATAATTATGGCTACATGGAAATTCAGAATTTCTAAGTTCAGAATTTTTAACTTTTTCGTCATAATAATGATCACATATGCACATTTCAACATTTTGATATCAGAATAACTAACTTTAACTTAATTTAGCCTTATAACTTGCAACTTTTTGTAATATTGATGATTTTGACTTCAGTACCTCATTTATTAATGTCTGTATGTAAATTTAGATTTTTTAATGCCAGAATTTAAAGAGGTTATTTGTCATTATGACATATATGATCTTTTTAACTTGATATATTATACTTATGACTATGGGATTGTTAATGTTTTATATCAGAATTCCAACTTAAGTCTTACTTTTGTCTTACTTTTTTCAAAATTTGGATTGTTCCCTCTTAATTAAGACTACAAAAATTTCTAGATATTAGCATTTCAAAATGTCAGAATTTTCACTTATTGTCCTAATTTAGACCAAAATTATGACTACATGGAAATTCTGAATGTCTAATTTCAAAATTGTACATTTTTTATCATAATACTAATCACAATTATGACTTTATTATAATTATGAGTTTATCTCATTGTGACCTACCCCATATTTATATGTACATTTCTTTTTTGATATCAGAATAACTAACTTTGGTTACAAACTTAGTAATTTAGGCTTTTACCCTGATTTTGAATGGTTACCTCATAATAATGATCAATTACTTTCTGATATCAGAATTTCAACTTTTTATGTCATAATTTTGAAGGATTTCATGTGATCATTATTGTGTTCTCTTTAAAGAATCTCTCAGTTTGTCACAAACTCTTCCCAGTATCATTGCTGCTGTATGCGTCATGCGGGAAAGGTGGTTTTCACAGTGGCCTCAACTGTCATTAAAGGTGTTGTTGACTAGTTTACTATCAAATTGCAGGTACCTGTGGAAGGTGTTCAGTCCTCCTCCCTCACATTGACTTGTTTCTCCACACCATCAGTCTGACAACAAAAACTGACACCCTCATAAAAGCCCTGAGCTTGTGAACTGGCACTAGAAGAGCTCTATTCTCAACCTCCTTCAATCCCTCCTCTATCTATCTCTGCCTCTCCTTTCTCTCTGACCTTTCTTCAGGCTCTGAATGCCTCATTTGATCTGACCGATGTTTGTTTATGGTCTGCGCAAATACAAATTGAGTTTTCCCCCCACCCTTTTCACCGAAGATGTGAAAGAGCAGGAAAAGGATGTGCTCTGTTTGGTTTGCATGGTGCCCCATTCATTTGTAAATGGCTGTGGATTGGAGAGGCTTGTCCAGGAGCTGTGACAGTTCAGTGAAAGGACTTACCCACAAAGAAGAGATCCAACTAATCAGCAACTTCAGAGGGACTAATTGCATGAGGAATGCATTGGGTATAGGATGAGGTGTGAGGAGGTACGTGTGTGTGCCCCATCCATCAAGCCGCTTCTGTGGAAGAAAGGAAAAAGAGAGGCTGTTCTTTGTGGGAAGCTGTAGTCTTTCAACATTATCATTAAAAAAAATACACATCTGAAATATTTAAAGACTAATGGTGAATCAAATATCGCACACTTTCACAGTAGTTTTGTAAAAAAGTATGTTTCAAAGTTTTGTAAATTACTGTATGAATGGTTTGAATGTCATTTTCACAAGCATCCCTCACTTCCATTCATACATCCTTTCTTGTAGAATCGTGGGATAATAAAGTGTCCATTGGATGCACACTTCACAGTCTAAGCACAAGTAGTAGGTCATCCATATGCTTCTCGTCTAGTCTTTTCAAAATACTATTACGCCACACTATTCAAAACCTCTAAAATAATCAAGAAACCTCTAGAAAAATCAAGAAAGGCATTGAAAAATTTAGATGATATTTTGTAGGTCGTAATTTTTTTTCAATATTTTGCTTGAATTTAATAGTATTATCTTTTAATTTCTAAATATGTTTGGTGACTAAAATATTATTTTAATAAATATAGTTTTTTTTAGTTAGTTTTGTTTAAATGCACCAAAATTCATTGCCTATTTTCACTGAGAAATGGATACATAATATTCATTTTCAAAATGGGGTGTACTAAATTATGCTACATAGAGAAATACATATAATGCCCCCCCACCCAAAAATAATAATAATAAAAATAAATTCATGTTTACTCACCTAGTATTATTTTGATGCTCTTAATGATATATGTGCGTGTAGTTATATAATGTGTTATATATTTTACACATTAACAACAATTGCAGTACTTAAGAAGATGGAAAGAACAAGTCTTAAATCATGTAATACTTCTTTTTTTTACTTACTCGTGCATGTACACTAAAAACATATTTCTCATGTTGTTTAATTAAACACATTTTTGTTGTTTTGTTTTAATAAAAAAGAAGACAGACAGACAGACAGACAGACAGACAGACAGACAGACAGACACAGACAGACAGACAGAAAGACCGCTCTTCTCTCCCCCACCTCATCACACACCAACCCAAAGTGAAGTTTCATAAACTAATTTTGAGAGGAGCACGTGATATGATTGAGCACAACTGGCTGCTCATCTGTAATCAGTAATAGTCCAATCAAAGTGATCTAAGCTTACTATAAATGGATCGTTTTCTCCCTACTGCTCTATCTTCGTTTTGGAAGAATCCCCCCTTCCACCCCATCTCCTCCTTTTCCTCCCTTTCCTAAGGGGGAGCTCTCGGGACCTACCTGATCTCGGATCCCCTTATATGCTTACTGACCGGGCGGGAGCCTTGGGCTCAAGAATCTCCGACCTCAGGGTTCTCTCCCGGGACAGCATTCAAAACCTGTTTTAAGCGTTAAGCATATCTAAGTAGGAACTCTTGAAATACTATAAATTCTGAGTTTGCCTCACACAGGTGAGTGGGCTTAACAAACCACCTGTAGAAAACCCACTCATCTCACTGACACATTAACCAACACAAACACAGTGCATTTATGAAGTGTGCTTCACACAGTGGGCTTGACAAACCACCTGCAGAAACACTTTCTCTTTCTCTCTTTCTCTCTCTCAAAAAATTTATAAAAAACAAATAAATCTAGCCCTTTTAGGGCATACCCACACTAGGTACAGTTGCCTTGAACCGTGCTGAAGCGCGATTGTCCCTCCTCCCCTCTCCCTCGACGGCCTGAACCTGAGCATGCTTACATCATCAATGATGCGACTGTTCAGTTTAACAGAAGAGAAGCGCTCTCGCTCAGCACAGTGGAGATTGCTTTAGTTATAATGTTTTAGTCATTAGGGATGAAGTGACACGCAGTAAAATATTTTGCCGAACAGATCCACAACTTTTGACGCTCATAAATGATCATAAATGTCATCGCGCTGCAGGTATAGGAGGTTTGCTGAAGGTGCAGCTGACGTGCAGTGAGGGGTTTGCGTCTTTAATAAACTACGACAGTTTGTGTTCATTGAAAAGTAAGAATGATTAATAAATCCATATGAAACAGTCCCTTAAAGTGACGTTGTGGCTTCAGTTTTGGGCTCATGCGGGCTTTGTGTACCGCGCCAAAGCCCAACCGAACCACACTCTGGCTCACCTCTTCCAACCGGGCCAGGGCCGGCCAACTGAACTGCGCCTGGGCCTGATTTGGAGCATTCGCACTTGTCAAACGAACCGGGAAACGTGACTGAGCGCGGTTCAAATAGCATAGTGTGAGTGCACTCTTACTGTAGCACTAAATTCTCTGAGCACAAACAAGTTTCTTTGTATAACTAGCACTTCTTGTGTGTATTGCATCGTTGAATGTCTCCTCAACTGTAAGTCGCTTTGGACAAAAGCATAAATGAGTATGAAAATGTAAATGAAATGTAAATGAAAGAGAAAGAGAAGTTAAACTAATGCTGCAACTTCTTAGATATGACATTCTCCAAATAAATGCTATCAATGATACTTTTTTTTGAAGACACATCATCAGTAATAAAACCAATAAACATTTTACTCAAAACACGTACTTTACCGGTCAATGACAAATCCAGAAAACTGCTAATAATTTCATAGTGTTCCCATGATCTTTCCCCAAAAGCTGTAATAGACTTCAGAAAAACGACACTGGTGAGAAAACAGAAGTTAAGAAAGCATCTGATCACAGCAACATTATTTTGCTTGCATATGCTCTGCTAATCACCAGCATTATTATAATTACACTGTTATTCAGTCCTCACATAAAAATCTGCCTATACAGCCTTTCACAGACAACCTAGGAAATCAGTATCATTTTTAGTTTCATAAAAATCTACTATCAATAAAAAGATACTATCAATGAAAATTCCTACACAGTCCCATTAAATAACACTTTATGTTAAATGGTTTTCAGTAAAGCTGTACCAAGTGAAGACCACCAACATCACCTCATAGGAAAGAGGGAGCCCACTGAGAATCGAAATCCACTCCACAGCAAGCCTCCACCCAAAAACCCGTCTAGCCGTCTGTTCTATGAGCAATTTTTGGTTGGTTTGTCAAGAGCTTTCCGAACAAGGAGGAAAAGCGCAAGATGGCAGGATCACAATGGGCCTGATAAAAGTGTGGAGTGGAGATGCAGCTGTTCAAATAACAAGCATGTTGCATCTAGGCTACGATGAGTCATATAAGCCCCTTATGGGATATCAACAGGTACGGCCTCCCAGGATTTGCCTGCTGCAGTTGAATAGATGAAAAAAAGGGCAAATACCTTAAACAGTTTCCTAAAGCCTCTGTGAAAAGCCTACTTGAGAGAGGAGAGGGTGGTCGGCTGTGTTTTAAGTGTGATGGGAAAGATCCACAAGCCTTCAACCGTAGGTCCACATGCATGTGAATTAACTTGTCAGAGGATAAACAGAGAGATATAATTGGTGACAGACAAGCCACCAAAGAAGGAATTCTGGGCTAAATGAGCAGAGTGATTTTTTAACAGTTTTTGACAGGGCTAAATCTGACAAAATGCACAATAACAGAAAAGTTTTTTGTGTGTGTGGATAATAGTTGCATGGTGGAAGCTAATTGTAGATGTCAACACAAACAAAAAGTCATTTAATAGGGTTATGTTTTTGATATGACGATGAATTATATAGAAATTTCTACAAATTATAAATTACAAATGATAATTATAATTATAAAAATAATAATTATAAAAAATAGCATGATGCATGCATTTACGACTAAGCAAAATAAAATCCGATTATGCTACATGAATACGATAATATTATGCTTAAAATTTGCGTATAATACAGGGGCCGAGAGAGCTTACGTGCTGCAAATTAAGAAAACACACGCAATTACAAAAAACACCAGCAAATTAAGAAAAGATCTGTACATGCTGCAAATCCTCACAACACACAGACATTAAAAAAAAAATGGCTACATTTTCCCATAATGCAAACAAATTAATGAAACGAGCTGCATTTTCTCACAACACAAACAGTTTACGAAAACGCGCTGCATTTTCCCACAACGCAAACAAATTAAAGAAACACGCTGCATTTTCCCACAACACAAAAAGAACAGAACACAACAGAAATGTTTTAAGGAGACCCAAAAATGTGATGGACGTCGCTGTGCCATGAATGTTGCTCAGTGAAGTTGAAGGTGAGCTTTGAAAGGTGAGTTTTTTTGTTTGTTTATTTTAATATCCCGATTCCCGTGTCTTTAGTATCTATTAGCCGAAATAACCATAACCTCAATAGCCGGGTGGGTCATGTTTTAGGGTCTCCTTGAAACATTTTCGTTGTGTTGTGAGCATATGCAGTGCGTTTGCGTAAAATGTTTGCGTTGTGAGAAAATGCAGCACATTTTAGTAACTGTTTACGTTGAAAATGCAGACCTATTTTTTGTGACGATTTGCAGCCCATGTACTGTCAGACTGATGAATATGTTCTTAATTTTTTTGAAATTGCAGCACGTTAAGCTCTCTCGGCCACCGTAATTAAGATTTAGGTTTAAATCAAGATAAACTTGCTTGAAAAGTAAAATTATTTTTAGGTCTTAAATCATCAACAAAAGATCATCAAATTAAAATTTAATTTAAATTTACAATTAAGAGAGTTTATGCTTTAAATAAGTTAGTGGAGTAAAAAAAAACAGTTTAAAGTGGATAAAACCCTTTTCTTAATTATTTTTTATTTTAAGCATGAACTCAAGGGTTCATCTACACAACAGTGTAGTCACAAGTTTTTCCTTTGTGTTACAATTCTCTAGTCTGCAATTTTTGTTATTTCACACATGCCTATACTGAACATTTACACACAATTACAGTTTTTTAAAACAAATTCCTCTCTGTAGTTTACACAGACACAATAGCAGTAAAAAAAAGACTTGCACCTTTAATTTTTAAACCTTTTAGGCCCCAAAAGTAATGTTTTCATATAAATAAATATTATTTTTATTTTTAGATGAAAATGGAGAGTAAAAATACTCTTATTTATAGTCTTATTTAAAACCTAAAATACTTTTTTAAAATCACAAACTCTAAAATAAAACAATATTTTAAGCAATTTTCTTTCTTAATTAAGTGTACGTTTTAAGATAGTAGTATACGATTATTTACAAATTTGTAAGGAAAATGAAACCAAAAGACTAAAGAAAACTTTTTTGCAGCACAGAGTGTTTAAATAGGTTTTCAAGAAAGAAAGAATGAAAGAAAAGAACTGAAATTCCTCTGCAACTCCTCTAATATTACAATCATTAAATAACAAACAATGGCGAAAGCTTATCCATCAGGGCCAGTTTAAATCCCCCAGTGACTCCAATAAACATCTTTGGCTGGTAAAACAATTCAATCAACATCAAGTGAAACATTTGTAACTCATTAGAGAGAAGGTTTCTGTGGTGACTGATTGAACTTTTGACTGAATAGGGGTGCTAGACGTGTTTGTTTGAATCCGGCTGGGCGACCCTCTGTTTGCTGTACAGCTTTACATTCCCACAATCCTTCCCATTCGCCATCCTCCACTTTGATACGGAGGCATAGCAACCCCAAGGACAGGCATTTTACTGACTAGAAAGGCCAACAGCAGATGCAAGAATTTCCCTGGCTCCTTTCTCTGAGTTTAATTTTCGCTTTCATGACGTGACATAACGGTGCGACTTTTCTCATATTTAAGTAAGCGAACACTCAGGCAAGTCCCAACCACAATAATCCATCTCTGAAAGTCACGCAAGCTTAATTTCATTAAAGATCTATTGATTTTTGCTCTGTGCATAAAATACTGTAGCCATAAATGTTTTATTTGCTATTAATAGTTGTTTCAAAATCTATTAACACTCATTCTTGAGAGGTTAACTTGTCGTAAAAGCCAGATCAATGCTTTCTTGTCTTGCGAGAGGCCGAGGAAGCATTAAAACAGGCCTGACGCATAAATCATCTTTACTCCAGCGTGTGACCTGGTTTCTTCTGTCTCATTGATGACAAATAGTTATTGGCATGGCAGAGAAAAAAACAAACACACTGTCAAATATGTATTAATGTTTGATGCCATCCCATGCAGCATTCCCAGTGGATGCGCTGAAATTGCATTGTGATACCTGCTATTGGCAGAAATGGTTTCTGTTGGCTTGAAATCCCCAAAAATGCAATAATAGTAATGAAAATGACCTTGT
Source organism: Danio kyathit (assembly GCA_903798195.1). Taxonomy (NCBI): domain Eukaryota; kingdom Metazoa; phylum Chordata; class Actinopteri; order Cypriniformes; family Danionidae; genus Danio; species Danio kyathit. Next base: position 34,915,579 of record LR812520.1, on the reverse strand, counting down.
TAACACAGAAAATGGTTGCTTTAAAAGGCAGCGTGAGCTTAAATAGACATGCTCCCCTCTCTGCTCTGAAAACAGCCTCGGGAGACTGATTCATAAAGAAGTGAACCTGGCGATGACAGACAGCAGATCTAAGAGAGAGAAACACCTAATCCTCACATTCTTTTTTTCTAACTCTCGCTCTCTCTTCATATGACCATTGCCAGACTGTACAAATCTCACACTGTGTCAAAGTAACACCACACAGACCAAAATAAACACGTGCTATTATTATTGCAATAAAATTAAAATAGTTTGTCTATTTTGCTCATAAGTGCTGCATTTATTTGATTATTATTGATTATTTGATTATGTAAATCTGTAATATTGAGAAATATTATTGCAATTTAAATGATCTGTTTTATATTTGAATATATTGTAAAATGCATTAATTTATTCATGTGATGGCAAAACCGGAGGAAACCCATGCGAACACAGGGAGAACATGCAAACTCCACACAGAAATGTCAACTGACCCAGCCGGGGCTTGAACCAGCAACCTTCTTGCTGTGACGCGATTGTGCTAGCCACTGCACCACCATGATGCAAGCTTTTTTTTTTTAATTATAATAGAGCATTTTTATTTTTATTGAGATTATACATGCTCTTTTAAAAAGTACAAGCAATGATCATTTTTGGGTGAACTATCTTTAAAATTGACTAAACTGTCTTTTAAATTACATATTTTTTTTAGTTTGATACATACGAGCAATGAACCACATTTATACACACACGCACATATATATATATATATATATATATATATATATATATATATATATATATATGTATTTGCTTTTTTCAAGAGGGTCAATTTTTGGAAATTGATATATATACATCACCTGAAATAAATAAGTGTTTCATTGATTTATGGTTTGTTAAGGTATAGGACAATATTTGGTTGATGTACAACAATATGAAAATCTAGAATCTGAGGGTTAAAATCACTATTAACCCTTTAACTACCCCACCAAGAAAAAAAAAATGTTTGGATTGCATTTCTTAACACACATCCCATATTTTCTAAAATAAAATATTAGCCTTTACCTAATGGTTGATATGTCGGTTTATGGTAAAATTACAACAATGAACCAACAATGCTTTATTTATTCATTCATTCATTTTTTTTGCGGCTTAGTCCTTTTATTAATCTGGGGTCGCCACAGCGGAATGAACCGCCAACTTATCCAGCACGTTTTACGCAGCGGATGCGCTTCCAGCTGCAACCCATCCCTGGGAAATACCCATACACACCCATTCACACACATACACCACGGACAATTTTAGCTTACCCAATTCACCTGTAACCGGGAAACCGGAGCACCTGGAAGAAACCCACGTGAATACGGGGAGAACATGCAAACTCCACACAGAAACACCAACTGACCCAGCCGAGGCTCAAACCAGCGACCTTCTTGCTGTGAGGCGACAGCACTACCTACAGCGCCACGCATCGCCCTATGCTTTACTTATGTAACCATTATTTAAAACAGTCATTCTTTAAATTACTTTAGCAGTCATTATTTAACGTTTGATAGAGGGGCAGTCAAAAGGTTAAAGCTGTATAAATTAAAGTTCTTAGCAATGCATATTACTAATGAATTAAAAAATACGATTTGATTGATTTGAAGATGTCTTCATGGAACGTGATCTTTAACTTAATATTCGTTGATATGCGCATTGATGGATTGCTCTTCAGTGTTTGGACTTTCAGCAGTGAATTTACTATAATCTTCTATGTGAAGCTGCTTTGACACAATTGTACATTGTAAAAGCGCTATAGAAATAAAGATGAATTGAATTGAATAGTCGAATGATTTTGGCATGAAATAAAAACAGCTAATTTGGACTAAGTTTTATTATCATAAACAAATATACCCATGCAACATAAGCTTGTTTTTGTGGTTCAGGGTCTCTCTCTTTCTCTCTCACACACACTCACACACATATACATACACTACCTGACAAAAGTTTTGTCGTAGATCCCACTTGTAAGAGCAACAAATAATAACTTGACTTCTAGTTGATCATTTGGAAAAGTGGCAGAATTTTTCCTATGAATCATCTGTTGAACTGCATCCCAATCATCACAAATACTGCAGAAGACCTATCGGAACCCACATAGACCCAAGATTCTCACAGAAATCAGTAAAGTTTGGTGAAGGAAAAATCATGATTTGTGGTAACATTCAGTATGAGGGTGTTCGAGACATCTGCAGAGTGGATGGCAACATTAACAGTCTGAGGTATCAAGGCTGCCCATTACATTACAAACCACAGGAGAGGGCAAATTCTTCAGCAGAATATCGCTCCTCATACTTCAGCCTCCACATCAAAATTCCTGAAAGCAAAGAAGGTCAAGGTGCTCCAGGATTGGCCAGCCCAGTCCCCAGACATGACCATTATTGAGCATGTCTGGGGTAAAATGAAGGAGGAGGCATTGAAGATGAATTCAAAGAAATTTGATGAAATCTAGGAGTCCTGCAAGAATGCTTTCTTTGCCATTCTAGATGACTTTATTAATACGTTATCTGAGTCATTGCAGAGATGTATGGATGCAGTTGTGCAGGTTCATGGGAGTCATACACAATATCAATTCTTTTTTCCACTGCACCATGACTTTATATTCTATACTGTACATTATTTCTGTTAAGTGACAAGAGTTTTGTCTAAGCAAAGTCAGACCTTACTGTCCTAATTAAATAATTAAAAATCAAGGCATGATCATATTTTAATCTGGTAAAATACGCGTAATCTAGAGGCCTTTGCCTTTCTTATAAGCCACTTCTGATACCAAGTGATCAACTAGAAGTCAAGTTATTATTTGTTGTTCCTAAAACTTGGATAGGAAACAAGACTTTTGTCAGGTAGTGTATACTGTAAACTTTTGAACAGTAGTGTTTCTCAGCCTTCATTGCCTTTGAAGTTAATACCTCACTTGCTATAAAAATACTGTCCTTTATAGGCAGTTATTATTTTTTTATTACTTTGTCTGGTCTGAATTGGTTCCCATCCACAAGGTGACCCAAAAAAGCTGAGTCTTATGACCCACTTCAAATGAGTGATGGATCAAGTCAAGTGACTGAGCGACTGATGCAGGCTATTGTGGGTAATTATCAAGATCCATTAAATGTTAGATATTACATCTGTCTGGGAGATATTAATCAGGTTCATTACCACTGTTTCTTTTACTAGAGGACAGAATAGAGTAAAATAAAATCAATACCGATGTATCAATATCTTGTGAAATAGAATAATAACAGAGTAAAAAAAATAACATTAAACCAAAGTGCAACAATTCTATAATCTAGATTTGCAGATAAATCATTTCACAATGTGTTTAATATTCCTGTGTTAGCATCAGAGGTAGTGCGCTACTCATAAGCAGCATAATGGACAGCGAGGCCAGGACCAGAGCCAAAGTTAAACCTCCATTTCTGTTCCATATGATATGGCATATGACACTAATGGACAGAAAATGACATAACGGCATTCACAGTTTGTTTCATGATGACAGGAATGAGAGTGAAATACACCGCAAGTGAATAAAACATGCGCCCGTTCCAATCGGATGGATGCAGTACGGACGCATAAGCAGACCAGGTTGAAAGAGTTCAAACGAACAGACGTGATGCGACTTCTGTGAATTAAATACAAATCATAAATTTCATTAGTAGACTTTGGTTTTTACTTCATTTACTAAGTGCTGCATTACCTCATGCTCTCGTCCTCACAATGGATTTTCGATAAATCTCGGCACGCTCTCAATGATGGAGGGCTCCACATATCACAAAAATATGACAGCGCTTATTAGCCTTTGAGAAGTTATTGATCGGACAGTTTTGATTCATATTTTATGGCCTTCTGTAGCTTTGGTGCCCAGAGACAGTGATGGGGATTGGGCAAAGCTGGCAATCGTTTGGCACTGATGAAGCATAGTCTAGAATATAAACTCACTCAAAATGACAACTTCTTCATAGGGAAGTACTTGTGATGTCATAAGTAGCAGATTATACACTTTGAGGTACTAATCAGCTGCGAATTATTGAGGATTTTGGGCACACTAAAAAAAATGCAGCCCAAGTTTGAATAAAATACAGATAAACCCAACTGCTTTCTTGCAGCAAAGCCACTGGAGATTCACCTTAAAATCCCATGTGAAATATGTTGAACGCATGTGAAACATGTGAAATGTGTAGTTTTGGAAACCCTTGTAAACCAATACCTGAACACATGTGCAAACATCTGATCACATAGGTTTCACACTAATGTGAAAATGTTCTAAAACCACACATTTCATATGTGTTTGACTTCACACATGCTCATGTGAGGCTCATGGGGGTTTTCTGCAAGCAGTGGGTTAAATCTTTCAATTAAAACTTTAACACAACCTTTGAATGTATGTATATTTTTCTAAATTTGGGTTGAAACAACCCAAGCAGTGACTCCCTAAAAGAATCAGAAAAGATGCACTTGGCCAAACATCGAAATTGAAAATGATTTGGAATAATTATTTATTATTTTGTTAAATAATATATTTTCGCAAGACTTCTTAAAAACATTTAACTCAATAACTGATTAAATTCTGATAAAAAAAAAAAAAAAAACTCTGCCAGATATTGTCCTATCCTAACAAACCATACATCAATGGAAAGCGTATGTATTCCTATTCAATGTGATTATTACTCTCAATTTCCAAAAAAAAATAGACACTTATGAATGGTTTTGTAGTCCAGGGTCACATCTTATTGAAAGCAAATGAGTCAAAAGGCATCAGTTTATCAGCATTGCCATGACAGCACAATAGGGCTATTGCAAGCAGCAGGAACCAGTACTACATAGAAATGTTTTGTCATTGTGCATTATTTCAGTGGACTTTGCTTTTCTGGTGAGCATGTGCAGTTCATAAGCTAATTTATATATAATTATAATATATATACAGTATATATATATAATTTTTCCAATAATTTTCAGGGTCTAAAATTCAGTGCATCCCTACAGTTAATGGGTTAGTTGACCCAAAAATTAAAAGTCTGTTGTTAATTACTCACCCTCATGTCGTTCCAATTCCCTAAGATCTACGTTCATCTTCAGAACACAAACGAAGATATTTTAGATTAAATCTGAGAGCTCTCTCTTCCTCCACTGACAGCAACTGCCCTAAGACATTCAAACAAAAAGGAACCAAAAACATTGTAAAACATTCAAGATTTTATCTAAAATATATTAATTGAAACAGCATGAGGGTGAGTAATTAAAAACAGAATTAATTTTTGGATGAAGTAACCCTTTAAAAATTTTAAGACACTTGGTTGCATTTCCTCTAAGAGGATGCAATAGGATATGATAAGAGCAAGACATAATTGCAAAAAGAGTCTCGTTTTATTTGTAAATTGACCTTATTCTTTCAAATAAGCGCAGGCAGAGCCATAGGAACTTTACTGGCTTGAGACTTCTGGTCTCATTCAATTGCATAGATTTTTGGACGCAAAAAAAAAAACAGCTTGTTATGCTGATTGATGTTATAAACTGGTATTTTCTTATTATATTACTTTTTATTTTATTTTATGAACAGTCATAAAAACCCTTGTATGTAGAGCAATCAATTTGACCATTTACTGCTGTATTGCTAGTCATTTTCACCATAGGCAAAAGTTTTAAAACAATGACAGAAAAGAGCTACAGTACTTCCACATTGCAGAATAAGGTGAACACTCACAATAAGAACCAAACACTGTGCTTTGCTAGATTGATATAACACGTAATGTGCGCTGACTGCCATCTCACTCTCCAACAGTTATTTCAGATTTTTATGAAAATAGTAAACACAGGTTTTGGATATTCCCAGCCAGGGTTCCTTTTGTCTTTATCACAGACAAAACTGCCTAATTTTACTATATGGTTTAGGTTTTTTTGTTGAACAAATCAATGGGGGCACTAAATGTAGCTAATATGATTATAAATGAAGGCACAAAAGGTCAGCAGTATAATTACAAACTCCTTATGAAGGGTCTGTTGCCAATGTGAAATTGTTAAAGCTATCAGCAAGTGTGTGGTCTGACCGAATCATGTGTGCTCAGAGAAATAACATTAAATATCAATTGAAAGTGTCCCGTTTGTTGTCTGCATGGTTTTAAAAAGCGTGTACTGGCCGCACACAAACATTACTTACATGCTAATGAATTATTACTAGCTAACAACATTTTTAACTATAAAAAGGGCAAATTCCAAACAGCATTTTCACACCCTTGAAGGGGACTGTAGAAAGTGGGCGGCACTTGAGAGGTGTTCCAAATGAAAATGAACATCTGAATCCTTTAACTATTTATTTAATTTGTATTCTTTATTTAGCAGGGACAATGAAAGAACTGAACTTGTACGAATTCGTACAAATTATTCTCTCTCTCTCTCTCTCTCTCTCTCTCTCTCTCTGTTTAAGATTGTTGGTAAAGTGCTGTCAACAAATATTTTTCCTCCACATTCCATAATGCACAGTGCATCAAACTACGGCAGCTGGATTAGTCCAAAAGGCACAGTATTTTTGTGGTTGGGTCTGTTCTAGTTCAAATCATGTTCTTACCACAAACAGACCGATCTAGGGTTCGTTTGAAAGCGTACCAAGACCACCTCTTCAAGGAGGTCTCGGTCCGCTTTTTGGTCCGCTTTTGGTGCGCACCCGAGTGCGATTGCTACATTCACACCTGCTTAAACGAACTACACCAAGAGGGAACACTAACTAGTGCGATTCAACCTAACTAAATAAGGCAGGTGTGAAAACCACCTTAATCCCTGTATTTGACTTATTTATTTAAATTATTGGCAGATTTATTTAAATAAATAAAAAAATACAATAATTATAAAACAAAAACAGTATTATTTTGTAATATACACTATCATTCAACACTAAACATGGTCAACATCAAAGCCTATAGAATACATAATGTCACTATATAGTTACCATATAGTTTTGAATGGGGAAAAGTGTAAAGGTCAACATGACGAATAAAGCCCCGCCTTCTAGTACCGGAGCCAATAATTGATTTCTATAGACTGACGATTCTCCGGGGGAGGGGCTCGGACCAGCCATGAGTTTCTGCAAATTTTGTGTGATTGGAACATTTAGAAATCAAACTAAAGACTTGGTTTATTCATTCATTTTCTTTTCGGCTTAGTCCTTTATTAATTAGAGGTCGCTACAGCGGAATGCACCGTCAACTTATCCAGCATATGTTTTACGCAGAGGATGCCCTTCCAGCTGCAACCCATCACTGGGAAACACCCATACACACTCATTCACACACATACACTATGGAAAATTTAGCATACCCAATTCACCTGTACCACATGTCTTTGAAACTGGAAACCGGAGCACCTGGAGGAAACCCACGTGAACACAGAAAGAACATGCAAACTCCACACAAAAATGCCAACTGACCCAGCCGAGGCTCAAACCAGCAACCTTCTTCCTGAAAGACGATCGTGCTATACCCACTACGCCACCGTGACACCCTTAAAGTTGTTGTTTAATTTTTATTAGAAGTTTTCCCATTCAAACAGAATGCTCGTGCATTCAGCCCGAGAGGCGTTTCAAAGATGGACGCCCAGTGAAATTACTTGCCTTAAAGGGACTTTAATTTTTTTTATTTTATTTACTTTTTTCTAATACTGTTATTTGATGCATTAAAAAGGGCAATTGTGACAATAAAGACTTTAATGATGCTGCAAAAGATTGCTATTTTAAATAAATGCCATTGTTTTAAAGTTTATATTCGTTAAATACTTTTGAAAAGAAAAACAATACAGCTTTAACAATGTTAATATCAATCAAATGTTTCTTGAGCACCATTTAAGCACCACTGAAACTGAAATATCAGCTTTGACATCCCAGGAATGAATTGCATATTATAATATTTGAAAACAAAAAACAGGTATTTTAAATAAAAAAAGACAAAGAAATCCCTATTAATAAAACTTTTTTTTCTGTGCTTTGAATCAAATAAATGCAGCCTTCATGAGCATAAGAGATTAGTGTACCTGCTATTTTTTTCCGCTGTGGAGGTGAGAGGTCATCCAGTTTAGAGAATTTCGTCCTGCACTCTGATCCATGGAAATGTGGCTGGCTAAAAGATTATGAAATAGAAACAAATCTTATTAGTGAGCAGTAAGCAAGAATTAGGACTAATTCTTGTACACATTTCCCTTAAAATCCTCTTTTCTTAGTCGTTCAGTTCATGGGCTTCTCACAGTTCCTTTTCACAAGTTATTTTAATGACTTTCAATTCCCACTGATGTCAGAGCACATGTTTTACCAGTTCACGTGGTCCAAACCATGAATATCAAAATGCCATAAAATACTATTTGGATAGCAAGATCAAAAAGTCACATCAGTGTCATAAAATCCAGCTAAAAATGTCACGTTAAAGTCTAAAGCAGAACCAATTAGCCGGTGTGCGCTCAAAACACAATGTTTTTTAAAGCCACCGTGAGCATGTTGCAATTATAATTGAGTCTGTGAATGAGGCCTTCTTGTCTAATCACGTTTTAAGTAGCTTTGTGCAAAATGTGATCCCAACTAAGCATTTCCCTTTAACAATTCGCCATTGTAACATGTTTAATGTCATGCCTAGTCCCCTTTCTAACAGGCTGAGACAAATCATGCAAATATTACCAAACATGAATGAGGATCAGTCCAACTCTTGTTGACTTCTACATTGTGCAACTATAAATCATGTTACTCTGACTGTTTCATCACTCTACTCTTTGGCGTTGGTATAAAAACATACGTTTAAACAATAAGGATCACGATTCTGACTAATTCAGAAATCATTTCAGGGCAGGTACATTTACGCCGCCAAGTAGAGACTGCATTCTTTATCGTTTACTACTTTCATGTTTTGTAGCCCCGAGGTCACGTCTATAAAAACCGCAGTCATCGATGACCTGAGATTCCCTCTTAAACATCCTTTCTGTAACACATTTTGTCTAAACATCAGACACACCCTTTAGGAATTAGATTGTTTGCTCCCAAATGATTTTTCACCATTGCACTGTTATTGAGCAGAGATTGTATCCGCTGTTGAAGCACATTACCTAGACCACAGCACAATATATCAAGGAAATGTTTTACACGGTGAAGATGTTTATCGGGAACGTTTTGGAATCAAACATTCCTGACACATCTTTAAACATGCATACTCAGTTTTCCTTTTGAACCCATAACATAATTACCAATACGTTTACTTTGCAAATGTTGCATTGCTGTTGTTTTTGTTGGCTTGACACTGCAAAACAGTAAGTACTTCACTACCACATACAATTATTAGTTGTTGTTTTTGTCTTTTTCCAATGAGAAAAATTTATCTCATGGTATACAGTATTTCACTATATAAATATTACTTATCTAAAAAAAACCTGGATATGAACTATGAACTTGAAGGCCTCTATTGTAGGACATGTTAAGTGGTATTTAATTATGGCAAAACTAGATGTTTCCAAACTTATTACTAGTAACTGGCAGTGTTTATGTATTACTTAACCATTTAAAAGTTCATTTATTAAAAATAAAGTTTTAAAAATGTCAGTTAATAGAACATTTTCTTCCACACAACTTCTTCATGTTCTCCCAACAAGTTAAATGTTTTACAAATTTAGGTGGCTTGAACATAAACAATTAAGCTGTCCCCCCCAAAAAACTTAAGAATTGTGTTGTTTCAACTCATTTAAAATAGCTACAGTAGTTTGAACATGCAGCCAAAGTCATTTTTTTGAGGCTAAGTACAATTAATATGCTACAAAAGGATTCCGTCTCAAATTACAGACATTTTGCTTAACATTTATTCAAAAATAAATGCAACATTTTACAAAACAAAATCTTTCTATAATAAATCAAACCTTAAAAAAAAAACTTTTGCTGCTTGTTCAAACTGCTTATTTAAAATGAGTTGAAACAGCACTATTCTTAGGTTTGTTTTGGGAACAACTTAATTGTTTTTGTTCAATCCATTTCAATTTGTAAAAAAAAAACATTCAAGTTAACTTAATTAATTTGTGTTGGGACAACATGAAAGAATTGTGTGAAACCCTGCATTTTTTACAGTGTACATTCTTTTTTCTCCATATCTTTGATGGATAACCGATTCACCATACACGTGTTTTTTTTTTTTTTTAACGTTTTTACAAATTTAAGTGAATCCTCAATAATTGTCAATTCAGCTCATTTTAAATAGTTAGAAACAGCAGAAATCATGTTTTTTTTTATTGTAGATTAGTATCACTACATGAACCTATCGTACAATCACATATCAATGAGATCATACATAAGAACTGACTGCTAATTTGTCAAAAAATGCTATTATATGCTAAGATTTTGTTGCTTCTCCCACATGAAAAGACTTCTTAATGTAAGAGCAGAGGGTGCTCTCGTAAATGTTTGATGGATTTGTTTATTTTTGTTAAAGTTATTGTTTAGAGATATGTAAATTAGCACAGCTTATTTATTATTATTATTATTGAGAGACCACTTTCTTGTTGATAAAACAGGTACACTGACCATCCATCATCATTATTTATCAGCTCCTTCTAGAAGTTTGTCCTCTAGTGGGCCTCAGCTCCCGCAGGTTAAAATCTATTGTTATAAATGGAGAATATAACACTAATTAAGCTTCTTTTTCAACATATATGCATTCATAATTAATATTTTTCAACAATTAAACAATTTTCAAACCAATTATGCAGGTCCTTGTAGACTTCTTTACTTTCCTCTTGTTTTCTTAAGGTACTGACATTTAATCGTAATTTATAAGGTTATGATTCTGGCATCTGACCCAGACAGACAAAGACAAGACTCAACATGGCTCCAAGTTGTGGTGGAGAGCTCTATGTCAGATCTCGATGTTTAAGAAAAGATGGGTTTTAACATCTGGGAAAAATGTTAGTGTCAATAAAGTCTTGGCAACATGTTTTTAGGTAACTTTAACTTTTCAAGATATGTCAAACTTGTGTCTACACTGTAAAAAATTATATGATCAATTAGTCCTGACAGTATATGTTTTTAGGTCATTGTAACTTAAGTTAATCATGTTCTAAATTAATTTTTAATTTACGCGAGCTGTTTTAGGTCAGTTTAACATAATATAAGTTCAATGGACTCATAAGGTTAATTTGATTCAACTTAAAAATATGAGGCAACCAGGATTTTTTACAGTGTACTTCATATTAAATTGAATTTAAATCAATGAGTTGAAATGACTTGTATTTTTAAATTGATTCAAATTATCTGTATGGGGCAACAACTAATTTTTTTTTTACAGTAATTGTGACACGTTAAGGATCAATACTAACATTCTAATTTACTATTTAATCAAAAAAAGTCATATCTTTCAGTTAGTTTGCTACAATTGAAATATTTCAAGATATATTTAAACAGAAGTTTCTTTGACCACTCTGTTGTATATAAGTTTGTGATAGTATGCAGGAGGTGATGTTCAATCAAACAGCATTGGCTGGGTACTTGCATTCAGGTTTTGGTAGCAAACCTTGATTGAATGCAGTATTGGGGCAAAAAAGCAAAAGGAACACACCGCAACAGCTTAACGCATTGGTTTGACCTCACACGGGAGAATTTCTAGCATTCCTCCTTCAGTTGTAATCTTCTTTCTGTGTTGCTTGTAATTAGACTGAAAACACCATATTAATCTGCAGAGGTCAGGAGATCTGTGGCACATTTGCTTTGCCGAAAGTAAAAAAAAATATTTACAAGTTTTTAACTTAGAATATTAACATGCGTTCTTATAAAAATATGATTTACTAATACCAACAAGTATTTATTCTCACCTAGGGTCTAGGTAGATAGATTTTTACTATACAATGGTTTATCTTATTCAGCAAAGGATGTAATCTGATCAAATTTGACAAAAAAGGCATTGTGTTTCTAGTAGTAAGCAAGCACGTAGATTTAAAACTACAAATAGTAAGACCGATACAGTTTTTAAAAATGCTGTCAATTGTATTTTGTTTGCTGTAAGGGTTTATACGTTTAATAAAGCAAGTATGGATCTAATTGTAAAAAATAAACCAAAATCACATCACAGGAATAAATATGACTTAAAATATATTAAATACAAAAACTTAATTTATATTTCACAATATTACCAAAATTAGCTTTTTAATCAAATAAATGCAGCTTTGAGTCGATCAGAATATACATAAATGTTCAAAACAAGAAATAACGAGCACTGAATTTTGCATTCATCTATCCACGATCAGAAGTGTGAAAGGCTATTCTGAGTGACCGAGCGTTGAAGGCTGGCAGGACTGAACATTCACACTCATTATCTTGGGCTTTATCGATCCTGTCTGTCTTTGCCACCTCACAGGATCCTTGCCCTCACCTTGTGGAATTAGCCATCACTTTGTGCCGGTTGCCAAGCGACAGACCATTGATCCACTCCACACCCCGAGGTACTGATTGGTAAAAATTGCAGCTAATGGAAAGTCTTCTCTTCTATAAAAGAAACCATCCAACGTATTTGCTTGCTTATCCATGCTCAACTTTCTGCTGTTATTAGAATATAGGGAAAAATGGAGATGTGAAACTGGCAAATTTAAGGCAAGGCACTGCAGGTCAATTGGGGAGGAAAAATAATAATAATAACAACAACAATCAATAATTATCACCATACTTCCCTAGTTAATTGTCTTAATAATTGTAAACATCTTTTGCATTACAAGTTTCCTAAAATCTTATGTTTGAATATACAAATGTAGCTTAATTTCATTAAAATGTTTCTAATTTGCATATATTTAGACAGAATATTTGATGAATTGCGATGGATGACAGTTTCATTTTTTGACATTTGAGTCTAAGGTTTTTACAACTGGGGATTTTGGAATCTCTTTTATCACTCCATAATTCAGACAATATTGTGAACAACCAGAAAAGACATAAATTGCATTCAAAATAAGACACTATAAACTATGCGTTTATACATTCAACCATGTACTATATAAGTTTAGCGTTGTCCCAAACGGAGCACTATCTTTTTTTTTATTAACCAGATATTCAAACCATATCCCAGTTGCCGAATTAGTGAAATAAATTACCAGATAGTACCTGTACAACCCTATTAACCATCGGGAGGCGGCATTAATATTCAACACTTCTTTTGTATCGGTTGAATAAATCTATCATCCAGGTATTTAAATCCCATTTATTCTTTTTAGAATTTCCTACTTACTATACTATTAATACTACAAAATTGCCTAGAATAGTGCATAGGTATGCGATTTGGGATGCAAGACAAAGTATATTACACCCACTGGCCACTTTATTAGGTACAAACTGACCAACTGCTTGTTAACACAAATTTCTAATCAGCCAATCACATGGCAGCAACTCAATGCATTTAGGCATGTAGACATGGTCAAGACAATCTGCTGCAGTTTAAACGGAGCATCAGAATGGGGAAGAAAGGTGATTTAAGTGACTTTGGCATGGTTGTTGGTGCCATACTGGCTGGTCTGTGTATTTCAGAAACTGCTGATCTACTGGGATTTTCACCATCTCTAGGGTTTACAGAGAATGGTCTGAAAAAGAGAAAATGTCCACTGAGCGGCAGTTCTGTGGGCACAAATGCCTTGTTGATGCCAGTCAACAAGTCAAAGGAGAACGGCCAGACTAGTTCGAGCTGATAAAAAGGCAACAGTAACTCAAATAACCACTAGTTACAACCGAGGTATGCAGAAGAGCATCTCTGAACGCTCAACACCTCGAACCTTAAGGCAGATGGGCTACAGCAGCAGAAGATCACACCGGGTACCACTCCTGTCAGCTAAGAACAGGAAACTGAGGCTACAATTCGCACAGGCTCATTAAAACTGGACAATAGAAGACTGAAAAAATGTTGCCTGGTCTGATGAGTCTCGATTTCTGCTGTGACATTCGGATGGTAAGGTCAGAATTTGGCCTCCACAGTCACCAGATCTCAATCTAATAGAGTACCTTTGGAAAGTGGTGGAACGGGAGATTCGCATTAGTGGCCGGTGAGTGTATGTATAAACATGTCTCTGTAAAAACCTTCAGAAATCTGATATAAGTCAAACACGGATGTCTGTAACTGCTGCTTTTTGACTCAGTGAAATAGAGAAAACTATTTAGAAAGTAATATTGTGTTCTGTATTTGAAGGACACTAGTAAAGTTTTTTTGAAGTCCAGATAATTTCGTACAGGAAGGGAGCAAGGGAATATTCAGTAGAAAAAAAAACTCTGTTCATTGTTGAGAGATAGAAACGATGATTTTCGATGACCCACTGACCCCCTAAAGCAAGACATCCCCCAGGGCTCTGTTCTTGAGCCTCTACATTTCATTATTTACATACTTCAGAATTCACATATCAATAAAACTGGGATGTATGTAAGCGCTGATTGCTCAGTGAAGAGAACACTTTTTATAAAGTAATGTATTAAGTTTTGTATTTGATGGACACTACTAAAGTTTATTATTTTTAAAGTCCAGATAATTAATACAGGAAAGGAGCAAGGGAATATTCAGTGGAACAAAACCTCTGTTCATTGTTGAGTGATAAAAATGACCAGATTTGAGGCAAAGGCCTACTCTTTCCTTAAGGTTTTCATTCCGTTCACATTCTAAGTATAGATTGGCCAACTAATTAGGGAGTATTGGACACATTAGTCTAAAAAGCCACTGCCAAGAGGGGCTCTGAGTTATTGAGATGTGTGAATATGCTCACAGCTTTCCGTTACAAACCTCAACTCCATGAACTTCAAACCTAAAGAGTGGAAGAGGAAATTCTCAGATAGAATTTCTGTTAGTATTTAATCTTATTCTTTATTGAATGAACCATGAAATGATGGAAAAAGGAGGCGGTGTGGAATATTTTTTTGTGTTCTTTTTGAATAAGAACAATATAAGCAATAGTTCACACAAAAAAGTGATTAGTTACTTTAAAAAAGTGAAAAAACCTGTTGCCTTAAGTGACAAGCTGACTTTACATTAAAAAAAGGAAGTAAACCCGTTGTCCCTTGGAGCTGTTCACCAAAAACGAGACCTTTAATTTTTCTACTCTCATGTGTCAGGTCATCAGTGTGTGCGTTTACTACAGGCAACAAGTTTATTTGCCATAGTTAACACCCCTTATCTGATATGGAAGATATTAATGAATAAAAGTAGTTTTTACAGTTTTTTTGGCATGCAAATTTGCTTTAGAGCCTTGTATGATGACAGTTGAACCGCTGAAGTCACATGGAATATTTTGACAATGTTTTGTTCCTTTTCTCACAACGCTTGCTGTCTGTGGAGAATGAGGGAGCTCTCAGATATAATCTAAACTATCTGGATTTGTGTTCTGAAGATGAATGGAGGTCTTAGGGGATTAGAGCGACATTATGGTGAGTAATTAACAACAGATTTTTCATTAATTGTTGAACTAACCCTTTAAGTTTGAACCCTAAAGGTAAGTTAATCCTTTCTTAATATTATTAAAGTTAAATCAACTAATTGCTTTGAAAGGAACAGGTTTACATACCTTTTTTTATAATTAATGTAGCTTTTTACAGTATGAGATATTAGCAACTTTTTTCCATCAACTGAACATAATGGAGTCTATGGCTTCTGAGCCTTCGAGAGTCCAAAAAATGTAAACGGAAAACAAAATGAATAGCTTCTGATGACACATTGAGGTCTTACAAAACAAAACAACAGGATGGGTGCAAGTAACTGTAAAAATGTAGATCACTGCAGTCTGGGCTGAGACTTTCTGTTACATAATGACATACAGTCACATACTAACATGTGAACTGACGCTGGTATTTACATGGGAGAGGGAGGACATGTATGTATATTTCTCTTGAAATAGTGCTTGTACTTATCTTGATTGCTGCAGTCATCGCCGTATGACAAGAAGCTCGAATTCCAGACTGTCACAAACATATTCAGGACAGTTTGTTGAGGTTATGGATTAAAACAGAATAATTACATCATTTGTAGTTTCTTGCACAGACTGATAATCTCACTTCAATAGGTTTCAATGTATCAGCAGGAGCCAGAGGAATAACTTTTTGTTTACCTGTATATGTTTTAGACTCTCAATGTCTTGCGGCCATTTCAGAAAGTAGGTTAAGTGAAAACTCAAAAGTACGTTAACCCTCAAAATGAGGGAAACTCTGGGTTTTGCGTTTCAGAATGAGAAGTACACTCACCGGCCACTTCATTAGGTACACCTGTCCAACTTCTCTGTAAGGCAAATTTCTGTTCAGTCAATTACATCACAGCAACTCAATGCAATTAGGCATGTAGACATGGTCAGGATGATCTGCTGCAGATCAAACAGAGCATCAGAATGAGAAAGAAAATTAATTTAATTGACTTTGAACGTGGCATGGTTGTTGGTGCCCGACCGGCTGGTCTAAGTGGTGGTGGTAATAGTGTGGGGGATATTTTCTTGGCACACTTTGGGCCTATTAGTATCAATTGAGCATTGTGTCAATGCCACAGCCTACCTGAGTATTGTTGCTGACCATGTCCATCCCTTTATGACCACAGTGTACCCATCTTCTGATGGACACTTCCAGCAGGATAACATGCCATGTCATAAAGCGTGAATCATCTCAGACTGGTTTCTTGATCATGACAATAAGTTCACTGTGCTCAAATGGAGAGGGGTCTGGCTGCAGACTCTATGCAGATGCAATCTGAGCTGCATGTAATGCTTTTGAATGGGCTCACCTAACCACACCCCTAACCCTACCCATCAGAGTGACGTCCCTAGTTCCATTGAGTGCATTGTGTCTGACATTGCATCTCTGAGAGATGCAATCTCAGCTTGCATCATAAAGGTTGCATCCAGATACTATTGCTCAAATGGCCTCCACAGTCACCAGAGCTCAATCAAATAGAGCACCCTTGGTATGTGGTGGAACGGGAGATTCACATCATGGATGTGCAGGCGACATATCTGCAGCAACTGCGTGATGTTATCACGTTAATATGAAAATACCAAAATCTCTGAGGAATATTTCCAGTACATTGTTGAATCTATGTCATGAAGGATTAAAGCAGTTCTGAAGGCAAAAGGAGGTCCAACCCGGTATTAGTAAGGTGTACCTAAAAAAGTGTCCAGTGAGTGAGTGCATGTCAAACCAAGGAGAGAGGAGTATGTCAAGCGGGTTTATAAAACAGAGGTAACGTACTCTATGAACCTAACTTAGAAGCAGGGTTTCTTCAGTAAACTCAGAGTTTATTTAGCTTTCTTCTCCCTTTTTAAACCAAAACCATGTTAAAATAATTATTTCTTACATGCACACTGCAAAATATATTTCTATTTTTACCCTGTTTCAAATACAAATATTTAAAAGTTTTTAAATCAAGATGAAATTAGTTTAGCAGAAAATATATTAGATGTTTAATTGTTTTACTGGGTACATATAAACTGGGTGCATTTATCTGCCAAGTGTGGTAATAAAAATATTCTTAATGCAAATAAAAACAAGAGTGTTTAGAATGTCCACCCCAAATTTTCATTTAAGGTTAAATACAATACGTGTGTTTATCGTTGGAGTGGTGTAGTCCAGGGATTCTCAACTTTTTTCACTTCAGGGCCCACCTCCTTCGAAAAAATTTTGAAGGCCCACGTCTGACATTTTTTCTAAAACTGTCTAGAGAAAATGCTTATTGTAAATCTTTATTTATTAGCAAAACATTTATTTTCCTTAAATTATTATTATCTTATGTATTTTCATTTTTTTTTTTTTTTTTTTCATTTGCCCATGTGGGGCCCACCTGGGTTTGCCCATGTGGAATCAAAATCACAATTTCAGAAAAAATCACAATTAGATTTTACCCTCCTTGGACAGCCCTATTATAAATGCATCATCTTTATTACAAAAAAAAAAGTAAAAAAAAATTATGTGCATGTGGCATAATGTACAGCTGTATTTGAGCATCTATATATTGACAGTCTATATCACATGTATCAAAGCCAGTTCCTGGAGGGCCGGAGCTCTGCACAGTTTAGTTCCAACCCCAATTAAACACACCTGATCAAACTAATTGAGTGCTTTAGGCTTGTTTGATACCTACAGATCGGTGTGTTGAAGCAGGGCAGGAACTAAAACTAAACTGCAGGGCTCCGGCCCTCCAGGAATTGACTTTGACACCCATATATTAGACCAGGGGTTCTCAACCTTTTTCTATGTAAACACACACACACCCCCCTATATATATATATATATATATATATATATATATATATATATATATATATATATATATATATATATATATATATATATATATATATATATATATATATATATATATATATATATATATATAAATAATGTATTTTCATTTTTTTTTTTTTCATTTGTCCATGTGGGGCCCACCTGGGTTGGCCCACGCACACACACACACACACACACACACACACACACACACACACACACACACACACACACACACACACACACACACATATATATATATATATATATATATATATATATATATATATATATATATATATATATATATATATATATATATATATATATATATGAAGAGTTTGGTTGCTAAACGCGATAAACGCCATTTTTTGAGATTTGGATTTTATTATTGGAAATCACTGTTCAGATGTACCTTAATCTATGTGTGAATTGCTGCCATTAATAACATTGAAGAATGTACATTTTAGGCCTACTTTAAAATGTATTTTTTCACAAAACGCGATATCCGCCAAACCAGTTTCTTTACAAAGTGCGATTTAACGGTTATAGAACGTTCAGGATGCTGCGCGAGCTCAGCATCCCCTGGGAAGAGAGTCACCGCCGGTGAAGTGCTCCGAGTTTGCTCATTGATTTAATAATAATATCAAAACAAAAAAACATATATTTTTAAAAAGAGGATTCAATTGGCTAACTAAAAAACGTTTACCATTTAATTGTTTATACTGTAGGCGAGCTGCCAGTCACGTAGGCACTGATCAGCTGCTGTCTGTCAGTCAGGGAATCAAAGCTTCAGAGTCAAGCTATAACGTCATGGATTTCGATGTAGTTTTCTTAAAAGCAGAGTTCGAGGATGGCAAATGCGATCTTAGAATCGAGAAGCAGCACGACTGACAGAGATAACTGTTCGCGCGAGCAGGTGAATACCGAATGAGAGGATGATCGCTCGCGCCAAAAGCTGATGTGATGCGCGCGACTGTTTAAAACTCGTGCGCGCTTCCATTTCCTTGCATGAAGCTGTGCCTGGAAACGCAACTGGTGTGATCGGTTAATCTTACTTATCAAACAAAACACTGATTCACTAGCTTTTCTTAATGGTATTACAGTAGTAGAATATAGCCTAAGATGATATAGCGTTTTGCAAAGAAAAAAGTTATGTTATGTTGTGTTGTGTACGTTCTGGCCAAAACTAACTCAGAATCTTATTTTTATTAATCAATCTTTGTATATATTGTTTTATACATTTATGATGTATTTTTTTTACCAATTTAAGATGTTTGACAATGTTAAGATAAATATGTTGCATTTCGGCATGGTTTTTGACTTATTTATGAACTATTTATGGACATAAAATTGAATAAAAAATATCCTGGGTTTGAAGAATATTGTGTTCCTGGCCTTCACTGAGCTCAAGTAATAGTTTAATGAACAAAAATTGTGAATGATCTTGACTGTTGATGTCTAACATAATAATGTCAAATAACCAACATTTCTCAAAATGGATATATCTTGTTTATATATATATATATATATATATATATATATATATATATATATATATATATATATTTATTTATATATATATATATATATATATATATATATATATATATATATATATATATATATATATATATATATATATATATATATATATATAAAATGTATTTTCATTTTTTATTTTATTTTTATTTCAGGAAAATAAATGGGGATGGCCCATGTGGGGCCCACCTGGGATTATGCATGTGGCATAATGTACAGCTGTATTTGAGCATCTATATATTGACAGTCAGTCTATATATTAGACGAGGGGTTCTCAACCTGGGATGGCCCATGTGGGGCCCACCTGGATTGGACCATGTGGGGTCCACCTGGGATGGCCCATGTGGAATCAAAATCACAATTTCAGAAAAATCACAATTAGATTTTACCCTCCTTGGACAGCCCTAATTTACTGTATATGCATCATTTTTATTAAAAAAAAAAAAAGAGTCAAGAAAAATAATGTGCATGTGGCATAATGTACAGCTGTATTTGAGCATCTATATGTTGAGAGTCTATATATTAGACCAGGGGTTTTTAACCTTTTTCATTTCAGGGCTCACCTCCTTCTTTGACATATTTTTGAAGGCGCACGTCTGACATTTTTTTAAACTGATTGTTTAGAGAAAATGCTTATTTTAAACCTTTTTTTATTAGAAAAACATTTCTTTTGCTTATACTAACTATTATTATCTTATCTTTCTACAGCATTTTATAAAAAAAACTAAACTAAACTAGTTTATATATATTATATATAGTATTTGGGTAAATAGTATTGTTAAATACAGTAAAAACAGTCTGTTGAAACACATCGATCTGACCACCAAGTCTTGCTAGATCCTCCTGTATGGGTGCGCGTCCATTATAAAACACTTGCACTCACGTTATAAAACAATAATTTGGACAACTATGCTGAAATTCTAAAAAGTTCACACAAAAGGAGCACGCATAGTTTGTGAATCAACTGAGACTCTGATACAAGTTGCAGACGTGAGGCATGCGCAAACTGGTTATAACTTTAATCACCGTTACCTTTACATTTGCGTGACGGTTTGTTTAATACAGCTGAGCATGTAGTCCTAGTTGACGTGCAGCGGTTGGAAGTGCAGCCATGGTTAAGTTTGTATTTTACAGTGAGGCTCTTTTTGCCGAGTCCGAAGTAATCAATAACAGAAAATGGGAAATGCCATTACACCAATCATTTTTATATAAACATATTTAATCATGAAATCAAATAATTATAGGACAATAATAAAGATAAATTTAACCTGCACCTGCAGGATCGCTGAGGCCCACTAGTGGGCCGCGGTCCACCGGTTGAGAATCCCTGGTGTAGTCACCAATGGAGTATGGATGGGTTCGGGGCCAGCTTTTGCAGAGGTCACTTTTGCCATTTTATATTACATTAAAATTTATTTTCAATATAAATAAAGCATAAGTGGAATTGCCTAATGAGTGTTTGATAAAGATAAAAGAATAATTTTAATAAATATAAACATTTACACTCTCCGCTATTCAGTCATCCTGGAAATGCACATTACATACAGTTGAAGTCAGAATTATTAGTCCCCCTTTGAATTTTTTGTTTTTGTTTTTTACATTTCCCAAATGATGTTTAACAGAGCAAGGAAATTTTCACAGCATGTCTGATAATATTTTTTCTTCTGGAGAAAGTCTTATTAGTTTTATTTTGGTTAGAATAAAAGCAGTTTTTAATTTTTTTAAAAACCTTTTTAGGGACAAAATTATTAGCCCCTTTAAGCTATTTTTGTTTTAATAGTCTACAGAACAAACCATCATTATACAATAACTTGCCTAATTACCCTAACCTGCCTATTTAACCTAATTAACCTAGTTAAGCTGTATAGAAGTGTCTTGAAAAATATCTAGTCAAATATTATTTACTGTCATCATGACAAAGATAAAATAAATCAGTTATTAGAAATGAGTTATTAAAACTATTATGTTTAGAAATGTGTTGAAAAAAATCTTCTCTCTGTTAAACAGAAATTGGGGAAAAAAATAAACAGGGGGCTAATAATTCTGACTTCAACTGTAGGTCCAAATGGTATATACCTGTCACTATTAGGTATAAATACAATCTCATTATTATTATTATTTACACTTATTGCAAGGAACTGCTGCTTTTACGTGAATTTATGTTGAGCTAGATCTATTTTATCAAGAGTCATTTGCACTTACTGTAAATAGGATCTATTGCTAAATATGCTTATTGCACTTAGTGTAAAAAGCCATTGCCAAATGTTTCTTACCCTGTTGGCAGATCATTTGCAAATAAATACAAAAAGCACTTACGTTATTATAATTGTTATTATTTCATATATTTTTTTGGCCATGGGACACCATGAAAATGAATATCCTATTAGCTAAATAAAAGACTGGTCACCCATTAAAGCAAAGCAGGCCTGGGAGACCACCTGGGAGTGTTAGTGGTGTTAGAGTGGCCAGCAGTGGGCACTCAGCCTGCGGTCCATGAGGATCCTAATGACCCAGTATAGCGATGGGGACATATACTGTCAGTGAGCACCATCTTTCGGATCTGACAATAAACCGAGTTCCTGACTGTAATCCTTATAAATCCCATGACACTTCTCATAAAAGAGTAGGGGTGTAACCCTGGTGTCCTGGCCAAATTATCTGCCCTTTACACATCATGCCCTCCCAATAATCTCTTCATCTGAATTGGCTGTATCACAGTCTCTCCACTCCACCTGCAGCTGTTACAAAAGTTCACATAATATTGGGAATGTCGGTCAGGGCACCAGACTACTAGCACCATTGACAGATTTGGTAGCTTGAGTTGAGAGTAGCAGGAGTATGAGCAGGGATCAAGAAATGTTCTTTTGGAGCCCTGGCTGTGATTGAAAACCTTTGGGTTTTTAAAACTGCAAAAAAATCATGTCTTGGACAATTTACACACACTAAAGAAACAAATCTCTTATAGTTATTCTTGCGCTCTTATGAAAATACCCAAATAAAGGGAGTTAATAAAAACAAATCACAAGGAACTTAAGAGTTCAGGACAACACAGCAGCTCCAGGGGATCTCTGTCCATATTTTATGTCACTAAGTCACTGGAGCAATGCTGGTAGAAAGATGAGTGAATTAGAGGGCTATATTGGCATCAGAGCGTTCATTAGTGGTGAGACCCACTTTGGCAGCGAGACAAGCAAGTCTGTGTGCCAGGTGAATAAATGAATTGATATTGTACTGTATCTGTGCTGATTCACCAACAGAACTTCAGTGACTCCATTTCACCAACATACTGCCAGGAAATCACTCATTAGGAACCCATTAGTTCAAGCCTTTTCACACTAAGAACAGAAACTATAAAAACTATATAAAAAAGCTTATGCCTGTGAATCTTTATTATAAGCGATGTAGTTATGTTGTCTTCCCCTTTTAACACTTCTGTTTTTTTAAACAGGATGAATCTTATTGGCTGTCAATGTTTTTATTGGTTATTAGCTCGAATAACTTTTTTGAAAGCAAATTCAATGATATTGTTGCTTCTGTTTTTGACATTACAGCTGTGGTGTGGATTCTTTACAATTTATTTCAACCAAATTTGATGATCCCAGTACAAAACCTTGTTAAGGATTAAGTATTGATATACAATTATTTTTGCTCAAAAATACAGAACTAAAATGAATCATTTTAATCCTAAAATAAATTTTGCTACCAAATCATAATTTTTATTTATTTATTTATTTTATTTTTATTTTTTAATTGTCGTCATAACATCAGAGGTCTGTTGGACAACGCCAGTTTGGGTTTAGATAGCACTTCGTAAGAGCAAACTGAGTTTTCAGGTTTAAGTCGAGTAATCTGGTATCATCGCCATGCAAACCAAAATTGGACCAATCAGTTGAGAGTAAAGTGACATGAATCTGATGCAATAAAGCCACTCCCAGTCTACTAGCATTTTTTAAAGCATTGCTCAGTCAAATTGGTCTTTTGTTGCTAATCATTGATTTATAGTGTATGAATTATAATTATTTATACTTCTATTTGAATAATATATTCAAGTTTTGAATAATCAAATATCAATAATAATGGCTTTAAATTAAATTTTACACTTAAATATGCAGTAGGTGATCTGCCAAAATGCTAAACGTTAGCATAATAGCTTTCAAAACACAGTCCCTCCCTGTCTTCCAAAGCCATGCCTCCTAAAACACGAATGTGCACCTTAAAGATGACAGTAGACAACCCACTAGTTCATGTCATTCGCCAGTTCGCCAGAATGAAAAACTGTATTGTATCTAGCACGTTTTTAGTTATGTAGCAAGTAAAACTTGTCATAATGTGCAATATTTCATGCATGCAAGGATCGCTGGTCTTACTCTCTCACATGCTTTGTCCTACACTGTAAAAAATAAATCCGTAAAATTTACGATAAAAAAACGGCAGCTGTGGTTGCCAGTATTTAACCGTACCGTAAAAGTAATTTCTTATTTTTACAGTAAACTACCGTATATCTTTAATTTATTGAGGTAATATGTTTGTATATTGATTAGCAACATCTACACATCTTTTGTTACACACATAGACAGGTTAACACAGCCATATGCAGGTGGTGATGAGAAAGCTCATCACAAACAACTTGTCCCACAAGCAGAAAAGTGTATAAGTGTATAAAAGGTGCTCAGTGTCATTCACACAGCTACTAAACACCAGTATGGTAACACACATAAAATTAAAGTCATGAAATAAACATTGTTTATCAACATTAGATGTGACATAAATCTCTAATGCACATAACTGATGGGGAAACAACTAAAAATATCCATAGTAATGTCAACAAAAAGCATAAAAAGTGATGCCATACAGGGAATACTGGGAAAGTCAATTTACGGTTATTCGCCGTATATACAGTATTAAGGAAACATACTGTTAACCTGGTTACGGATTTTTACTGTAGCATTTTTACAGTTTTTTACCGTTGAAATCAAGGCCATTTTTTACAGTGTAAAGCGACTACTGTATGCTTAGTGCTTGGCCGGCGGGGTGTAGGAATTACATTTATTACCAAAGAGCATAGAATCACCAAGAGGCGACACTCTGTTGCTGTTTGGGAAACAGCCACTAGATGCCGCTAGTGTCACGCGGCAGCCATTTTGGAATGAAAATTCAGATAGAACAACAGCACGGATAACTAACACTAGACAGAATGAATTAAAATATTGAGTTAAATATGAGTTAAAATATATATTCATACACCCCCATTGAAAAGCAACATTTTAAATAATATCTCAATGAAAAGAATTTTAATATAATATCTGTTTAACTTATGACATGAAAGTAAGGTTAACAAAATAACTTAAATTACTATTTTTAGTTTGACTTAATTTAGGGTCATGCAAAAATAAGTATACCCCACATCAAAAACTACTTTATCTAGTTTGTTTGGCCTCTGTGATTTTAATGACAGCACCTAGACTTCTAGGCATGGAATGAACAAGTTGGCTTCATTTTGCAACATCTATCTTTTCCATTCTTCAAAATGACTCCTCTTTTAGAGTTGCTCAGAGATGCTCAACTTGATGTCTCTTTAGAATGCCCCATATGTGTTTAATTGGATTCAGATCAGGAGACATAATATATTAACATAGATGTGTATGTATGTGTGTGTGTGTGTGTATATGACGAATTTGTGTCAGATTTCAATCATTTTGGACAAAGTGGCTTTTTACATAAAATCTTTAATAGTTTTTCTTTAACAGATAACACTGGAAAAAATACTATATACTATTATAACATAGGCTATAATACTGCAACAAAAAGTGTACTGTTAGTCTATCAACATCCCATTTTGAAAGTCATGTTAATTTAATTTAACATGTCAGTATTCATTTATATTATGCCAGTGCGTAAACTATAAAATTAATAAGTAATAATTAAGTAATTTAAAGTAATTTTACCTAAAAGTAAAATAAGTAGTTAAAATATAAACATTAAGTCTGTAAAATAAACTATTAAAAGTAAATTAAAAGTACTGATAATTGTGATAGTAAGCTTTGTATGTCGTTTTCAGGTTGTATCTCAGCTTTATTGCGCTTTTTAAATAAATACATAAAAAACAAAGCAGCTGCTTGCTATCGCGACAGCAATCAGATCCAATGGGTGGCTGATCGATTTCACTTCAAAATGGCGGAATAGCGGGGCTGTTGCTGAGCATTGCTGTTGCAATGGAACGTTCTATTGAGTGTCGCCTCTTGGTGATTCTAAGCTCTTTGTTATTACTAAGCCACACTTACATGCAATTTCAGACCGAATATTCAAAGTGAATGGTAAACAATGTAGGAAGTGCATCAGCGGTTGTCATTGTTTAAAAATGAACCAATGTGATATGAATATAAAACCAACTTCACTTCAGTAAAGCAGGCTAGGCGGAATAGCGCTATTTATTTATGTATGTTGTTAAACTAAATAAAAATCTACATTATCGATGCTGTAAAAGGTAACTTTTTAAAATGAAAATAG
The DNA here is from genome assembly GCA_903798195.1 of Danio kyathit. NCBI lineage: Eukaryota > Metazoa > Chordata > Actinopteri > Cypriniformes > Danionidae > Danio > Danio kyathit. The sequence goes on along the minus strand of LR812520.1, from coordinate 34,889,256 downwards.
TCACATCAATCTTTCACAGGAAGATTTCACTGGCTAAACAAAACACCTCTGTGCATATAAGACATTCGTAAAACAACACAATCTACATAAGCTTTGAGTGACTAAAATAGTTTTAAAACATAACATTACCCCTCTAAAAGAAATACTTCAGCCATGATGTCATCCTTCCTCCAGTGTGCAAAAATGACTATAATATTGATTCAGGATTTTAAAAAGTTTGATTCAGCATTTGTTTTTACCGATGTCACTCTCTTGTGTGCACGTGAACACAGAGCACGTGCACGTGCAATAGGGCTGTGCGATTTGGGGAAAAACCAGCCTGATCTCACGAGAAAACGTAAGTATTTTACATTTTGTCAGTTTAATGGCTAATTTGTACGAATTCGTACGAGTTCAGTCGTACGAAAATGTACGATTTTAAAAAGGAGGCGTGGCACCTAACCCCACCCCTAACCTCAACCGTCATTAGGTGATGAGCAAATCGTACTAAATTGAACGAATTAGATTGTACGAATTCATACGAATTAGCCACTAAATCAAAAAGTTACGAATTCCCATGAGTTTGTGTTAGAAAATACCTAATTGCGATTTTTTTTTTGACAGATATTGCGATTGCAATTTGATTTAAGATTAAATTCAAGCTTCAAGCTGATTTTAATTCAATTCAAGCTCCAGCTCAATAATCTGTAAGCCGTGGCAACAATTCTGTGACAGCTCTTAAAAATGACCTGTTTTTGTTCGGTGTCTGTGACTTTGAAATTAAAATATTTCCATCTTACAAATGCTGTTTTTCTTTGATATTAATTCCTCTATTAATGCTTCTGAAGCAGCAGACGCTATAATCCCACTTGTCTGCGCTTTCCTGTTTTTTTTTTTATTTATTGTTTTTTATGTGGGCATAGTTCAGTTGCACAATTTTGATTGGGCAGAACGAAAGTGTGCTCACTCAATTGCTAGTTATAAAACTCCGGTCAGATCACACGATTTCGGCACAATTTCCTTGATGTAGCGTGTCGTGGGAGTCATAAATGGAAATGGACGTCGTGACACAAGATTCAATCGTTTCTTCTCGTGTAATGGCATATACTTCACGACAACCGATACCGTTCTGCAATCCCTCAAGACACCATTGCAGAAAGTCTAGCATGTTTAATTTTCTAAAGCATAGTGGATTGGTTTTGAAGCATTTCACCTCAGATGTTATTTGTTATTTTTGTTTACATATATTCATATATACTTTTCATATTGCAGCCTCTTATCGCAACGTTTCAAATTGCGCTTGCAATTGCGCTTAATTAATCGCACAGCCCTAATGTGCAAACAGTGGATCTGCGTGAACGGCGTACACAGCTGTACAAATCTACATTCATGGAATTATGGGAATTGTTGGCCCAACAAATTTTAATTTGATGAACATGGTTTAGTCTTATGCCTTACCCAGAATATAACAATACATATAAATACATTTAGATCATTTACTTTAATCAGTACTATTGGAACGTGAAAAGACTTTCAACCAGCACAGAAAAAAAATTTCTTTAGACAATCTCCTACTGCACCTTTAAATACTCACAAATTAATTTGCTTTATATTTAAAGCTTTTAAATTGACTGTCTTTTGAACTTCCTCAAACTTACTCTGCAACCCGGAGTTTGTTCAGCTTGTTTTGTGCAACATGTCTCATAAGTCTTAAGAATTTCAAATGATTAATTTTAAATCTTTGGCTAATTTTTTAAAAAGTATTTTGTATTTATACAAAATTATTTACATTAGAATATACAGTATGAAATACAGACACTCATTCTGAGATTTGAGAAACATTACTTTTTTTTAGAGATTAACTCTGAGTGAGTGTAAAAAGTTTTCTAAATGTTTAAATAGCTGAAATGTGCATGTACAATTTAATATTCAATATTGGCAAATACAACACACAAGTACTGCCATCAGTAATCAATGTAATTCCAATATATTGTGCATATCTAGTGCCTAATACCCACAATGGTCAGCCACTGTTAAACCTTGATTCCAAGAGAATGGTACTGAATGTTTTTACATCATAAAATCCAAAAAGAAAGCAATAGATACTTAGAAAAGTAAGAAAATAAAACATGCTAGTGTTCAAGTCATACAAAAAAATGAGGATTAAAATATCAGTGGTTTACTAAAGTGCCATTGCTTTGCTGCATTCAAAAAAGCTTCAAAAGGTCCATGTGTAACTCCATAACCATTGTCAGAAACCACCACAAGTCTCACCACCAGATATTGGAAGGCCATAACATTTACAAGGGTCCGTCAAAACTTAAAAAGGAGGCCTCCCATTAGTAAAGCCAGGTATTTCCTGTGGATGCGAATGGCCTTTTGGCTTTGTGACTGAATAAACCATAGCTATCTGAAACAGCTTAACTGGTCCAGTGACCCATCTGTCCACAGGTATTTTAAAGGGCTAAAAAGAAAGGTTGAAGTATGCCTTTCAGACCTGACCAGATGGATGGTCGCACTGAGCATTCACATAAACCACAAAACAACAGACACACAGCTAAAGTTTTCCTTTGTATTCCTACATTTTCAAAGAGGTTAACAGCAGAAATTCCACAAAATGGTTTCAATAATTTGCAATTAGTCCAATATTTACTCAATTTACTGACACAAGAGGAAACTGACCGGCAAAACAGAATCACTAAATATTCAGATTCTTTGAACTGGCTACTGTATCTCAAAAAGGTTAATCTCTTCAAAACTCTATTCAACTTCCCTCTAACTTTGAGAAGCGTAACCTTTGTGTCTTTACATTACAGCATGTCTCACTCAGAGCTGACAGGATTGACAGCGCTGGTCGCCAGGACAGACAAATGGTGCAAGGACGTCCTGTTCTGCCATCATCTCATCTAAATCAACTGCAAGAACGAATCCATCTCACAAATTGGGCTTTTGTCGAGTTAAGGTCACCTCATACTTTTAAGAGTTACTGTGGCATGATATATTTGGCGAGAAGTGGTCAATGAAAAGTAAACAAAAACGGATGGTCAAAATGCATAAACTTTTTCCATGACAGCAGCGTTTAAGGGACTGAAAGTTCAACTTCTGAAAGCTAGTTTTAAAGCACAAGCTTTTGAAAATGACAGCATAATCATCTTCAATCTACCAAGTAAACAGTTGCAAAACTGCTCTTAAAGTTTAACAAATCCTTTTCAAAAATCCTTATTTGTGACCAGAGATAAGGGTATATTTTTGGAAATTGAAATCTACTGTATGCATCACCTGAAAGTTACCTATCCATTAATGTATGATTTAAATGAATATGACAATTAAAACATGTCTTCATGGAAGATGATCTACTTAATATTCTAATTAATTGTTACATAAACAAAAAAAATTATCATTTTGACTCCTACAATATATTTTTAGCTATTCCCACAAAAGTAACCATGCAACATAAAACCGATTTTGTGGTCCAGGGTCATATTTTGCATTTAAAATGTATATTTTAAATTTCAAATTTGTTTCAGCAAATGAAAACAAAATGCTGTATAAATATGTACTCATAAAACTTAATGAATAAACAGTCTGGTCAATTAATTCTAGGAGTAAGACAGGTTTGGCATTGAAAGCACAACAGTCAACCGTCGGTCAAACCACAGAATGGCAAGAGGGTGAGTTTTTGCTCACTCACATGCCAGTTTTCAGAAGCCCTTGAAAAGCCCAACCAGGTAGGTGTTATAAATTCAGAGATGCTTCCATTCATGCATCTGGGCTACTAAAAAAACACCCCCACTACTTATCTGTGGGTCAACAAAAAATCTGATAATCAGATAAGATGCTGATATATTTAAATTCAGCAGCACAAACAGTGGATATTAAATGGCGATTAACAAGCAAAAACTTTTTCAGAAGTCGAACATACTTTGTGATCACCTTAATAATGCAAACATTTATTTAACAAAAAGATTTTCTGTTAACATTGGTTTTCTTAAACTTTTCCTCCACGACATTTTATGTCAATCCATAATACAAATATCATCATGCAGAATCTAAACACTAGTGAACAAGAATGACTGGACGTGATGCCCTTGTTAGTCTCTAGAAAAAAGATGTATATAAAGAAAATGTTCTCAAATGGGGGTCTGGGGCCCACTAGGGGGCCTCAGCAAACTTCCAAGTGGTCCCCAAGATGACTTAACCCCCCCCACCCTCACCCCAAAAAAAGGAGAGTAAAAAATAAAAAATAATTCAAAAACCAGGCAAATTAAGATAGCGTGGCCGCTCAGTGGTTAGCACTGCCGCCTGACAGCAAGAAGGTTGCTGGGTCAAGTCTCGGCAGGGTCAGTTGGCATTTCTGTGTGGAGTTTGTATGTTCTCCCTGTGTTCACATGGGTTTCCTCCGGGTGCTCCGGTTTCCCCGCACAGTCCAAAGACATGCGCTATAGGTGAATTGGATGAACTAAATTGACCATAGTGTATAAGTGCATGTGTAAATGTGAGAGTGTATGGGTGTTTCCCAGCTGAAAGGGGAACCACTGCGCAAACATATGCTGGAAAAGTTGGCGGTTCATTCCATTGTGGCGATCTCTGATAAATAAGGGACTAGACTGAAGGAAAATAAATGAACAAACGAACGAAAAGGCAAATATAATCTGAAAAAAACACAGCCATTTTCTACCACTGATTTATTGAAATGTTTGTAATTGTGCAAAGCTCATCAAAAGTATTTGGTAGAAACTGTCTATTCATTGAATTTCTAAAAAATAAATAAATAAAAAAAGTCAGTTATAGGGTCATTAAATATTTATGTGGACGATTTGATACCTTGAGAAAAATAAAAAAAATAAATCACTTACAGGATACATTTGGCTCCTGTGCTTCAAAACTTCAAAGATAAAGAGAGAGAGAGAGAGAGAGAGAGAGAGAGAGGAGAGAGAGAGAGAGAGAGAGAGAGAGAGAGAGAGAGAGAGAGAGAGAGAGAGAGAGAGAGAGAGAGAGAGAGAGAGAGATTTGATCAGAATTTTACAAATCACGTTATTGAACAGTTTCCCAAGTCACAACATATTAACAGAACGGAAATTTAAAAAAAGGAATACCAAACAAAAACAACTGACCAATTGCTCATTTACTAATAAAACTTAAAATCAATTAATATTTAATTTTTATTTGCTTTAAAAAATAATTGAGTGGGGGGGGGGGGGGTATACACAATAAGTCATTACCTTTATCAGATTTGTTTTTAAACCTGAGGAATTAGTTTGGCCCCAAATGCGAATTAACCTCAATACCTATATAATATATTACAAATCAACATGCAGTCTGATTTATAACACGCATCGTTTGGAACATGGTCAACTAAACCAACTGAAATGAAATCATGTAATTCTGAAATGGTTCTGTCAATGACACATTTTTCTTCAAAACATCATAATCACTTCTTATTTCTGCTCGCTCCTAATTACTATACTTTATTTGCATACTTCTATTCATATTGACCCCAAAGAACTAGAATTTAGCATGGCAAAGCGAGAACAGGTTCGTGTCATTTCTGCAGAAATGAGGAGGTTATGGAGACAGTCTTTGCTGGGATGGCATCATAGTTGGACGGCTCTCCGTCGAGTCAATAGACTCCCTCCCCCTGCCATAGATTTGCTCTGTAATTCATATGGGTAGACTGCCTCTACTCATAAGCGTCTGACCCTACCTCCCGTCAAACTAATTCGCTCTTTCGTCTCCCACTTAGCTGTGACAGCCAACCTCCAATGTGCTCAGTCAGTGGCTATCGAGAGCGGTCGTTATTGCACCTGCTTCGGTAGTGGTCGTTGGGCAGCATCCATCCGGTACGCGCGAGAAGACCCTGAGAGTGACTAAACTTTAAAGATCCGAAGAGATCATTCAAACGTCATGGACGTAAGGCTGCATCTGAAGCAAATTGCTTTACTGTGTTTTATCAGCCTGCTTCTGACGCCTTGTGGATTAGCCTGTGGTCCCGGTAGAGGTTATGGAAAACGAAGACACCCAAAGAAATTAACCCCGTTGGCTTACAAGCAATTCATACCCAACGTTGCCGAGAAAACGCTTGGAGCCAGCGGCAAATACGAAGGAAAAATCACAAGGAATTCAGAGAGATTTAAAGAGCTGATTCCGAATTATAATCCCGATATCATCTTTAAGGACGAGGAAAACACAAACGCTGACAGGCTGATGACCAAGGTATGGACCAGGCGTGCGCAATTGCCCAAACGCACACGCTTAGAATAATGGATCTCCTTTTAGCTTTTAGCTATGAAAGCTCTGAGCTCTATGAATGGCTATTGAGATTATTCAAATACTGATTGAGCATTACAGGAGCTGTAGATGAACATGCTGTGTTTTGCGTTCTTTAACTCTGCAGTGCAAATCATAAATGTTTGATTACATAGCTAACAAATAAGTAGTTCTTGGTGTAACTACAATAGGTTCTCATATTGCATCAGGATGTAGGAACCATTTTTGGTTGCAACAGAAGCTTTATTGTGTATTTATAGCTTTCCGTGCACTTTGGAGACACTGACAGCGCGCGCAGTAGAACTAAAACTTTTAACTGTTGACAATCCGGCAGTGCATAATATTTTGACCAAACTGCTTGACAGATATTCCCAGAATAAACATCTAGATGCAAAGTATAAACTGGTAAGCTGTATTGTGGAATTCTGTTAAATATTCATATTATGAATATTCATATTATGAATATTAATCATAATCGTCATTCACTGCAAAATTGGCAGCATTAAATGATTCAGTAATAGTGGTTGAAAGCATGTGCTGAGCAGAAGATTTTTTCTCTCAAAAAAGACCACTGACAGTTAATAACATAATTAGCACCCCGCCTCCTCACATCGTAAGGATTGCGCGATTATATATATATATATATTTATTCTTTTTTTCTGGTTTGCCATATCAATTAATACGCTTGCTCAAGATGTCTAAGAACAGGTCCTAAGACCCTCTGTTATTGGCTACTTAATAGAAAATGTGGGTCAGAAGTGATCTTTGCCACTTATGTTGCGCGTCTATCGGATATTACCGGCTCCCGTGGTGAGCGCTGCTGCGTTCTCTGAAGCATTTACAAATCAGTGCAATATGAGTCGCACAGCATCAAATGAAGCCTGTACAATAAAAATAATAGCACGTGCCCACAGAAGAAACTGATATTTAATTAAAGCAGCATCGGCGGTTAAGCGAGTCTTTGGTGGCAACGTCTCTGTAATTGATTGCTGCTGCTCAGGCTGAGAGAAAGAACTTGAATTTTCAGCTCTATTTACTCCTCTCAGTTATCGATCGGTCGGTCTGGAGTCTGCGCTCTTGACCTATGGCAACAAACGATTTCCCCACTGCACAAATCTTTTACGCACAAACTCAGACCGACAATATGCTCACTGATCTATAGGTCTTGAGTTACTGTGACTATACTGGGAATTGTTACAATGCGATAAGGAAGGAGGACAATTTACATTTAAAATCTTTGAAAAGATGACATCACTTACATTTAGTATTAGGTTTTATGGGTTCGTTCTAACTCATAATTGTGTTTAAAATCCTTGTCAACTTTAAGACGTCTGAACATTTTGTAAATATTCTGACACTTGAAAAAGAAAAAGAAAGTTTGTAATCTAGCTATTGACAACCTGTTTCTCCTTTTCTTATTCAGCGCTGTAAGGACAAGTTAAATTCGTTGGCCATCTCCGTCATGAACCAGTGGCCCGGCGTGAAACTGCGCGTCACTGAAGGCTGGGATGAGGATGGTCACCATTTCGAAGAATCTTTGCACTATGAGGGACGGGCGGTGGACATAACTACCTCAGACAGGGATAAAAGCAAGTATGGGATGCTATCCAGGCTTGCAGTTGAGGCAGGATTCGACTGGGTCTATTATGAATCTAAAGCCCACATACACTGCTCTGTCAAAGCAGGTGAGCAAAAGCTGATATGCATTCAGAGATGCACATTTATAGCCTCTTCTATTTCTGTGCTAATCTGAGAAACATTTATAGGTAGTAAACTAGATTGTGACAAGATACGCATACTTGAGTGTTCATCATCATTTGGTGTTCTTCAAATTACCACACTGGAGAACCTCTTGGCACAATTTTTAATCATCAAAACACTTCATAAAGCACCTCAAAACCTTTGACAACTCACTTGTGGCAAAATCCACATTACTTCTGCAATGTGTGAGGGTTAAATAAATAAATAAAAACAAATCTGAAGCTTTAACTCACTTAAGGTTTTATCTGAAGGCAGTTGATATTGAGACCATTAACATGTGGTGCTCTTTGTTTAGTTTTGACTATAAAAAAGTTCGAATATTAACCAGAATGGTACAAAACTTGGTAAAGGTGTTGGCTCTTGGACCACACATACACACAAAAATAAATAAATAAAATAAAGAATTGACATAATTTGTATAGGTTAATGGTCCAAATGAATAGCAAACTTTCATCTAGTGGAAACTTTTGATACTGCACCCCATGAACGCTTTTCTTTGTAGATATTAGCCTTAAGTTTGGATTTATTTACAATTTGGAGTTATGGCTTCTTTTTATTTATTTAGCAGATTAGTGTACTCATTTTATAAACATTTGATAATATTTATATGAAAATGTCTTTAAATAAGAGAACCCAACCTGTGCTCCAAAGCACGTTAGATTTACGAGACAAATTAGACATTTAATTTGAGTCTATGCTTAAAAAGAAGTTAATAAAGTGATTAAAGTTACTGCATAAATGTAATTTAGCCTACAATATAGCCCCCTAATACAGAATATTAATTAATAAAATGCCTAGCCTACATTCATTTTACTGAATAACAACAACAACTCGCAATCAGCACCAGATGGATAAATGCGGTTTATGTTAATTGCACCAAGTGCGCTATAGACGAATTGGCACATTAAGATTCTGCACCTGTGTAAACAGTTTTACAAAACCAAAGGGATCAGGAAAAAGCACAGTCTGTAGGCTTGATTTAAATGACAATGTCTGATGACTTTGTGTAAATGCAGCAGACAAAATGACCAGACAAGCGTTTCAACACTTGGTTCTTGACAGTCACCACACGAGTTTGGATCAATTCCAAATCACTACCATTATATCAAAACCATGTCAAAGCATCGATTTTCACAAAGTGCTTTATGAATATCTGCCAAAGATATCATTTTTTTTCCTTTTATATCTTCACAGAAAATTCAGTGGCTGCTAAATCAGGAGGATGTTTTCCTGGATCTGGGACGGTGACACTCGCTGACGGGACGAGGAAACATATCAAAGATCTTGAAGTGGGCGACCGGGTTCTGGCAGCAGACGAGAAGGGAAATGTCTTAATAAGCGACTTCATTATGTTCATAGACCACGATCCGACAACGAGAAGGCAATTCATCGTCATCGAGACGTCAGAGCCTTTCACAAAGCTCACCCTCACAGCCGCGCACCTAGTCTTCGTTGGAAACTCTTCAGTAGCTTCGGGTATAACAGCAACATTTGCCAGCAACGTGAAGCCTGGAGATACAGTTTTAGTGTGGGAAGGCACAGGCGAGAGCCTCAAGAGCATTACAGTGAAGAGGATTTACACTGAGGAGCACGAGGGCTCTTTTGCGCCAGTCACCGCGCACGGAACCATAATAGTGGATCAGGTGTTGGCATCGTGCTACGCGGTCATTGAGAACCACAAATGGGCACATTGGGCTTTTGCGCCGGTCAGGTTGAGTCACAAGCTGATGACGTGGCTTTTCCCGGCTCGTGATTCAAACGTCAATTTTCAGGAGGATGGTATCCACTGGTACTCAAATATGCTGTTTCACATCGGCTCTTGGCTGCTGGACAGAGACTCTTTCCATCCACTCGGGATTTCACACTTAAGTTGAGACTGCTGCTGTACATTATCACTATGTGGGACTCAAATGTATCATTATTTTATGTAAGAAAAGCCTTAAAGTGTTCATTGAATAATTTATTTGTATTGGATCACCTGTCTCTGGAAACGTACACACCAATTCAAGCATGATGTGACCGTTTTTGTGTGCGCATTTTGTGAAACATACAAGAGATTATATGAGATATGAGAAAGCGCAGGGCTGTGCAGTGTGCAGCGTTCTATTTTATCGGATAAGCATATATAGGATGGCGCTCAAAAGTTATATTTTTGTATTCAGATTTGTATATTAGATTTTTGATGGATCTAAAAGTATTTCCAGAATCACATTTCGTTATTTGAAATAGTGCACAGTACGGAAGCGTGTTAAATTTATGTAAACAGTTGGGATGCATAAATGAACTGTTCATGGGTCATTATGTTCAAATAGCCTATGTCAAGTGGCATTGTTTTGACCAACGGGTGTGTATTCATTACACTAACAGTTTTTGTTTAAATGTACATTTCTTGACAGAATACTCAAAATAAATCCATGGTTCGCAGTGTGAAAATTATTCGATGACTTTAGTGAGTCGACCTAAAAATAAATTATGTATAATTGCTGAAAAGAATTGACGAAAACGAAAACTTTTGTAAGTTATTTAACCAAATACTTAATCTTCATCTGTGTTGTTATTGGGTTATTGTTTTAGCCTAATGCATATATTGTTATGAAGAACTCGACTTTTGTTCGTTAACTTAGTGCACTCTGAACTTAATCTTAATTTATTCTCTTGATAAAGTTGTTTACTCGTGGATGGAATAAAAAAAATACCCAATCTGTCAATTTATATCAATAATTCACTCCAGCGCAGAAAGAGCTAAAGTATTTGTAGCGGTTGAAAAGTTATTTTAGGCCTATTAACATCGATGGTTCAACAAAAAACGAAACCTCTTCATTACAGAAAATAAAACTGCTCCTAAAACGTTCTCAAATATTAGGTTATGCTCTTTACTGTAAAAAGCTATTTTTGGTTATTCAGGACCCTTACATTTTTAAGAGTGAACTTCGATTTGACATGTTTTTGTCTCCTGCTGAATCTATCTTTAAGTTTCAAAAAAGTTCATTAGAAGAGCAAAATATAACTTAACTGCACACCTAAGGCTACAGTAAAGTCCTATGGCTACTTTAAAATCGTGATTCATTCACCCATTTAAAATCCCTTTAAATCAGAATGATAAAGTTAGACCCGACAAAACTTTAGTAGGCTATTAATTGTCCAGTATTAACCGTCGCTCCTCTGGCAAGCGCTATTGTCAGATAATAAAAGGAATTTAGCATCACTAAAAATATGCAGTGCGCACATTATAATGCTTTATAAATCTCCACAGAAAGAGTACCTCAGCTGATGGTGTGTATAAAGTACGACATCTACTGGGTCTACTGGGTTACGGCACTGTAACACTCCATAAAAGACAACATAAGTACATCCAAATACCAAGAGAAATGGAGGTTTATCCTTTAATGTTTTGTATCTTTAGCTTTTTAATATTTAAATTCCCCATTCCCTCAACTTGAAGTGGGCTATAAAATAATTATTAGACAATTATTTGTCAAATTGCACATTGAATGTAAAAAAAAATTAACTTCATCACCATAAACAACTTTCTAATAAAAGGAAGTTAAAGGCCTAAAGGAAAAACAGAACCGCCTCTGCTTTAAATCAGTTAATTGAAATGTTCTTCCCAGTGTAACCTAACCTTTGACATGATTGTTAATGCATTCCCATGGCAGTTGGCATAACAGATGTTAGTTGAGCAGCGAATATACATCTCACCAAAAAAATCAATACATTTGTGTGGTCCCCTGGGTAGTCAAATCAGGCTTTACAAGCTCGCCACAACCAAGACATCTTCCTAAAAGACTTGGAAGAAACATAAAGGACATGTTTAATTCAGAAAACAGCCAAGAAAGGCTTCCCTGTACTAACAAGAAGTAGCTTGGAGATGATTCAAAGACTATTCAACTCCTCATACAAGAGCTTATGTACCGTAGCTTCATCTACATAAAGATCTAAAATAATTGAAAGCAACGAAGCTCAACTTTGGCACAAGTTCAAGCAGCGACTATAGCTCAATAACACTGCCCACCTGAGTCAGTTAATCCATCAGACTTCAATCAGACACAAAACCTGTGATGAATGATGCAGACAGACTGACAGTTACACCGGTATGCTGATCTTTTTCCTCTCAGCATTTTAGTCAAACACAACATCGGCGGTGGTGGTGTCAGGGAGGGAGACTCAAATTGCTTAATGAGAAAAGTAAGTAACATTTAGCGAGTGTTGCGACAAGGATTGAAATTCCACTCACGCTGTGCTTTTGAGGAGGGAGCGGTGTTGACTCTGCGAGGTTGAGACTTGCTGGAAGACACAAAAGGAGCTGCGTGGAGACAGAGGGATGACCTTGGGCCCGGCACAGGTACAAAAGCACTGCTAAAGGAACATTCCAAGGGACCAGGAAAACAAACTAGCCCCTAATCCTCTCTCTATCCCACAGTCTGCCGGATTAGAGCAGGGCCACTCTCTGCAAATGTTGACATTCCCTAACACAAGACGTTCCGAGTCTTGGAAAATATTTCAGAATGAAACGTCTGTTGCGAGCGAAAGACGCCGCACAATAGCTGAGGCGGTCTTGTTGTAGTTAAGAAGCAGTGAACCACATATTCTTTCAGTGGCTTGTGTGATTTGAGATGGAAGGTATTTGTTTTTGTTTTTTTGCCTTTCTGTTTGTGTGTGTGTGTGTGTGTGTGTGTGTGTGTGTGTGTGTGTGTGTGTGTGTGTGTGTGTGTGTGTGTGTGTGTGTGTAAGAGAGAGTGTGTGTGAAGTTAATCAACATATCCATTTATACATAACAGTTTGTTAAAAATTCTGAATTCTTAAATTATGCAAACAATGGGATTATATCTTTTTTTTAAATAAATATATAAAATATAACTGCTTATAATCTTAAATATTTGGTTTTGAACAAAATTTCGCATTTAATTTTAAGTATATTCATTTTAAAATTTATAATATTTTAATATTTAACTTAATAATATTTTAAAATATCCTAAAACACATTTTGTAATGATATCAATAAACTAAATTGATTAATTGACAATAGAATTAATCAAATTGGCCACTAGATGGTGCTGCACATCTGCATGAGTAAATGGCCAATGAAGGTTAATCAAAAGGATGGGAAAATATAAAAAATAGGTAAAAGTCTAAATAAATAAATGTCCCTGACAAATATGGAGTGTTTACTGTAAAAATTGCATGACTAATAAGTTAGAACAACATTTGTTTTAATGTTAAAGTAAAAAAGTTAATGTTTCTGACTTTTTTAAGTTCATGAGATTCAAGTTAAAGTTAATTTGATTAAATTGAATTTAAACCAAAAACAAATGTTTTATTATTATCAATATTGGAAAATAAAAATTGTTTATTTTTCAACAGGCCATTGCTGTTGACTTTATGGATACATTAATCAGAGACAGATTGTTAAATTTAAAAACATTTATGAGGAATAATAAAGGAGCTGTATAAAAGTGACTCAGTATAAAGTGTCAACATATAATTACTAAAATGTCAAAATATATGAGTTTTTTAAATACTCATTTAGAAGAGACTGAACTTTAAAACTAGGGCTGGGCGATATGTCAAAAATGCAATCTCGATAATTATTTTCCATATTGAATAATAATGATATATATCTCAATATTAGTTGTTAAAGCTTCCAGATTTAAAAGAGTACCTCAACATTGACTGATTCCACAAAAATTAGATGTTCCACTAGATGACATAACAAAATTCGGTACATCTTGACGTAAATTTTATCGCGATTCAATATAATATTGTTTATCGGCTCAGCCCTATTTAGAACTATTAAGTGCAAAAATGAAAAAAGTTCAAAATTGAATTTATGGGTTTTATAATGATCAATTGATTATTTGGCACATTCTCAGTATTTCTATCAGTGCAGTGAAAGAAAGGTTTATATGAGAACCTGGCCTATCGTCAAGTTCTTTATGAACCTTATAAGATGGACTGTAAAGATTTAGCCTTTTTTTTTTACTATTTAAAGCCCTGGTTCTGGTTAACATGGAATAAAACTGGAATGTTTCCAACTAAACAAAGGTAATTTTTTATTTAACTGGTGGTGATTGTTTTAAATCAAACAGTTAATTGAGGTATGTTTTGCAGGTCAGTGTGCCCAAATAGGCATAAACGTAAATATATAGTGTCTTATTTTACTTCTTAGCCTTTTTTTTTTGGACGGGATGAAGGTGGGGTAATGTGTGTTTTAGAGACATGTAAGTGTATGTTGTATGCCAGTGTCATATATGAATTTCTGTCCAGAACCTCTGTGCAGACAATAAAAGTAAATCTTATCTGATCAGCAATGTTTCATCTATTTGGTTAATATGACTATATTAAAGTATTTTCTGAAATATTATTTTAATTTAAAAGAAAGACTTTCTATGTGAATATATTTTAAAATTAACGTTATTCCTGTGATTCAAAGCTGAATTACAGTCTTCATTGATCATTAATGATCCTTCAGAATCATTTAAACATGCTGATCTCGTGTTCAGATAACATTTTGATAAGATTATTATCAATTTAAAATATTTTTGTGAAAATCATGAAGTAAATGAAATTTTTAATTTTCACTTTATTAGGTACACCTGTCCAACTGCTCGTTAACACAAATTTCTAATCAGCCAATCACATGGCAGCAACTCAATGCATCTAGGGATGTAGACATGGTCAAGATGATCTACTGCAGTTCAAACTGTAGAAAAGGTGCCTTGTTGATGCCAGAGGTCAGAGGAGAATGGCCAGACTGGTTTGAGCTGATAGTAAGGCAACAGTAATAACCACTCGTTACAACCAAGGTATGCAGAAGAGCATCTCTGAACGCACAACATGTCCAACCTTGAGATGGATGGGCAACAGCAGCAAAAGACCACACCGGGTGCCACTCCTGTCAGCTAAGAACAGGAAACAGAGGCTACAATTTGCACAGGCTCACCAAAATGGGACAGTAGAAGATTGTAAAAACGTTGCCTGGTCTGATGAGTCTCGATTTCTGCTGCGACATTTAGATGGTAGGGTCAGAATTAGGCATCAACAACATGAAAGCATGGATCCATCCTGCCTTGTATCAACGGCTGCTGGTGGTGGTGTAATGGTGTGGGGGATATTTTCTTGGCACATTTTGGGCCCATTAGTACCAATTCAGCATCGTATCAATCCATCCCTTTATGACCACAGTGTCCCCATCTTCTGATGGCTACTTCCAGCAAGATAACACACCATGTCATAAAGCGCAAATCCTCTCAGACTGGTTTCTTGAACATGACAATGAGTTCACTGTACTCAAATGGCCTCCACAGTCACCAGACCTCAATCCAATAGAGCACCTTTGGGATGTGGTTGAACGGGAGATTCGCATAATGGATGTGTAACCGACAAATCTGCAGCAACTGCGTGATGGTATAATGTCAACATGGACCAAAATCCTGGAGGAATATTTAAGGTGTACCTAATAAAGTGACCGGTATGATGGTTTCAATTAATATATAATGCATGAAAAATTTGGATAATAAGACCCATTATTAGTGATAGGGCACAAATCATAATTGATCTTACTAGAGCAGTGAATTGATGATGTGATGCATAAAGGGATAGTTCAGCCAAAAAAAAAAGCCATAATTTCCTCACCCTTTACTTGTTTCAGATCTTTATGAGTTTATTTCTTCTGCTGAACACCAAAGAACTTATTTTGAAAAATGTTGCAAACCTGTAACCTTTGACATTTATAGTATTTGTTTTTCCTACTACGGAAGTCAAAGGTTACAGGATTTCAGCTTTCTTATTTATATCTTCTTTAGAATTTAACAGCATAAAGAAACTCAAAGGCTTGAACATTTCCATTCAAATTTAACAGTAAATTAAATTTTTTTTAGGTGAACTATCTCTAAGACTGGAGTAATGATACTGAAAATAAAATTACAAGAATAAATTATAGTTTACAAATATATATTAACATTGAAAAGTAATATTTAAAATTGAGATTATCATTGATTGATTGACTTTAATAAATAAATAAATAAATAAATAAATATATATATATATATATATATATATATATATATATATATATATAAATAATATTAACAAATCTTGCAAACTTCTGACCTATTTTGTATATCAAAAGGAAAATGTGATCAGGCTATTATTTAAATGATGTGAGCTACAACACTAAAATGAGCATGTGCATCTTACATGAACAGCCACCCAAGACTATCCAGTCAGTTTATGCATTTAATAGAAATCAAGAACCAAAACATCAACAACCACGAACTGTCTTCAACAATCAAAAAAAGCAAACCTCAAACCCAAACAGAAACGTCAACAAACCTCAAACAACACAATATGGGTTTGATCTTCTTAGTGGTTCAGTCTTACTATGAAGCTGGTTTGAGCAGTAACAGACTGTGTTTTCAGGCCGGAACTGAAGGGTCTGTAATAGAGAGAAAAAAAATCATGGTATATGCTACCCAATACCACATAAACAAATATGAATGAAACTGGAGTCTACTTACATGAAAGCGCTGTGTTCATTTCCACTGACGGCCACCTGTGTCAAAAGAAGGTTATAAAGGTCAGATCAAAGGTTTGACCCCTGAGGGACACTCATTAAAAAGTAATGATGTCGGCCTGGTGCCCATTATCACGTTCCAGTAGCGTTTTTGGGGCCATTTTTATAGGGTGACGGTGGGCCTGTTGGCTGTCATGGTCAGTAGTGTTTTTGTGATGCTTGTGACTTCATAAAAAGCGCAGGCTCATTACAGGCCACTGAGAAGCAATGTTGCATGTAATAGACGCTTCCTTTAACATTCCAGGTAGCTGTTTGGTCACTGCGGGACGCTGTGGGTGGTATAGATCCGCTAGCACATCTAGCAAGTACTTGGAAATGACTTTTGTGGAGATCTCGTCCTGTCACCACGCTGGTTGTTAATTGCATCATACGCTGACTGTTGCATTGATCGCATCTACAGTATATGCCAAGTACTAAAGACGCACCGATACTATCGATTTCTCAGCAGAGAGCTAATCATTTAGAATTATGAGCCCCAAATTTATACAGGTAATTTGGTGGATGTATCTTTTATACCTTAATTTAAATGAACATGAATCAATTATACAAACTGCTTCACAGTAACCAATCATAATCATGAAAACTTTACTCTAAAACTTTGAACATTCTTAAAGGAATAGTTCAGCCCAAAATAAAAAGTTACTTTAAAACGTAGCATTTACTCACCTTTATGAGTTTCACTTTTTCTGTTAAACACAAAAAAAGATATTTTGAAGAAAGTTGGATAGTCACTGACATTAACAGTATATTAGGAAAAACAAATACTATTGAAGTAAATGTTACCAACGATTTCTATCATTCTTCAAAATATCTCCTTTTGTGTTTAAGAAGAAAATAAACTCATATTTGAAAAAAAAAAACAAAAAAAACTTGACAAATTTTGACAAAAAACTATGTTTGTAAGGAATGGGGAATATGTAAATTATGACACAATTTTTATTTTAGGGTGAACCCCCTTAAGTAATTAACAACATTTTCATAATTGAAAGACCATTTTCTAAATTTTTATATGCCATTTCTTCACATTAATGTAAGTAAATAATTGCGTAATCAGATTAATTTTAGCAGAAGTTCCAACTCACCCAAAATTAGCTATGCAGAGCGTATGAAGTTGTTTTGTTTAGTTAATATTATTCCGGGTTCATATTAAAGTATTATTACTTGTCTATAAATCACCAAATGGTCTAGGACAGGGGTGTCCAAACTCGGTCCTGGAGGGCCGGTGTCCTACATATTTTAGTTCCAACCTCAATTAGACACACCTGAACCAGCTAATCAAGCTGTTTCTAGGTATACTAGAAATTTCCAGGTAGGTGTGTTGAAGCAAGTTGGAGCTAAACTCTTCAGGACACTGGCCCTCCAGGACCGAGTTTGGACATCCCTGGTCTAGGACCTCAATACATTACAGATATGCTCACTAAATACAAACCTAACAGATCACTCAGATCTTTAAGATTAAAAAAAAAAAAAATAGAAATTCAAAGTTCAGTCAAAGCAGGGTGAATCGGCCTTCAGCTACTACACCCCTCGCTGCTGGAATCAGCTTCCAGAAATGATCAGATGTGCTTCAACATTAGGCACATTCACATCTGTTTAGCTGTGACTTTACTGAATGAGCACTGTGCTACGTCTGACAGATCTCACTATTAGGTCTTTTTTTCCCATTTTTTATTCTTTTAAAACCCGTTTTAACACATTTTAATCTGTTTTTAATCATTTTTATTGTTTGTTTTAATTTTCTTATACTTGTCTATTTTATTCCTGTTTATGTAAAGCACTTTGAATTACCATAGTGTATGAAATGTGCTTTATAAATAAACTTGCCTTGCCTACAAAGTACTATTTTTTCATCGTCATCCAATTCTAAGCAATTTCACAAAAGACACACTTTCTTTACAAACAGCACATTTTCTATGCTTTTCCAACTTTCTTTTGAATGAAAGCACATAATCGGCCCTGAGTCAATATACTGATTATTGTGGCAGGCCTACTAAGAATACTTAATCTCTTACTTGAATATTACAAACATTTATTATATTAATAACAAATATTACCAAACAAATATAAAATAATGCCTTGATGAGCACTGAAAAATAAAAGATAGAAATCTAAAACAAACAAACAATTACCAACCCAAACTTTAAAACATTAGTGTTTATATATCCATGGGAATTTAAAAGTTTTTTTTTATGTTTAAAATTACTGCGAAAAATCTTTAAAACTAAACAATGATTAATAGCTCTAAATGGTTTTACGATAAACAAAACATTCAAAAGGAATACTGTTTTGGGGCAGATTCAAAACTGACATTATTAAATTATGACATATTAAAAGCCATTATTTTAAATTGTTCCCTAAAACATCCACATAAGTAGCAACACAGCAAACCTCTCCTCTTGATCCAGCATTATTCAGCCAAAGCTCAACAAGTCGACTAAGCCTGCCCTCTAGTGGACTTTTATAATATGTTCAAATGAACAAGGACAGCTACATTTCCGTTCAGTCTCCAAACATGCTTCATAACATGATAATTATTCATATTATCCTTCGTAAGATTATTATTCCACTCACAAAATTATAATATATCTGATTGAACACAATGCAGGGAATACAAATCCTAATAATAACAGGATTAACATCATCTCCAATAACAACACGACAATAACTGATAATGTAATTCCTACTCCATAATCATTGCTGTATGATCACATTTTTATTTCATTAAATCGACATCAGCCAATTAGTTTGTCAGCTCAGCAAATGTAACGCATTATGACAGCCACAGGAAAAAGGCCTAAATTGTTTAATCTTCCAGAAAGAAAACACACACACATTCTGTCTCACACATACACACACATGCAAATTTAGACAGACACACCCACACAAACACACAGTTGGACACTCAGACACACATACACAGACAGAAAGACACACATACAGACCAAAACACAATTACACTGAGAAGGCAGACACACACACACACACACACACACACACACACACACACACACACACACACACACACACACACACACACACACACACACACACACACACACACACACACACACACACACACACACACACACACACACCCACACACACCCACCCACACCCACCCACACACACACACAGTCAGACAAAATTACACACATAGACTCACACAAACACACTGTAGGACACTCATACACACTTTTTCATAGACACACAGACAGACACACTCATACACAGGTACATGCTCAGACACACACATACACAAACACACACATACCCAAACTCACACTCTGAACAGGCAGACAACACCCACACACACACTCACTCATTCATAGATGACACACTCATACACAGGTACATGAACAGGCTCAGACGCACACTTACACAAACACAGATACGCACGCACGCACACACACATACATACCCAAACTCACTTACACTCTGAGCAGGCAGACACACCCAGACTGATAGACAGACAATACACACACATACATCCAGAAAGTATTTATAGCGCTTCACGTTTTCCACATTTTTTTATGTGCAGCCTTATTCCAAAATAGATTAACTTTATTTATTTCCTCAACATTCTACACACAATACCCCATAATGACAATGTGAATAAAGTTTTTGAAATTGTTGCAAATTTATTAAAAATAAAAAAGCTGAAAAATCACATGTAGATAAGTATTAACAGCCTTTGCTCAATCCTTTGTTGATGCACCTTTGGCAGCAATTACAGCCTCAAGTCTTTTTGAATATGATGCCACAAGCTTGGCACACCTGTCTTTAGGAATTTTTGCCTATTTCTCTTTGCAGTACCTCTCAAGCTCTATCAAGTTGGATGGGAAGCAACGGTGTACAGCCATTTTCAGATCTCTCCAGAGATGTTCAATAGGATTTAAGTCTGGGCTCAGGCTGGGCCACTCAAGGACATTCACAGAGTTGTTGTGAAGCCATTTTATGTGAAGCCATTGATATTTTGGCGGAGTGCTTTGGGTTATTGTCCTGCTGGAAGATGAACCGTCACCCCAGTCTGAGGTCAAGAGCACTCTGAAGCAGGTTTTCATTCAGGTTGTCTCTGTACATCGCTGCATTCATCTTTCCCTCTATCCTGACTAGTCTTCCAGTTCCTGCTGCTGAAAAACATCCCCACAGCATGATGCTGCCACTACCATTCAGGCCTGTATGGTAGAGTGGCCGGACAGAAGCCACTCCCCGCCTGGAATTTGCCAAAAGGCATCTGAAGGACTCTCAGACCATAAGAAACAAAATTCTCTGGTCTGATGAGACTAAAACTGAACTCTTTGGAGTGAATGCCAGGTGTTATGTTTGGAGAAAAGTGAGGAGAGGAGAGGAGTGGCTTCCGTGGCCACTCTACCATACAGACCTGATTTGTGGATTGCTGCACAGATGGTTGTCCTTCTGTAAGGTTCTCCTCTCTCCACAGAAGAACACCGGAGCTCAGACAGAGTGGCCATCGGGTTATTGATCACCTCCCTGACTAAGGCCCTTCTCTCCTGATCACTCAGCTTAGATGGCCGGCCAGCTCTAGGAAGAGTCCTGGTGGTTCCAAACATCTTCCACTTACGGATGATGGAGGCCACTGTGCTCATTGGAACTTTCAGAGCAGCAGAAATTTTTCTTCCCCAGCCTTGTGCCTCGAGACAATCCTGTCTCGGAGGTCTACGGATAATTCCTTTGTCTTCATGCTTGGTTTGTGCTTTGACATCCACTGTCAACCCTGGGACCTTATATAGACTGGTGTATGCCTTTTCAAATCATGTCCAATCAACTGAATTTACCACAAGTGAACTCCAATGAAGCTGCTGAAACATCTCAAGAATGATCAGTGGAAACAGAATGTACCTGAGCTCATTTTAGAGCTTCACGGCAAAGGCTGTGAATACTTATATACATGTGATTTTTCAGGTTTTTTATTTTTAAATAAATTTGCAACAATTTCAAAAAATCTTTTTTTCACATTGTCATAATGGGGTATTGTGTGTAGAATGTTGATGAAACAAATGAATTTAATACATTTTGGAATAAGGCTGTAACATAAAAAAATGTGGAAAAAGTGAAGTGCTATGAATACTTTCCGGATGCACTGTACACACACAAACACAGGCAAATTTACACACATAGACTCACACATTGTAGGACACTCATACACACTCATTCATAGACACATTCATACACAGGTACATGCACAGACTCAGACACACACTTACACAAACACACACGCAGATACCCAAACTCACTCTGTGCAGGCAGACACACATAAACAAACGACACACACAAACACAGGCAAAATTTCACGCAAAGACACACACATAAACACACGCAGACAGTCACACACACATATAGACCCAAGATCAATTACACTGAGCAGACATACACACACAGAGACACAACACACACACAGACACCCTCTGAGCAATGAGCAGACACACACCCAAACACACAGACAGGCGCACACACAAACACAGGCAAAATTACACACAAAGACACTGACAGACATGCAGACACAGTCACACACTAACAGACACACATACAGCAAGCACACTTTTACACTTAGACACACAGACAGGCAGGCAGACACACAAACAGAGACAGACACACACACACATTCGCACAAGCACACACTCTGAGCAGACACACACAGAAAGACAGACAGATACACAGGCAGAAATACACTCAAAGACACAAAAAACGCCCACACACACACAGAGCACTGAGCAGACACACACACACACACACACAGGCAAAATCACATTCAAAGACACACAAAAATACACACGTAGACAGACACACACATACACACTGAGCACTAAGCAGACACACACATACACACAGGCAAAGTTACACACTCAAAAGACACAGACAAAAAACACACACGCAAACAATCACACACACACACACTGAGCAGACGTACACAGACACGCCATTTATAGCACTCATGTAGAGACACTCTCTCTCTCTCTCTCTCTCTCGCTCTCTCTCTCTCTCTCTCTCTCACTCACACACACACACACACACACACACACACACACACACACACACACACACACACACACACACACACACACACACACACACACACACACACACACACACACACACACACACACACACACACAAAGTGAAAAAAAAGCGCAGATAAAGCCTGTGTGATTCTGACGACTGTGTTGCTCAAGGCACTGCTATGATGCTTCAGTGTCAGCCGGTGAACAATCACCTCTCACTCTCTGTGCAGTAATGCAGGACATGACAGCCCAACGCTTCTCAAGCCCGTCAAGCCTTCAGATGAGCGCACACCAGGGATAAAGTCATACTGTGCAGACAGGCACATCAACAGACCAGGCAGCAGCAGGTGATGAGGAACTATGGGGAAACTACTTCAGCATTACAAGGAATTACATATCAAATCAAAAACAATCTGCAACGGAAGTACAAAGGAAGGTAAATGTTGGTGCTGAAAAGCAACTGACGCATGGTGCATTTAACATTTGGACAAACGTGACACTTTCTAAGGTCAAGAAAGTCCTTTCTAGAATGGTCTGACATGGTGTTATTCAGGGATTTTCAGGTTATCTGAAGCTAAATTTAAGACTTCATGACCGTTTTAGGAATTCAGAATTTGATGGGGAGATATTATGTTAGCGCTTTCGATCCATGCACACTCTTAGAGCGCAGATGAAAAAGTACAAATTCATAAACTTTGATAATAAAAAATTATTTTTATATTTTATTTTATTATTTTAATAGGGCGACGAGGTGGCGCAGTGGGTACCACGATCGCCTCACAGCAATAAGGTCGCTGGTTTGAGCCCTGGCTGGGTCAGTTGGCATTTCAGTGTGGAGTTTGCATGTTCTCCCCGTGTTCGCGTGGGTTTCCTCCGGGTGCTCCGGTTTCCCCCACAGTCCATAGACGTGCGCTATAGGTGAATTGGGTAAGCTAAATTGGCTGTAATACATGTGTGTGAGTGAGTGTGTATGGGTGTTTCCCAGTGATGGGTTGCAACTGGAGCATATGGATTGCGTAAAACATTTGATGGTTAAGTTGGTGGTTCATTCCGCTGTGGCGACCCCAGATTAATAAAGGGACTAAGCCGAAAAGAAAATGAATGAATGATTTTAATAACTTTAAATACAACTGATACCGTACTTTATGATTACACAGTAAAAAAGATGGCTTTTTTTCCATCAAAATTTTTTAGAAAGAAAAATGACAAACCAAGCAATCTAAAAGAACTCACAGGAGGAAGCGTGAACTTGTTTTCTGTGAAATTAATAAATACATTTCAAAATGTTTTAAGCCTAAACTCACATTTCTGTAGTTATTTAGAAAAAGACGTCTTCATTAGACAAAAATGTAAATGTATCTTGATTTAAGAAGATTTGGACATATTTATTGGAAATCTGGATTCAGGGCGGAATTAAATAAACTAAATCGGCCGTAGTGTATGATTGTGTGAGAATGTGAGTGTGTATGGGTGTTTCCCAGTACTGGGTTGCAGCTATAAGGGCATCCGCTGTGTAAAACATATGCTGGATAACTTGTTGGTTCATTCCGCTGTGGCAATCCCTAATAAATAAGTGACTAAGCCGAAGGAAAATGAATGAATTAATGAATTAATGTAGCATTTACTAAGACAAATTTAACATGTGATGCATTAAGACTTTAAGATCCACAATAACCCTTATTATTGTTACCTTCTGATAGTCAAATTTTTGTGATCTTTTGATCATTCATTTATTTTAACTTTTATTTTAATAGTGTAATGCATACCAGGTACCTTTATTGGGCCGATACAGATGGAAATATATAGAAAATATAAAATTTTAAATACAATTTTTTTAAAAACTTTTTTCCCATCAAATAAATGCAACATTAAAATGAAAGGGAATTAAAATCTAATTAAAATTATTTATTTTAAATATTGCCAACACTTTCATTGGTAGTGTACTATTGCTCACTGTTAATTCATCTTTGTTGATCAGTAACATTAGTTCATACAGTTGAAATCAGAATTATTAGCCCTCCTGAATTATTAGCCCTCCTGTATATTTTCCCCAAATTTCTGTTTAACGGAAATAAGATTTTTTTTTAACACATTTCTAAACATAAAAGTTTTAATAACTCATTGCTAATAACTGATTTATTTTATATTTTTCTATGATGACAGTGCATAATAATTTACTAGATATTTTTTGAAACACTAGTATTCAGCTTAAAGTGCAATTTCAAGGCTTAACTTAGCAAATTAGGGTAATTCGGCAAGTCATTGTATAACAGTGCTTTGTTCTGTAGACTATCGAAAATAATTTGATTAAGAGGGCTAATAATATTGATATAATATTGGTTTTAAAAAAAACGAAACTGCTTTTATTCTAGCCAAAATTAAACAAATAAGACTTTCTCCAGAAGAAATAATATTATAGGAAATACTGTGAAATATTCCCTGCTCTGTTAAACATCATTTGGGAAATATTTAAAAAAGAAAATAAATTCACATGAGGACTTCAACTGTACATCTTGAAAAAAAAAAAATAATTTACGATTAACATCAACAAACATGATCGAGGTGGTGTAAAGGCATTGTTCATGATTAGTTCAAAATACCAAATATATTTCAAACTGAATAAACAAATAACCAAACTACGTAACATAAGTTCATCTGAAAGCAATTATACACAGTGAAATCATTAAAACCACTTTAGAAGATAATGTCGAATGAAACACTGACATTGAAGATGTCTCCAAGGTGACAAGCACCAAGTACAGAAGAATGCGATGCCAATCTTATGACACTGCTTCTTCATTTAAGATGGTTTTATATCACCAGGACAGCGTGTCATTAACTGCACTAACTTTCACAAAGGGCTTAAGCTGTTTCACAGTAAATTGCACTGATCGTATCAGCTTTCCAGGGCGAGAAGACGAGCCTGACAGTGAGTGGTGGAGATGGTAGGGGAGCGAGGATTTGACCTACCTGAATGGGTCTCACTGACATCAGCAGGTTTTTCAGATGGACCCCAGCGGTTGATGAAGAAAGCCCTTCAACTGACACCAGGTCTACAGCCTTGCCCATCCTCACCCCCCCCCTTTTCCCTCTCTACTGCTCGTCTGTTTGCCTGGCACCAAGTGGGCACTGCCCATCTGGCCCTCTCCGCCTCTACCTCGCCCCTGAACAACAACCTGCAGCGAGCGCCAGGCACACGCCGAGATGACCAATTTAGTTTGCCCTTCTGGTGTCTGCTGATGTTTCAATACGGACGAGATGCCGCAATGTATTTTTTGACTCGATTGACTAACAAAAGTGTAGACCACTGACAGGGTGGATGGCATTTTTAGTATTACACAAATAGAAATGTTTGATAGATGAATGGTGTGGCTAATGGGTTTGATAGGCCTTCAATCTGGCATGAAATAAACAGTTGAAAACAATTATAAACAACTGAAAATAAGGCCATGAGGGATAAGTCAAGCCGTGTTCAAACGTCTTTGGCAAAGTGACTCAACCCTTCGCCAGTCCATTCATTTTCATTGGAAAATTACCGGTGACGGGATGTGGGTGTGTCAAGCGATGCAAGGTGACAAAGGTTGAGAAAAGTTTTACTTTATTCAAACGAGCAGCAAATCTTGGAAGTGGTCATTTTGAAAAATAACCAGATTTTACTGACAGTAAAATTTTATTGACAGCGAACGAGTCGAGAGACATCGTTTTCCCCAGTGTTCCCATTATGGCACAGTAGCACTGTTGCAAACAGCAAGGGCAAGTACACTACATAGAAATGTTCTGTCAGTGCGTTATTAGAGCAGATTTTGCTTTTCCAGTGAGCATATCCAAAGCAAAATATTGAGCAAATTTGGATTTTGACAGCAATGCGCAAATATAGTTGAAAATACAATGAATGGGTATCATAGTGCAGCACTTTCCCCTTGGTAATGTTCATTATCAGGATATTATTATGTATATTAATACATAAAATTTCTGATCATATTTTCTAATCCAGACTGTGTAAACATTCACGAATGCATGCAATTTGCATAATTCATAACATTTGAAATAATTTATAGAGTTTAATAAAAGTCAATAATAATGTTAATATTATTATTATTACTACTAGTAATAATAATTATATTAGTGGTATTATTTAAAAACAATTCCAGACATAATTTTGTTAGCTGAACAAAAATCCAAGGATTTCAACAGAAATCAACAAAAGCATTCCCCAAAGAGGCTTTGCTTGTGTTCACCATCATTTGTAATATGACAAATCTCTTATAGTTTAAACTTCCATATATGAAATTAACAGGTTCTACAGACTTACTGAATCTGAGAATCATATGAATTAAAGAATATATATATATATATTCTGAATTGTGGCGACAAGCAGTGACACATTTACCTTGTTCTGTATGGGACAGGTCAGCTTGAGACCGTGTTGCAGAAATGAAGGTGGAGATGAATCCTGAATCAGGGTGACAGTTCGGCGATTCGTTTCAGTCACCGCTTTGGCTTCTTCACTCATCGCGGGTTTGAAATCAAAGCTTGAACTGCCAATTCTAGACTGTTGAAAAAAGAATTAAAATCTGTTACAAAATGAGAACCACATACAGTACAAATTAAGAGACCTATTATTAGTTATTTAAGTAAATGTTAGTAATATTTGTTTTACTGAGGTCTGATAAAAAAATCCTTTGAATTTCAAACTAAAATATTGTCATTTAAAACAATAGGACAGAAAAACAAATGTCAAAATACATTTATTCCACCCAAAATTTAAAATAAAAATATACAGGTATGAAAAATGTTTTATTTCAGGCAAAAAAAAGTCCTCTGAACATTTTAAATTTTAAATTAGGAAAAAAGGTCATTAGAAATTTGCTGAACAAAACAATTATATTTTTACTTAAACATGACACCGCACTGTAAATCTAGACAAAATGAGAACTTAAGTGGCCTATGAATGTGCTCCACAGCTCTATGAATGAATAAAACTTAACTGTACATACAGTACCTGCATCATATTCTTAAAATAGTATCTCAAATGTGTATTTGAAGTAAGAAATGTTGAAGATAATGTATGCCAAGTTGTCAATTAGAGCAACAAACACAAAACAAGACCAAATGTCATCACCAAAGTACACACTGCAAACTTCAACAGAACTATACAAGCAATATTTCTCCAATAAAACAACTACATACAACATCCCTAACGGTGCCCAAGGATGGACTCAAGCTCTCAGGGTGTATTTTTAGTCCACTTCCATACGTCTTCCTGACCTTCCCGTGCTGCATCCACCTTCCTGTTGTCCCGTTGAGAGTGTCCCACCTCCCACCTCAGAGCTTAATGAGCACAAACAAATCAGGCGTCCCCATGACTCTCTCCGCTTCGGGTTGCACACCTCTCTCACGGCCGGCCGGGGCTCAATGTCACACCTGACCACTACACTGCTGGGAAAGCAGTGGGCTTCCCTAGGCCTACAGTCAAAACAACTGGCCTACAGTGATGTACAACAATGGCACTCCCACAGACTATGTTATGATGTTAGACAGCATCACAACATCTCCTGCAGGAGAACAGACCTGGACATAATTGATTTTTCTCACATGGACTCACATGGGACGGTCAGTGGTATTATAAGAAACTGTGCTGGGATTACGGTTGTTACTGCGTCAATTGACTCCAATTATTGATTTAAAAGACACAATGCAAAAATGCTATACAATTTTTGGCAAATTATAAAGCAACAGCTTTGTTGATGTTGTTTTTTTGCAAAAGCGCAGTCGGCTAATGCTACTGCCAAACCTCACCTACTGAGAGCAGACAAAACACAACGTGTGAACAGCCGCCTACACATTCAACAACAGTTAGATGGAGCGCAACAGAGTGGAAAGGAATGTAGGATCATGAGATTTCAAACTACTTTTAATCATTTCCTTTAATGCCACTATAATGAGTGGCTTTGTTTTATGTGGAGAGGATCTTTATTTCCTCAAAATACTTGTGTGAATGAAATATAAGTCATTTTCTATTTGATTACAAATGTAATTGATTGACAGACTTAATTAGCATAATACTATTTAAAAGATTTGGCTGCTAGCATTTGTACATTTCGACATATCTCTCTCAAGGTGTTTAGAGAAGGCTGTTAAATTTGCTAAATATAAGAAAATAAAACAATAAAAATGATTAAAAACAAATAAAAATGTGTTAAAACAGGTTTTAAAGGAATGAAAAACAAAAGAAAGACCTAATAGTGAGATCTGTCAGACGTAGCACAGTGCTTATTCAGTAAAAGCACAGCTAAACAGATGTGTTTTCAAACTTGATTTGAACGTTTGTAATGTAGAAGCACATCTGATCATTTCTGGAAGCTGATTCCAGCAGCGGGGGGCGTAGTAGCTGAAGGCCGATTCACTCTGCTTTGACTGAACCCTTGGAACTTCTAGCTTTGTATTCAGTGAGCATATCTGTAGCATATTTGTAGTGTTGTGAAATGATGCATTCTAGTAGCCATTACTCCAATGTCACGTGATCCTTCAGAAATTATTTAAATATGATTGTGCTCAAATGAAATAAAGAATAATCTTGCTGAATACACTTGAAAGTGAAAATAGTTTAATTACTGACCACAAATTTGAAAAGTCATTTTTATATTAAAGTTTTTGATTTTAAGTTCAAAGATTTCAATTCTTTTCCAGTTATTTTACTGAAAGAGACATAAAAACACTAAATAATTGATAAATATGATTCCAATGTAAAAAAAATGTTTTAAAATGGTTTTATTTTTACATTTGAATCATATTCAGCAACTATTTAGTGTATTTTATGTCTCATTTAGTAAAATAATTGGAAACGTATTGAAAAAACTTTTTTAATACATCCCATGATTTTTCTTATTTAAATAATTACATGTCATCTTTATGTACTCTTCATCCATTCATTCGCCAACTTATTCAGCATATGTTTTATGCAGAGGATGCCCTTCCGGCCGCAACCCATCTCTGGAAAACATTCACACACACACTCACAATCATACACTACGGACAATTTAGCCTACTCAATTCACCTGTACCGCATGTCTTTGGACTGTGGGGGAAACCGGAGCACCCGGAAGAAACCCACGCGAACGCATGGAGAACATGCAAACTCCACACAGAAACGCCAACTGACCCAGCCAAGGCTCGAACCAGCGACCTTCTTGCTGTGAGGCGACAGCACTACCTTATGTACTCTTATAAATGTAAAATAAAAGCCAATTAAAATTATTAATACTGTATATATATTTTTTTAAATTTTATTGTTTCATGCAAAACATTTTTGTTGTGCAAGTGCCACCAGACATAAAAAAAAACTGAAATGCAGGAGAACCAAAGAACAAAAAAATTAATAAAAATAAAAACTTTTATCCTCAGTTTGAATTAGGGCTGGGCGTTTAATTGAAAAGTAATCGAAATCAAAATTCAAAACCTATAATCGATCTAATTTTTCCAGGTCAATTTTTTAAATTACTTTCCCTACCGTGTGTGGAGTCAGGTGACCCCGCTCTGTTAAGACTGAATAATACTTATTATATTCTGATTTATATGTATTATATTATTTTGATATTATACTTCTGCCATGGGCATGTGTACAGTCCGGCGCAGCCTTCGCATACCGGCGCACCAGTCCAAAAAAACTTACTTATTCGTCACAACAACGAGTAGCACAAGCTTTGTGATTGGTCGGTTTGGTAGTGGTGACGACGGTGGCCGGCGCAGAGAGCCACGTTTTCGGCAACATGTTTTAATTTCAGTTGTTCAGTGTTGATGTTCATTAAATAATAGATAGTAGATAGTGTGTGTTTACTTCAATTACTTTAAAATCAAGTAATGCACCCTTCATTCAGAAATCTCAGTGAACTATAAGGGCAGAAAAATTAAATAAATAAATAAAATAATCGTTCATTAATTGTAATCAAGTTAAAATGTTCAATTAATTGAGATTTTGATTTTAGGCCAAATCGCCCAGCCCTAGTTTGAATCCACACCGAGAAGAGCAGAGAAGGCCATGGATAGCAAAATGCAAGCTTTCAATTTGTGGTGGTTTTCATTTCTGCTCAATAAACACTAACACTCCTATACCGCTTTATAAACACCTGTTTTTGATGCACCGAGCATGAATCCAACTTCAGACAACATTATGCTCAAATATGTCCCAAGGACACCCCGAATCACACCTGCACGATCTAACACAGTGAAAACAGCACTCACTATCTATATTCCGCTGCTCTCAGCACAGTGTAAAGTGGTTAATCCCCCCTCCATTGAAATCACAGCCTTCCATTACACCAATCACACACTAAAGCGGCATTATCCCAGAATGACAACACTTGACAAATTCCCCACTCACCCTCACTCCTGCTTTGTGTTCCCCGTTGGCACGCCTGCTATTATTCCTGATGAAAAATTAATTTCCCTTATCTGCGCCTAAGCTCTTCAATCCAAATCCGCCGTACTAGCAACTCTCTATTTACAGGTATTAAGAGAACGTACACACACAGCAAAAGATTAATTGCACATCTTCAGGGGGTGACATCCAATTCGGAGCACCTGAGAGATGCTTGATACCGGCGAGAGCGAGAGAGATAACATTGTCAATGCGGATGAGACTGACAGCGGAACAATGTCTCTGGGTAGCATCTTGCTGATCTGTCTTTCAGCACTCTGTCAAATGCAACCTCATCGATTCGGCTGTCTGCAGACATTTCTCCGCAAAAGACATCCCACCACAACCTCTATTAAGACTGACACCCTGTTATCTTCATCGGCCCGCAGAAGCTCGCAAAAGCTCATGTCTCTGGACAGGACAGGTTATGGAGAGGGGAGAAAAAGAGCGGCTAGACTGGAAAGAGGATGAAGTGATGATGAGAAAGGAGAGCGTTGGATAATGTCACAAGGGGAACATGGAATTCATAAGTGGTGGGAATTACAAATAGGTTTGGAGATTGGGAAGTTTTTTACCTCTTCATGTAGTCATTTGCTTATTACTCTCATATGAATGCTCTATTATATGATGACCATTCATACTTTTGAATATGGATGATGTGAAAATGGATCGAAGTCAATATTTTAGAGATGTTAAAGGGTTAGTTCCAAAATTAAAAATCATGCTACTAATTACTCAACCTCATGTTGTTCCACAATAGAACATATCTTTATTATCATTGTCACAAGTACAACAGAATTTTAAAAAGTACTCTCCTATCAGTGCAACAATCATTTTGTCTATAAAAAAATTAAGTGCTTAAATTACTTAAAATTTATAAATTGTAAAAATAAATATATCTAAGACTATAATCATACATGCACTCAAGACACAGAAATATAAAAACGCATACATAATACACATACATACACTCACTGGCCACTTTATTAGGTGCACCTTACTAGTACCGGGTTGGACCCCCTTTTGCCTTCAGAACTGCCTTAATCCTTTGTGGCATAGATTCAACAAGGTACTGGAAATATTCCTCAGAGATTTTGGTTCATATTGACATGATAGCATCACGCAGTTGCTGCAGATTTGTCGGCTGCACATTCATGATGCGAATCTCCCGTTCCACCACATCCCAAAGGTGCTCTATTGGATTAAGCTCTGGTGACTGTGGAGGCCATTTGAGTAAAGTGAACTCAATGTCATTTTCAAGAAATTAGTCTGAGATGATTTGCGCTTTATGACATGGCGTGTTATCCTACTGGAAGTAGCCATCAGAAGATGGGAACACTGTGGTCATAAAGGGATAGACATGGTCAGCAACAATACTTACTGTAGGTAGGCTGTGGCGTTGACACGATGGTGAGTTGGTACTAATGGGCCCAAAATGTGCCAAGAAAATATCCCCCACACCATTACACAACCACCACCGGCCTAAACCGTCGATACAAGGCAGAATGGATCCATGCTTTCGTGTTGTTGACACCAAATTCTGACCCTACCATCAGAATATCACAGCAGAAATCGAGACTCATCAGACCAGGCAACGTTTTTACAATCTTTTATTGTCCAATTTTGGTGAGCCTGTGCGAATTGTAGCCTTAGTTTCCTGTTCTTAGCTGACAGGAGTGGCACCCAGTGTAGTCTTCTGCTGCTGTAGCCCATCTGCCTCAAGGTTGAGTGTGTTGAGCGTTCAGAGATGCTCTTCTGCATACCTCGATTGTAACGAGTGGTCATTTGAGTTACTGTTGACTTTCTATCAGCTAGAACCAGTTGGACCATTCTCCTCTGACCTCTGGCATCAACAAGGCATTTGCGCCCACAGAACTGCCGCTCGCTGGATATTTTCTCTTTTCAGACAATTCTCTGTAAACCCTAGAGATGGTTGTGCGTGAAAATCCCAGTAGATCAGCAGTTTCTGAAATACTCAGACCAGCCTGTCCAGCACCAACAACCATGCCACATTCAAAGTCACTTAAATCACCTTTCTTCCCCGTTCTGATGCTCGGTTTGAACTGCAGCAGATCGTCTTGACCATGTCTACATGCCCAAATGCATTGAGTTGCTGCCATGTGATTGGCCGTTTGAAAAATTTGATTAATGAACAGTTGGATAGGTGTACCTAATAAAGTGGCTGGTGAGTGTAAAATACATATTGCCTTGAGTCCCTTATTTTTTAGCAGCTTTGAGAATGATTATTGCAGTTGGATGAAAACTATTTTCAACTTCAACCAGAGAATTCCCAGGACATTAAGTGTCTTTTAAAAGGTTCTGTGCTTTTTTAAAAGAATGAGTGCTGTGTAGGTCTTTCAGTGTGGGGAGAGTGCAGCCTACAACACTTTGAGCAATGTTGATGACCCTCTAAAGTGCTTTCCTCTGAGCTCCTGGTACAATGGTTGCACCAAATACATATGCAGTATGTTAATATATTTTCAATTGATGCTCTGTAGAAGGAGATCAGCAGAACCTGAGACCACCATTCAGGTGCAAATGAAGATATTTTAGATGATATTTGAGCGCTCCCTCATCCACCATAGACTGCAATGGTCCTGTCTCTTTTAAAGGTGCTGTATGTAAGTTTTTGACTCTTCTAAAGCATAAAAATACCATAATATGTGTGCAGATATTTAAGAAACATCCCAAGTGAACATACTTGTTTAACTGAAAAACAATGCTGAAGTCAGATATTCTGCTTTGAAAATGGGTTTTCCGTGCCGGAACGCTGTCTTTGTTTAGATAAATTTCATATGCACGATGCCAGTTTAGCCAATTATATTTCAGCACCCTGGGTTGCCTTGTTGGAAAACAGCGTATTTCATTCATTCATTCAGAAAGGCTCTGAAAGCATGCGTCCGTGACCAAAAAGAACAGTATGGGAGACAGACGCAGTTCCACATGAGGTTATTAATTAGCAAATTACATAAATATTACGAACGTAAACATTAGGTGAGCAGGTTACATTGTAACCGCGTGTCCTAACAACACGCTGTGACGAGAGAGGCAGTGATCAGCTATTTGGCTGTTTGCACCAGACGAGACACGGCAGAAATGTAAATACAGCCTTTCAGAAGCACAGAATATGCACTCACTCACGAAACGGTAAGGTTTAGAATCTATTTAATACATGTTAACCCACTTTAACATCAATGTAGATGCTGAATCACTCATATGTGTTTAGTTCTAAAGTTCAATTTCAGACGGTTTATTGTATTTTCAAGATCTGAGGTGAACTTTCTGCTTTCAGTATATGGCAACAAATGCCATGTAAAATGCATTCAAACTCGCATTGTTAGCATTTAGCACAGATTAAAGCACGCAAGGCTTACCTGAGGTGATCTAGCTGTCATAGGTTTCTGTTGTTCAGCTGTGAGAAATAGAAGCCATTTCTAATATATCAATTCGAGGTGTTGGTTAGGACAAAAACTCCTTTTAATATGGAAAATATTCCCTCTATCGCGTGTCGTTGCTTTTATTTAGAACAGAGTTTAAATCAATCGCTCCTGTACACAATCTGGCATCCTAGCGTACTTTTATTATGATCCAGGAGTGCAACACCTAGTTCAACCACTGGGTGTCAAACTTACATACTGCACCTTTAAGTACAGAAAAAACGATTTAAAAAACTTCTTCAAACAGAACATTGGTCATCACGGTCAGCTTTCCAATTAGAATGTTACCAAGGTATGAGAATACTTTTGTGCAGACAAAACACAACAATAAAGACATTATTCTACAGTTTCTTCTCCTCAGTGTCAGTACAGAATGCTCGATCACAAGAGCGCTATGATACAAGAGCGCTATGAGACATCTCAGATGCGTCTGTGCTTTGTTTCAAAGAGAGGAAGTCACGCATGGGCATCTGGGAAATGCATCAATACACAATGCTCATGAACACGCAGCCTTTTGAATGAAGTCATTATTTGTGTTTTATGTGCACACACAAGTATTCTTGTAGCTTGATGATATTCAAATTGAAATACTGAGGGCATGTGGTCTGTTTTGAGGATGTTTTTTTTGTTTTGAACTTTTAACAAGTTTTAACGATTGCTGTCTATAGAGGATGAGAGAGCTCTCAGATTTCATCCAAATTTTGTGCTACAAAGAACTCAGCGGTTTGGAACGACATGAGGGTAATTAATAATAATTTTCATGTTTGGGTGAACTATTCCTTTAACGTGTTTTTTTTTATTTTATTTTTTAAAGTATTTCAAATAAAACTGTGAATTAACTAAATTAATTAAACTAAGTGTCTGATTAAACCAAACTGACTATTTAGACCAGGGGTGCCCAAATTTGGTTCTGGAAGGCCGGTGTCCTGCATATTTTAGTTCGAATCCCAATTAAACACAACTGAAACAGCTAACCAAGCTCTTTCTAGGTATACTAGAAAGCTCCAGGCTAGTGTGTTGAAGAAACTATGCAGGACACCAATCCTCCAGGACAGAGATTGGGCACCCCTGATTTAGACATTCATTTTCATTTATATGGATAAAAGGAAAAAGTATGGACATAATTTAAATATTCAAAAAATTATATATTTAGTTTACTCGTATAAAAACATGTCATATTTTAATTTGCAGATTGAACAAAAAAATTAGATATTTAAATCAGCAATTCATGCAATGGAAAAGGTTACTACCTAGTCTTGAAACTTGATACAGGATATTTTGAGAAATATAACTGCCAAAAAATAAAAATGATAAGTTTAAGGAAAAAACAGTACTTACACCTGTAGTAAAGTGCTGGACAACTCTGCTTTTGGCAGGAACGGGCCCATCAGATATCCTCTGCTCTATCATTCTCTCCCATCCTGGATGAACGTCCTGCAGACCGGCAACACAGGCCTCATCAATACTGTACGGTAGACTCATCTGATCTGGAACCTGCTCCATCTCCTGTAACACCACCCTGCCTGTGCCCGACTGACAAGCCTGATTATACTGCATCTCTGCTGAATTCCCTTGAGCCGATGGAGCCCGATGACATGGTGGCTGAAGTGCGGGTACTAAAATCTGGTACATCTGCTGCTGTGGAGGCCGGGGATGCAATTGTGGTTGGTACTGCAGGACGAGACATTCATGGGGATTATAGAAGTGCTGCTGGGGCATAACATTTGTAGGGTAAGAACTCAGAAAGCATGGTGGTTTCTGTTGATTTTGGTTGTTGTTCCAGTGTCTGGTGGAAAGATCAGTTTGGAAGTGCTCCAGTTGCAGATGACTCTTGTTTGCGGCCCGTAAAGATCGCATGCGCTCTTTGTGTTTGATAACCTGCCTCCTCAGGTGCATCTGCTCCTCTAGTTTCTGCATGTAGACAATATACTCCTCACGCTGAGGATCAGAAAACAGACAATAAAACGGGTATAATCACACCAAGCTCAGGCATTTATTAGTACATAATTTTCTGTAATAATGAACACTTAATTAAAACCAAAATCATTATTAGATGCAGCTGCTCCTGTTTTCTGTTATTGCTTTAGGCGCAGACATTCTGCCAAGTATAATTAGTGTGCGTGTTTTTTTTTTTTTAACAAAAATCCTTGCTGATATTGGCAAATGTCTGCTGTCTGAACATGACTGAAGGAGGAGAATGCAGATAGAAGCCGGACTGATTGATTTTCAGAGCAAGGCTTTGAAACAGCCCTGACAGTGGCTATTGATTTGCTCCTGACTGCATTGTTAGAGGTAATAATTGGTCTAATGAACAGCTTTCACACAGACTGTCTGACCTTGAGCACGGGGTGAAAGGCTCTATTACCACACTTCCATTTCAAAGTCCAGAAAAAAAGAAAGAGAAATTACAGACGCATTGATTTACATACTATGAAATTATGCTGAATGGTACACCAAAGCTTATATCGCAATTGATAATAAAGCCAAGCATCTTTAAATATCAAACCTGATTTCAGAATGTGTTACTGGAGATTTCGAATGAGAAGTAAACGTCTTCATCAGCAAGGTTTTAATCTAATAAAGTTGTGACTGTCACTGACCTCTTTGTCGTTTGTCATGTTTAGCGGCTTTGCGGGATGTTTTTGAGTAGCCCGAGGAGTTTGGGGCTCCACCTTGACCTTCTGACCCACATTTCTTCCCACCGTCCCCAGCGCTGGTGGAGTTTTGGCAGATATCGTGGACTTGGCACTTGCTGGCTGCCTTGCAGTAATGGGCATCCCCCTGGCAACTGCCATGGGCTTGGCATTCTGCACCATCCTGGCAACAGCTCTTACCAGCACAGCAGGTTTCTGAGTGGGATGGAGGCGGTTTTAGAAATGGATACGTGCTGCAGTTGGTAATAAGAGATCAGCCATGCTAACAGGCCATTGAGGTTTGCTGGATTACACCAAGATATGCCAGAATGCTACACATGAAGTATAAAAAATTCTAATTATTATTAATAATAAAATTAATACAATACATCACTGGAGATGCTTGAAATGAGTAACATTTATAATATATTCTATAATAAAAATGTGACTTTTTGGGGTTGTATTATTTTTAAATATTGCTGTAATTTTGATCACATACAGCATAACAAAACATTAAAAAAAAGCTTGAATACACCAAACATTTGAACAGCAGTAGAATAAAAGATTCAAGTGTATCACTTCCAGAATCTCTACATAGTTTGTCTTAGATAATGGTTAAAAATCACAATTTGTGGATATTAAATGAACTGAGTTGGAGCTTTGACAAATGAAATTCTCTGCCACTCGTGACGAAGGTGGATTCACAGTGTGATCTGCTCTGTGATTGGCCACACTGGAGATGTGGGCAGTCATGAAGGGGCCTGTAAAGAGCTGGCAGGAAGTATTTTATTTATTTGACTGACAGGCAGAGTCCTGAAGTCAAATGGCACTAAACTATAAATATATGAACTTGGGCTGCACAATACTGATTTTTTTTATTAAATTAAAATAAATAATTAAAATAAATAAATGAATAAATATTGTGTATTATGAAATAAGTAAGTCGTAACAAATTCCTGTCTATGGGAATTAGAAAAATCAGAACCTGTGATTCCTGTCCAATCAAATCACAATTAGAAAGTAAAAATCGCATCATACTGAACTACCGTAGGACATGCAGCAAACTAATTGGAAGTGTCCAAAAAGATTTTTTACTCTTCTTTTTTACTTTTACTCAGTATTTTTACTTTGTACTATTTATACTTTGAGTTATATTTACAACATATACTTTAACTTTACTTGCACTACTTTTTTGGGCGAGTATGGTACTTTTACTTGAGTATGATTTTTCAGTACTCTTTCCACCACTATATACACACTGGCATTGCATTAAATACTTTTTCTGCAAAAAATATGCAGAATGAATAAAATTTCGCCAGATGACTAGAATAGCTCCATTCAGGGGGAATTTCTAACGTTAGATTGGCTGGAATGATTTTGTAGTGAAGTGTAGTGAAACTTTCCATTTTAACCCCGACTTTGCAAATCCTGTAATGTGACTATAGCAGATGTGGACACTGCAATGTCCATGATGAAACGATATATTGTGCTGCCCTACTATGAACTGATAACAATTGAGCTTAATTAATATATACTTTGATTGAGAAACTATTAAAATTAAAATACA
The DNA here is from genome assembly GCA_903798195.1 of Danio kyathit. Classification (NCBI taxonomy): domain Eukaryota; kingdom Metazoa; phylum Chordata; class Actinopteri; order Cypriniformes; family Danionidae; genus Danio; species Danio kyathit. The sequence continues at coordinate 34,850,604 of LR812520.1, read as the reverse complement.
AAAGGATTTTTAATTAAATGAAAAATGCTCAGCAATAGTGGATATAAAATCTGTTATGAGGTATATTAAAATTCTGAATTCTAAAATATTTTCAACATATTATATCCTATTTTGCACATGGATGAGCACATGCTTTTCCAATATGTGCAAACAAAACAGTGCAAAATAATCACAGCTGAGTTTTTGAAGTCATTAAAAAGCTCTCTAAAATGAGCCTTTATAACATAAAGAATGTGGCGTAAATTACCTTGAGACTCACAGAATGAAAATATTACATAAGCACAGACAGATCCACAGCTCAATTTTGCATAAATGTTTAAAAATACTTCTAGGATGGCCAGAAGATTATTTCTCATCCTTGTGTATGTATTGATCTGTTTAAGAAAAAAAGCCTTGATGTAGTAATGATCCAGCTCAGCCTACTGATCCTAAATTGCAAACAATTGCCCAAAACTGCCTTTAAACACTAGAGGGCAGCGTAGCCTATGGTCCAACTGTCTATGACAACAAACAAGCCTACCATTATTGATCATTCATGCATTTTACACTCTAAGTTAAATGCATTTACTTGTCAATTCTGGTGCCTTTAATTCTTTTATGCTGGCATTTTGTTTGTCAAGACATGCTGTCCGCATCTTAATTAGCTAAAGTAATGTTAACTAACCACTATGCCACAGAGCAGACCTGATAAAACTGTGCAAACAGAAACTTAATATTAAATTAGAGAAGAACACTAAACCTAATGATAAGGTAAAGGATTTAGAGCAGAGATGCCCAAACTAGGGCCCGCAGGCCAACGTTGGCCCATGATAATCTGTGATTTGGCCCACCGTCTCATCTGAGAAGAGAGTGGTAATGATGGGCAGGGGTCTTTTACAGAGATCGTCATTTCTAATTTAATGTACAGTAACTGTTTTTGTGTGTTTCTTTTATTGCTGAGCTACAAAAAAAAAGCAAACTGAAATGAAATGTGTAACTGAATCAGATTTCTTAAAATATAAAACCGACACTCATCGGATACAGAACAATGCAGAAGACATTGGCAAGCAAATCAAGGCAAAACAGGTGCAGCTTGACTAGTGTAACTCTATTCTGTTATAAATGGGATTGTTTTTACTATAATAAGGTCATTATACATTAAAATTATACTACATTAGTTAATATAAATCAATGTTTTTTGTAGTTATTTTTAAATGACACCTATTTTACTCCTTCAAGATTTAAGATAAGTCTTTTGTGTCTCCAGAATGTGTCTGTAAAGTTTCACCTCAAAACATCTATCAGATTATTTATTATACCTTTCAGAAGTTTGTAATTTTCAGCGTCCGATAAACAGCACAGTGACAGACATGAAGGAAGCAGATCTCATGTAACGTTTGTGAGAAATACTACAGAAAGAACTTTCCCAATTATTAATTGATGTATTTGTTGTGAAGTTAATTCAGACCTTTCAATGAGTCACACACAATGTCGTTACAAAGTTTACACACACAGCGCGCACATTTAATTTTGCACTGATTTTTCATGGCAAATGTGACAGGAAACACGTTAATATCCACAGCTGTATGGATATCCGTTATGTTAACGTACAAAATAAACCTGTTTTAACATCCACAAACCGGGATTGAAGCATCTTCATTTATAATTGTACTGATATGCGGCTGTGGTGTTTTTTAAAGATAATTCATGTAATTCATTACAAACATGCACTGTTTTAAAAACGTTTTAAACTTGTAAAACTCTGAACAGATCTTTTAATCCCAGTTGCTTTGCGCACCTCCTGTCTTGTTGATATGATTATACGCGTTACTACGGAGACATGTAATACACGCCTGTCAATCAATTCGGTGGGCAGGGAAACTGAACTCCAACATCACGTTGCGGTCGGCCTCAAAATGAAAGGGATTTAGATCCTATTTTAATGTCAGGAAATTTAAAAAAAGAGACTTATTGGGTTTCTATCACTCTAATATGATAGTGGACACACTATACCTACACACAGTTCTGTCCAAACAGCTCACAAAAGATGATTTTCATAGGTGCCATTTAATTATTAAATAAATTAGGAAATAATCCATGGCAACTTTAATGTAATAGAGTTTGGTATATTTACTTTGGCCCATCACCCTCATTCAAATTTGGTTTTTGGCCCTTTATCAGAAAAGGTTTGGCCACCCCTGATCTAGAGATTGTTCGTGGAATAATAACTGAGCATTGTTAGAGGTTGGTAATACTTTCTGTACACCCTGTGTTTATATAATGCTTTAATAGGGTATTCTTATGGCATTATAAAGCATGCACAATCCAGTTATTAAAACAAATTAAAATGTATCATCTGACATAATCAAAACAAAAATGAAACAAGAATTCTTAATCGTAATGCTTGCATGATGCATTAATTCATGATAACCTCATATTCTATATTTAAATGTACACTGGCTTTTTCAGTATAAGAAAAAAATAAGCAATGAGTGGCACATACAGTTGCAATCAGAATTATTGAACTCCCTTTGATTTTTTTCTTTCTTTTTAAAATATTTCCCAAACGATGTTTAACAGAACAAGGACATTTTCACAGTATGTCTGATAATATTTTTTCTTCTGGAGAAAGTCTTATTTGTTTTATTCCGGCTAGAATAAAAGCAGTTTTTAATTTTTTAAAAGCCATTTTAAGGTCAAAATGATTAGCCCCTTTAAGCTATATATTTTTTCAATAGTCAGAACAAACCATCATTATACAATAACTTGCCTAATTACTCTAACCTGCCTAGTTAACCTAATTAACCCAGTTAAGCCTTTAAATGTCACTTTAAGCTGTATAGAAGTGTCTTGAAAAATATCTAGTAAAATATTATTTACTGTCATCATGGCAAAGATAAAATAAATCAGTTATTAAAGATGAGTTATTAAAACTATTATGTTTAGAAATGTGTTGAAAATTTTTTCTCTCCGTTAAACAGAAATTGGGGAAAAAAATAAACAGGGGGGCTAATAAATCAGGGGGTTGAATAATTCTGATTGCAACTGTATAACAATAAAAACAACAATTACATGCACATACACTTGTGTTAGAAAACCTCTAAACACAATTGACATTGTTTGCTCAAATTAGATTGACATAATAATTTCTAGTTTACTATTGAATGTACAGTTGAAATATTACACCACCTTTCAAATCAACATGCTTCTCCCCTTAAAAATATTATACATTCATTCATTTTTATATTTGAAAAAAGACTTATTTGTATTAATAAATTATATTTTAAATACAAATTTTATATAAATATGTAAATATTTTTGTTTTGTATTATATGCATGTTTGTATACACATGATACATACACACATTATACATGTACTGTAAATGTGAATACAAACTTTTCAATTTGATGCGAATAATCAGGTTTCATTATTTGACAGCACTAATTATAATACAATAAGGACATCCTTATAGTGCATTATAAATATTACTACCTGTGCTACCTGTGACTGTCCAGAGGGAGCGTTAAACCGGCAGCCGGACGGAGCTGATGGATGCTTCTGGAGAGAGCAGAGCCCGCGGTGGGGAGTCCCAGGCTTTGACAGATCACTGGGCTCCTGCAAAGCTGGACTGGGCCTCCAGGGGTCACTCTCATTTCCTCCAGGCTGAATGGAGCCCATGGGAGCAGGTCCAGCGAGAAGCGGATTAGTGTCCAAGACTGAAGCACAGTGCTGTTGATCAAACATATGCTGTCCTGGGAACGCCGGCTCTTTGAAGGAGGGGTGAAACAAAGACAAAAAAAAAAAAGAGAGAGAGAGAGAAGGGAAGTGAACATGCGGGTGCCATATTGCCATATTTCCGCTGATCTAATGTGACATCTCTACTTCTGTTTGCACCTCGGGTGTCTTGACTGCATACAGCAGGTGCTGAGGATGGAGCAAAGGTCAAACAGGCAAATGGGCATTTCTGTGTCGTTCAGAGTGAGAATTCATATATCTAATCTGCATTCTTCACAAGCGTATGCATACCAAGCATGCATTTATTCAAAGAAAATTTGCATTAAATATTGATGAAATGTATTACAGTTCAAAATATGTGTTTCACATTTGAATGTTTTAAAATGTAATTCATTTATGTGATGACAAAGCTGCCTTTTCAGCTTCCAAAACGCTGATTTTAAAGTCAACAAATATTTTTTCTTAACTTTGTAAACAGTTTAGCACTTTTCCCCTTAGACCTCTTTGATAAATAAATAAATAAAAATATTTGAAATAGAAATGTTTTGAAAACATTAGAAATGACTTCAGAGTCACTTTTGCCCATTTAAATGTACCTTTGCTAAAATAAAAGCATTAGCACTGCAAGCAAAACAAGTTTTGTCATGCACCTATCAGTTTTTGTGGGGTTTTTAGCTTCTCTTAAAGAGTTTTATAGTCAAATGCAAAGAAAAGATAATAAAAAAAAACTGTTAAGATTTAAAATAGAATTCTAATTCTATAACTCTAAGATTCCATAATTCTAAGATAAGTTGCCTGATTATATACAAGACTTTATTTTACAAATAATTGTGCTTTTTTCCTGGCCAATGCGTCTGATTATGGAGTAGAAAAATGTGATTTTCAACAAAAAAAAAAAAGACAATTTGAGCCCGTTCATAGTTTTTAATATAGAAATGTAAACAAATTAGCGCATATTACATTGAATAAGAGGTTTGTTTTTATTTAATATAAAAAATCCACAGTTTTGCCTTAAAATAATAAACCTTTGAACACTAATTTACTGATTCTGATAACAAGGTTAGATTTCAGTGTCCTAACTCTAGTGAAGCAAGGGAACAGATGGTTCTGTTAGAAAAAAAGTGCATCTAAACATACAGCTTCTGAGACCGGATGTGTTTGTAGCCTTGTTTGCTCAGCCGTCTGGAGCACTGTGTGCTGTTGGGATATGTGGTCTCACCAGGGCTGCGGCAGGGCCTGATGCGGGGCTCTTCTGAGTCAGGCTGTCCCCTGCTGGAGGGTATGACATGACTAGTGGGCTGAGGAGAGAGACCCGCTCGGAACTCAGACACAACCTAATACAGACAAATAACAACAAAAGAGCAAAGTAAAAACACGTACTGACATTGCAACAAATAAATAATGCAATAATTAATTACACAGCACTACAGTACTTCATCTTTAAACATTGGCATTTGCATTTAAATGCAATGAAAAAATAAGTACACAGATATAGATTATGGATATTATAAAGCATTAAAATACTTTTATTAGTATTTTTATACTTTGCAATCACTAGGCTTTACCTATTTGTCACCAAAAATGTTGAATAAGCAAAATATATTTTTTAAAAACCTTTTAAAATGATTGTTTAATTTTTGCATAAACATTAAACACTAAATGATAATTAAAAAAATTTTTCCCATGATTTGACATTGATGTTTCAAATAATTATTTTGAAAATAAAAAGTAGGTACTCGCATATATATTAGGGATGCTCCGATTAGACATTTTACAACTGATATGGAGTACAGATTCCTTGTCATGGTGATCGTCCAATACAGAGTACCGATTTTGATACTTCAAGCTTTATAATGCATTAAGCACATTTTCCCCTCTATGTATGATCATTAAGGGAAGATCTCGCTTTACCTAAGAGAATAAATTAAGGATGCTGCATATAATACCTTAAACAACTCTCTTATAATCATTTAGGTGTGAACATGTCATGGCCAGAAGCAGCTTTACAAAAAACAATTCATTCATTCATTCTACTTCGGCTTATGCCATGTATAATACACGGGAGCACTTGTGCATCTTCTTCTGCTTGTAAACTCATAAACGAACACATGCGATCAGTCCAAGGGATCGGCCAGATTGGCGAGTACTGATCGAGTAATAAAATGTGATTATCAGCCAAAACCAATCTTCGGCCGATCGATCGGAGCATCCCTAATATATAGCATAAAATAAGTTTTTATATTTAGCATACTGATAAAACTGATGGAAAAGTCAAATAAATTATTTAAAATAAACAATAATTATGCAATGTTCTCCCAGTGTTCGCATGGGTTTCCTCCGGGTGCTACGGTTTCCCCCCCAGTTCAAAGACATGCGCTATAGGTGAATTAAACTAAATTGGCCGTAGTGTATGTCTGTGAACGCAAGAGTGTATGGATGTTTTCCATTGTTGGGTTGTAGCTGGAAGAGCATCCACTGCATAAATCATATGCTGGATAAGTTGGCGGTTCATTCTGCTGTGGAGACCCCTGATTAATAAAGGGACTAAGCCGAAAAGAAAATGAATAAATTATCCATCCATCAATCTATGTACTTTATTGTCTGCATAGAAAGCGGTTTAAATGTGATACATCAATGTCAAATCATGGGGAAAAAATATGTTTAATCATAACAGGTTTTTATTAAATATATTTTGCTTATTCAACATATTTGGTGACAAATAGGTAAAACTTAGTCGTCGCAAAGTATAAAAATACTAATAATAGTATTTTAATACTTTATAAACCCCTTTTCATCTTGTAATTTCAGGAATACAGACCTCTAACTTCCAGAACCAGTGTTGCTGAAAAAGGGTGCCGACAACAGACAAACAAACATATAAATATAAATTATATGAATAAATGCTTTTTTTAAAGGTTTTTATGAAATAGATTCTACTTATTTAACATTTTTGGTGACAAATGGGTAAAATCTAGTCATCGCAAAGTATAAAAATAATCCAGTACTAATACTAATAATAGTATTTTAATGCTTTATAAAACCCTTTTCATCTTTAACTCGTAATTTTTTTATTGTTTCATAAATCAATTAACTATTTTTTAATTAAAGATTTTTTTACTGTTTTCTTCTGGTTCATGACAAAATAATGCAAACACTTATTACAAATGATCACTGGTAGGCCTACTAAATGTAAAGCCAGAATGTATGCAGTGGTTACTATGGACAAAAGTACAATATTATAAAGAGAACCTGGTGAGGAATTTCAAATGGTGTTACAAGACATCGTCACATAAGACCAAGAGTCTTCCCACACTGGATTCATAAAAAAGTGACAAAGACATTTATAATGTTTCAAAACATTTCTGTTACAAATAAATGCTGTTCTTTTCAACATCCTTATACAGAAGTATAATTTCTGCAAAGAAGAAAGCAGTAAAACTTTGTCATCAGACAATTAACTGTTCAAAATATATTAAAACAGAAAACTGTAACTTTAGATAACTATTTTTGCAAAATAGCCTGGTTCTTCACTGCTTTTCTGCTCATACTCACACATTAGGAGAGACTTCTAGACTTAGCAGAAACTTTGCTGCCAGCCTCTCCATTATGATTTCGCACATCTGTCATAATTGCACTGTGCTTTTCAGAGGGGGAGCGCATGATAACAATCCACTAATCCTTTCAAAGAAAAACCTACCCACTCTGATTTCACCTTTATCCTCTTAAACATCCATCTCGGCTCTCAAATAAGCCCTTTTTTCACTGTACTCCACGTACAAAAATGCCACCCTTACCCTTGTTAATTACCTGATGCTATCGCTCCTAATCTACATTCTAAACCAGAATTGATTACTCCTTTTTTTTTCTCCACCTCCTCTCCTTGGCCTGTGCGTGAATGAGATTCAAGCCAAGTCATCCTAAACAGAAAGTTAATCAGCGGCTCTATGCAACAGACTGTGGTTCAGAAATAACTGGCCATTGTGCGCTTAATCAGTTCTCCACTCAAAAGGTCAGTTCCAGCCCCCCGGTAGGATTTAATTAAAAGCACTACACAAAAGCAAAAGCCGTTTGTATGAATTTGATAACCAAGAATGCTCTTTCAATAGCTAATCCTGCGTTTACAGAGAGAGAGGCAGAGATAGAGGCTGCGGAAGCTCTCAAGGGTTGGAGCCAGGTGTGGATTGCAGCGCATTCAATAAACGGAGATGATTTGGAGGACAATGGGAGGATGTTTCATTAGAATCATGCTCTGTCTGTTGTCTTCCAGTCTCGTTGTTCGAGTTGCCATTGAAACGGGGAGCCGCTCACGCCGCTGGGCTTCTTTCCTGGAGGAGAGATGCTGACGCGGAGACGGAGAGTCATGAGAGGGGTGTTTATATTCAGCGCATTCGGAATTAAAAACTGCTGTAGGGCTAGCGCTGAAGAAGGTCAAGTGAGGGCAAAATTATTCAATTAGAATTAATTTTTGATTTTCTACATCATTTATTGCAGGAGAGGTACATTTTTAATCACTTGAATATTGTAATGCACAACAGACAAACATTAATGGGGGATAAAAGTGTACTAGGTGTACTACTATAGGTGTGTGTTTGGGTAAAATGTTCATATTGGCTCTACTCTCTAAAGGTCTGATAATATTTCTTCAAAAAATGTCAAAATAAATATTGTCATTTGGAGCACTTTTTTTCCCCCCAGAAACTGACTATTGGCCAGAATAATAGTCTGTACGTGTAAGATAAGTATAAGTGTAAATCTGTAAGACTCCAGCAGTGGAGTTTGGTGAAGGTGACGCCTAGGTCAGGTCTCTTTATCATGGCCAAATGTTTGCAGTATCCTGACTGTCCAGCTCATCCACCAGCCTGACCTCATAAGATTGTATCGTCATTGGAAATCAGAGTTATTTCACCAATTGTTTATTTCCTCTCTCTTTAGAAGTTAAAACGTTTGTATTGTGCTAAAAATTAACAGCTGAAAACAGTTTTGTTATTTTGACCAATTCTCATTTTCTGCTCAATTTTTTATGTGAGATTCTAGAAACATTATGGTAACATTAGCTATAATATATTTTTAACCAAGGCAAGATCTGCCTTTTCAGTACAAAATGTTTCTCCAAAATCTAGCCAAAAAGGCTGAATTCTCACTAAGAGGGTCCACTTGTGGTTTGGATGCAAAAAAAACTCCTCTTGCCTGGATGCTCAGGGGCATGGATCTGGGAACTGTGTGAACACAATCACTGCAGAACATTTTGATAACTTCCAAGTTCAAATGTGTATCGAGCACAGATACACCGTGGTCAAGGGTTATTGTCATAGGAAGTACACTAGAGGCCACTGTCATAATTCAATCAATTCCACTTCAATTGAAATGTGATTACAGGAATACTGACCTCTAAGTTCCAGAACCATTGATGCTGTAAAAGAGTGCCAACAACAAACAAACAAAACAAAAAGCAAACAAAAACTGTATACACACCTATACATAAACTTTATTTTAGTTTAAAAAAAAAAAAATTAATAAAATAAAAAAAGTTGTATAATGTTTTAATGGATCACTCCTAAAGATTTCACTTGTTTTATTACTAGATGAAACAATGTTTTTGAACAAATTCAAATAAATGGATAATTCAATGGCAAAAATATTTTTAACAGTTCCTTTATGTCACCTAATAGTCTAACAATGCAGTTAATAGGGGTTTAGCATTGATATCGCAATGTACAAATCTGCAATAGTCATATTAGAGGATCTGTAATGTCATGTTGGGATTAATACAACAAGGCCTAATCTAATAGGATGTAATAGTGTGAATTTTTTTTTTTTTTTTCATTTTAATGTGTTTTTAAGGCCTGTTACAGTATTAAATTAGATTTCAAGCTACTTGGACACAAAAAAATATAAAGTTTGCCACTTTAAGATGACTTGTTTATCCTTGTCTATAACAATGTATGCAAGATTATTTTCAACTGTTTAATAAAAATTTGATCACAAAAAGATGACTTGTTTGATCATTTATACAATGAAATGTTAATTTACATTTCATTATTGCATTTCTGAACCTCAATGCTGTTAGACTTCAGCAAAAACATGAAGCACTGTTTATTTCATTTTTATCTTTGTTCTAATGTTTTCATCTGTGTTTTATGTTATTTTGTATATTTTATGCAGATGCACTCCCCTACACAACCATCCCACTGTAAAATTATGAATTATTTCCAAATAGAGTTGCTCCAGTCATCTTGTGAAATTATATTCCTTCCTATCGCAATATATACAACTGAAGTCAGAATTATTAGCCCCCCTGTTTATTTTTTCCCCAATTTCTGTTTAAAGAAGAGAAGATTTTCTCAACAAATTTCTAAACATAATAGTTTTAATAACTCATTTCTAATAACTGATTTATTTGATCTTTGCCATGATGACAGTAAATAATATTTTACTAGATATTTTTCAAGACACTTCTATACAGCTTAAAGTGACATTTAAAGGCTTAACTAGGTTAATTACGTTAACTAGGCAGGTTAGGGTAATTAGGCAAGTTATTGTATAATGATGGTTTGTTCTGTAGGCTATTGGAAAAAAATATAGCTTAAAGAGGCTAATAATTGTGACCTTAAAATGGCTTTTTAAATTTTTTTAATTGCTTTTATTCTAGCTGAAATAAAACAAATAAGACCTTCTCTAGAAGAAAAAATATTATCAGACATACTGTGAAAATTTCCTTGCTCTGTTAAACATTTGGAAATATTTAAAAAAGAAAAAAATTCAAAGGGGGCTAATAATTCTGAATTCAACTGTATATATCGCAAAAAAACAAAATATTTTGCCATGTCAATTTTGTTCCAACATTCGTGCAGCCCTACTAGTTGATACAACTTTCAATTCAAGTGTCATGTTCCTTAAAAAAAGGATTTAGTCTTTTTTTTTTTTATTCCTACTGTGTACACTACTGAATGAAACAGTTTTTATCACAGTACTACCTTTTGGTGCATAGAAACAAGAGACTGCATATGAAGCTATTACATATTTCTGCATGACAACAGCTACGTCTTGGTCAAAACTTAAATTATTATCATCACAAGTTGAACACGTAGCCAAATCGCTGCCATTTACACACAAAATCCTTTGGATGTTTGAACTGAGATCAGAATCTTTTCACATTAAATCGCACAGCTCTATATAATATGCAAAAATAACATGCCCAGCACAAAAATCGACCTTTCTCTCAGTCAAACGACCTTGATTATTTTTGATCTGTTTTTAACAAGACAGCAGTTTTGCTATTTCCCTTTCCGCAAACAGCCATTTAAGCGACTTCTGACATCACGGAATTAAAAAACTTGCGGGCAATCCACTGATCCATAGCAAAGAGCCTTTATCTGCCTCACTCACTATCAGAGCTGTCATTCAGCCAGTGCAAACAAACAGCAGCCAAACCATTCTCTGCCGCAATTAATGGAATTAATGAGATCTTTCACTGCAGGCAATTCATCCATTTCAATTCAATGGAATACTCAATGCTCTTGTAAAATGAAGTTTAAAATGATAGACAGGATTAATATTTAAACACCTTTCTTCGCAGAAAATATTCCGTATAAACACACACACACACACCACAGATGGGACCCTGCATGTACGATTAGTGTGTGATTGTATGATAATGGTATGATAATCGTGATTAATCAGATGCCCACTGGCAAATGGAAGTTTCCGGGGGGCATTTTGTCACCTGCATTCTAAACGGCATCATACCAAGCCTGGGCTCAGCGACACTGCTGATTGGCTTATGCCAAGTTCCTCTCTGAAGTGCTGCATTCGATTGAGATTCACATTTGAGAGTGGAAAAATACATCACATCATGGGCATCCAGAGCACATGGACATAATGGGTTTGGAAAACGAATGCTGAAGAAAAGAAACGAGTACTTAGTACACAGTCCCTGCAGGCAAAAATGTACAAATTTGGGAAATATTTTGGCCCGTATAATCATGTTAAATGTGTACAAACAGATTTTTTACCAACCAATGATTTTAGACTTTATAAAAACTAATAAGCTGACCAATCACAGCAGACTGAACTTCACAAATGTCTTTAGGTTAAATAAAAAAAGACTAATTTCAGCTTAAGATTTTTTTATGAATGATACTTTAAATAAGATTTCAATTGAATTGAAATGTTGATGCTGGGGCATTCGTACTGAATGCCGTGACCTCACATCCCATTGAGCATTAAATCCCCCTCCTCCCTAGAAATGAAATAAACATGTGCCTAAAGCCCATATCAAACCTTTCCAGTTGCACAAGGACGACTATCAATGTTTACAGATTCAACTCAAACAGTGTTTAGCCAGGGCACTCGTGATTAATAGCAGTAGAAAACATATACACAGCCACGTCTGTGACAAACACGCGCTCACACACACACACACACACACACACACACACACACACACACACACACACACACACACACACACACACACACACACACACACACACACACACACACACACACACACACACACACACACACACACACACTGAGAGAGCAGCTGCTACTCTCTTGGATGCTCAAGGGATCCACAGCAGGCCTGGCTTTGTATGAACATCAAGGGCAACGCAATAGAAGGATAATGCTTATTTGACACTAATTTCTGGTTATACACCCTTACTTCCTTTAAACACTAGCCAAGCGCTTTCAAAATTAGACATTAATAACATTATAAATGAATGACATGAAAAAATGTCTAAACAAATGAGCTATTTACTGAAAGAACATATTATTTTATTATTAAAAATATAAAGCAACTTGAAATTACAAATTTATTCAACTTTAAATGGATATAATTTTATTAGTTCACATTATAATTCATTCATTTTCCTTCGGCTTAGTCTCTATTTCAGAGGTCGCCACAGACGAATGAACCACCAACTATTACAGCATATGCTTTATGCAGCGAATGCCCTTCCAGGTGCAACCCAGCACTGGGAAACTAGTCCACATTATTTCAGGTTTATTACATCATTACTGTTTTATTATTATAAAACAGTTATAAATATTATTAACAACAAACTAATTATTGTATTAATGATAATACATTCACAGAATACATTTATATTAATATCAATAAGTATGCATTTCCTTATTAAAGAGCCCCTATTTTGCATTATAAAAGGTCATATTTTGGTTTTGGGGGTCTCCAACAACAGGCTGATGTGTGTGCAAGGTCAAAAAACATCATTGCATCCCAACGACTCCCATATAATTTGTTCAGTGAGTCATTTGTTCCCAAACCCCTCCTTAGCACGATGCTAATCTGCGCCGATTGGTCCGGTGACCCAGACTGTTGCGATTGGTTGACTGCGTTCAGCGTGAGACAGAGAGAAATGCCCAGCATGGCTTATCAACAATTTTGAAGTAGTCAGAGTACAAAGTGTATGTGTGAGCCCAATGCAGGAGTGCATTAAATCAATGCACTTTAACACCGGCATTTTGCTATATTCTTAACCACAACCCCAAGTAATAACAACGACACACATTCAGTATTAATCCACACATGGCAAAAGCTGAACTATTTTGAAACTTGATCGCTGCACATGTGTAGGGACAGCTGATGGTGGCTATAGCAACGACAAATAGCAGAGGATCGTGAGTTCACAAACGCATTTAAATCCGTATAGAAAGCAGCACACATCGCGTTTTCAACGTGGTTTTGGACGCGATACGAGAATGTAAAGAGTTAACCAGATACACTACAAGCCGCGTGGAGCGGTTAAAAGCAACAAAACACAAATAAATACACACAAGCTAGAGAAAAACAAGGAGGCAACTGTTTTAGGCCCAATCCCAATTCTATTTTTGTACCCCTACCCCTTCCCCATGGCCCTTAAAACCGAGGGTGAAGGGGAAGGGCTTCAAAATTTACCCCTAAGAATTGGGACACCACTACAGCACCTGCACACCTCATCATATGTCATCCGATCTCATGGTTCATATGAGATCAGACGATCGCGACTGCTGTAGTTATTCCTGTTGTGTTATTTTTTGGTATTTATCTTCAGGAAATCACTGAAGGCATATATCATGTTATCATGACGATCTAATGTGGCAATAAGATCATAACTGTACTGTGCATTTACGCCATGGGCATATTCATTGATGTAAACACACCAAAACAACATTAACATTATAGCAGACACTGTAAAAAGCTCATTCCCAGCCTCTAGACTTTTCTGACAGAGTATTAGAGTGCCATCGAGTGTCAGAATGTAGTGGGACTGCTGTACAGGAGTTATGATTATGGATTATAGATCACGAAATGTAGCGGTTTTTATTTAAGCGTTATTTATGGTGGTAAAACACGAACGCTGTTATGAATATATTGAAACATATGCTTGTTTGTTGTAAAAATTCATAATATTGACAAAAAATACTAATTTGTGGATCTCCTTACTTCCGGTTGCTGCTGTGGCTGGTGTATTCTAGGAAATTTTCTTACCCCTTGGTTTCGAGTGTGGTCCTGAAAAATCTTCGTTCGAAGGCGCATCTATCCCTTGCCCTTAGCCCTACGCCTTCAAGCTAAGGAAAATTGGGACAAGGGTAAGGGCTAAGGCAGGGGTGTCCAAACTCGGTCCTGGAGGGCCGGTGTCCTGCATATTTTAGTTCCAACCTCCATTAAACACACCTGAACCAGCTAATCAAGCTCTTTCTAGGTATACTAGAAGCTTCCAGACAGGTGTGTTGAAGGAAGTTGGAGCTAAACTATGCAGGACACCGGCCCTCCAGGACCGAGTTTGGACACCCCTGGGCTAAGGGGTAGAATTGGGATTGGGCCTTAATCGCACTTAAGATACTTAAGATAATGGAGGAAGAAACTGATCCATGAACTTTGTATTGTAAAGTTCCTGTCAAGCTCTGACAAAGTCCCATAAATCAATAGTCTTTTCTGATCCTTCCTATAACAAACGGCTGACGAGTCCCACATTGTAAGTATGTAGATTGCTGAAGCACTCATCAGAAAAATGACAGGAACACAGCACAAGGCTGGGGCTAAAATGCTGAGGTATTTTTCAAAAATAAACTTTAACCACTGACTCTTCACAGCCTCATCTTTGGGTAGGGAAAGTAACACTTATTTTCCCTCACACTTCAGAGCACAGCGTCTTCACGACATGATTCAACCTGGATCTGCTACAGTGTTTGTCTTCTTTTTCTTTCTATAGTGTTTGTGGGTGGGAGTTTCAATTTTCCCAGGTCTGCGCGTGCAACAAATAGGCGGGGCTTGAGTTCTGTATCAACATCACGCCAACACGGCTAAAGATTCATTCGAGCGACGATTCATTTAAACCACTCTACTCTTTAAATGATTAATCAATAGTTTTAAACACGGCAGACTTTCAGATTTAAGCCATATATAGCTGGATATTTCACTTCACTGTGTTAAACACTGCATGGAAGGTGATATTCAAAAACCCATAATAGGGGCTCTTTAAATCACAGTATGATGCATCATTGATAATAATGTAAACAAAATAATAATTCAATAAGCTTAAGATATCCATTTTCATTCATACTACTACAACTATAAATGTTCAAATTAAACACCAAACCAAAACTCTGAACCCACAGCAATATTATCAGCTTAATATTCTGCTCTCTCCAATAACAGCATGATGAAATGAAAGTAAATTTGCAAGGCCCTGAGGCAGAAGCGACTGCAGGCCTGAGACTGACCTTGCCGAAAGAGGCCTCTTCAGGTCCTCAGGAAACAGCCATTCAGTGGCTCAGAAAGAGACTCGGGACTCTAGAGGTTTGGCCTGTCGGTGGATTGTACTTGCCTGAAGGGATGTGACGGCAGTGAAAAGGCCATGTTTGATCAGCAGTGTTTAATGAAACTGCACCGCCGAGCACTGTTTAATGATACTGTATATCTGTAACAACGAGGTCAAAATATATGAGGCTCGTCACTGAGAGATGACTTCATCAAATGTGATATGACTTTAATATATGACGTGTAATGCGAGTTTTTCTTAACATATTTATTGTCTTTCATGAATTTATTGTGTTTTATGTATTACTGTCAAGATTACTAATTGTTCATTGTTTTGTTTTTTGGAGTATGTTGTTGTATTTTGCACTGTCTGATAATGTGACAAAAAAAGTTATTTGATTTGATATAATCGTGCGTCTATCACATTGACTTTAATATATGACGTGTGTATGATGTGTGAGCCAGCACCTAAGCTTTTCACTCATCATAGTACACGTGCTGCTAATGATGTGACAATAAAAGTGATTTTGATTTGATATAATCGAATACGTCTATCACTGTGTTAACCCATGTGCGTCAACTTAAAATTCCATACACTCAAAAAACCACTTTGCTTTTTTTCAATTTATGTAAAACGAGCTGAATTAACACAATTCTTGAGTTTTTTGGGGACAACATACTTGTTTTATGTTCAATCCACTTACATATGTAAAAACAAATAAGTTAACTTAATTCTTTCATGTTGTTCCAACACAAATCGTTTGTGTGGAACCCAGCTTTTTATTTTTTACAGTATAGAGCAGAGGTGGGCAAACTACGGCCCGTGGGCCATATGCGGCCCGCTAGACTCTTTCATCTGGCCCTCGGGGGAGTTTTTAAATGCTGCTTCTGAGTAAAGGTTTGGTTTCAGAATTAGTAAATTAATGATGCAATACAAGTGAACGCCATTTGATGGCAGTATTGCACGCGGTACAGTTAGCGCAACCAGTAGAATTAGAACACACTCTCTGATATTAAAATACACTGGACGGTTAATGACTGAAAATGAGTCAGGCGAAAAAAAGAAAAATTGACTCTGAATGTCGTGTGTTTAAGAAAGAATAGACAACAAAACCAATATCGGACAGAAGGCGGTAGGTCTAATATGCCAAGAAAGTATTGCGTTTTTAGCACTACAACCTAAGTCGGCATTTTTCAACATTCAAATTATTTAATGTGTTAATATGAGATTTTTTCTATCAGACAATATCTTTTCTATTCTCCACTGTAAAAATTATTACATTATTATTATTATTATATTTTATAAGAGATTATTTTATTGTTTTATGATGATTGATAAGTTAATATAAATAGCAGTGCAAATTAATCTGACTTGTAAATATGACTCAATAATAACTATTAAAGAAATGTGTGTTAATGTGACATGTTTCTGTCCGATATTACATGCTCCATGCATACTGCCACTATAAATAAAAGTTATTTTTTGAAGGATTTGACATGTGGCCCTTCACTTGGTTTGCAAAACTTGATGTGGCCCTCGGGTCTAAAAGTTTGCCCACCACTGGTATAGAGTTAAAAATGTCCATGTCTAAAAAATTCAAAAGTAACATAATCCAATATTTTTTTTAATATATAGTCATCCCTCACCATAATGTGGTTCACCTTTCGCGGATTTTTTTGTGTGCAATTTGACATGCTTTTTTTTTCTACATTGTGTTGTGAGTTCTGATTCGCGCATTGTGTTCTGCATCCTGATTGGCTGTAGACCATTGTCAATCAATCGCCTCCATGTCTAATGTACAGTACAGAATGCGTTCAGCTTGTCAAATTTACAAAAATCTTTGATCGCTAGCAGTAAGATTCTGAAGTGCTGTTCTGTATGTTTGCAAGATTTCTCCCCGAAAACATTCTGCACCGTCAAAGGCACCTATAGTAGCACCCAAAAGGAAGAGGAAGATTCTAACCATAGCACAAAAAGTTGGAAAGTTGGAGGGAAAAGTGTGAAAATGTTAATGCCTGTCTGAGAAAAGAGTGTACTGAGAGGTTTTACAGCCTTAAAACAACTATAATAATTGTAAAAAATAAAGCAGACTACTTCGCTGATTTCACCTATTGTGAGCTATTTTTAGAAAGTAACTCCGGCTATTAAAGAGGGACCACTGTATTTTCATTGACTTCCATAATTTCTAATGATAGCTAACAATCTAATTACGGAGTTTAATGTAAAAATCTAATCAAATCAAATGTTAGCCCTTTAAATTACAGTAAGTAATTCAACATTTAGTTGTTTTATAAAACATTTAAATGCTTAAAATGTTGAATGATGTAAATTATTTTCCATATACTAAAGGCTAAACTGGTTTTATTTTGGATCATCACAATTTTGGATAAGCCAATAATTTGAAACAACACTAATATCGAAGCATTATTATTTATTTGTCCAGTTTCACATAGGCATGGGACGATAGCTGTTTTCAAAGTATACTGCGATTTGAAAAGTTAAGGTTTTAAAACCGGCCAAAATTTTCTGCTATACCGTTCCTACAGTATATGTTCAGTAATATACTGTATATGTACAGTATATATATATTTTTGTTTGTTATTTTTAGGACAACAGGATCACCAGCAGAAAAGATATCCAAAGCACCGTTTTAAAATGTACAGAAATGCGTGTTTTTGAAACAAATTAAGACAGCAGAAGTCAATGATTTATTTGAATCATTTACCCAGACATATTTACTGTTCCAAAATATTATAAATGTTTCTCAAAATAAAATATATTGTGTTCAAAGGGGTCAGAATCATATACCGGCCCATGCCTTGTTTTACATTAACATTTCTGAGTAACAAGCTTTCATATCCATACCAACACACTAACAATGATATAATTACATCTTTGAATTCATCTGCCATCAAACGCTGAATACAGAAAAAAAAAAACATTTATTTTCTCTACAAGCCAAACCTGAAAAAAGTGCCAAAAAGCAAAAATGTTCGATTGGCCGGTTGATGATACTGTTCACCTGCAATAAAGAAGTATATATGATGCCCTAGGCTGAGAGATGACTTTATCAAATGTGATTTGAATAAAAGGCGCAGTTCAGCACTTTTCTCCAGTGACGCGGGCAGACAATGGAGCTGCGGAGGGAGGAAGGAGGGGCTGTGATTCCTCTCCTCCGCCTGTCTGTGTCTATTAATGCCATGATCACAGATTAGCGTGACTCCAGGACAGAAAGAGACGGGGCTGAGAGGAACACGCAGAGACAGACAGAAAGGTAAAGGAAGGGACAGACAAAGAGAGGGCATATAAAACTGAACCATTTCCTCTAGTGGGAGAAACCTGACATATTCCGGGCGAATATAAAGGTGTCAAAAGGGAGCTGCTTAAAGAGCAATAATAGAGCACTGTGAAATCTATTTAAATTTAATTACCTAAATTATTATTTAAATTTTTTTATAATCTGTCTGTCTAGAAGTTATTAATTCAAGAGGAACTTTCTACTGTGGAATAGCAATGGGGGTCCTACGAAAGTTTATTCTTTTGGCTCGAAATATTTAGCCAATTTTTTTTCCCCTTAATCTTTCTGGATTCTGCTTTGTTTGTTTTTTAGGCATTCAAAAACCATGCCGAATGAATTGAAACTATTAAAATTAAATTCAGTTTACACTTTAAACGAAAAGAAAATTTTTAGGAATCCAATGAAATACAGTACTTTATCTTAAAGGGATACTGTAGTTTACCCAAAAATGCTAATTCTGCCATCATTTACTCAGCCTCCACTTGGTTCCAAACCTGTTTGACTTTCTTTCTTCTATAGAACACATAGAAAGCATCATTTAACAATGTTGGAAAAATAAAGCCATTGCCTTTCTAGTATATTTTGTTCCTTCTATGGATGTCATAGGCTGTTTTTTTGCAACATCCATAAGAATATCTTGTTTTGTGTTCAACAGAAGAGAGAAACTGGCCACTGGCCATTTTCACTAGCCACACTTTTCTTGTTGGGAAAATATATTTTATATGCATAAATTTGACTGACATGCTAAAATGACTTGATTTAGATGTTGTGTTATGTCCACATGCCTCCTCATTCGTTTAACTTCTTGTGTGTATTGTGTATTAGCTTGCCCAGTGTGCATGAGCAAATAGGTTGTGTTGCAATGCAATCAGTTTTTATTTCACATTTTTTAGGGCTCAAAATTAAGGATTTACTAAATTTATCTCTGACCACACCAAATAAGTATTTCTTAATTTTTTAATGTGTCAAAACATGTTAAATATAGCTGTACACTTTTTAATTCAACAAAACTTTTCTTTAAAAAAACATTACATTTAAAAAAAGAATTACTGTCATGTATCTAAAATATGCACAGTGATCTGTCCTGGCTAAAATTCCCAGATCAGCAGTTAACTACACATAAATGGGGAGTTAATCTCCTAAAATTGAAATGAAAGCAGTGACCACTGCTGCCTTCAAAAGAATATGTGCATTTTTTTAATCTTGAGCTCTTAAAAGCAGCAGGGCTGTGGGTGCACGATCATCGCTCTTTGTCCAGTCTATTTCAAAGGAAACCAATCGCACCAGTTGCGCTTCCTCCTTTTTAACAGTCGCACGCGTCACATTACCTGTGCGCGCGAGTGATCATCCTCTCGTTTGGTATTTACCTGCTGTCTATTGCTCGCGCGAATAGTTATTTTTGTCAGTCTTGCTGTTTCTCGATTCTAAGATCACATTTGCATGAGTATTGTGTCATGCTTGTTGTCGAACCCTGCTTTTAAGAAAACAACCATTTAAAAATTATTTCCAACCAGCCAAAGTGGCTAGTGGAGGTGTCTGTCTAACCCGCCAGAGCTGAAATCTACCCGCATTTGGCGGGTGTTAATGTAAAGCCCTGTCATCATTATTATTTTTTTAACACATCTATAGTTATGCGGTGGCACAGAGTTAGACCTCTTTCTTGACTTCACACAGAAACAGCAACACGTGCAGCATGACACCACTTTGTTGTAGAGACGCTATTGGTTAAATGCTGGCAAAGTAGAACATGGAAGCAGCTTGAAGCGGAAAGCGCGAGTATGTCTGTGATCTGAAAGTATTATAAAGTTGATGACGACAACATTGCCATAGCAAACTGTGAGATATAATGTAACCTTGGCATTGCCTGCTGGGTATTTTAAGTTGAGCTGCTATTTGTTTTTATGTTAGATTTCTGTTTATATTTACTGTTGCACTAAAGTCCAAAAGTGAAGAATTGATGTTATTTATTACTTGATTGTTCAAGCTACCTCACAGAAGTGCTCTGTTTGTTAACAGAATGAATGTTAAAATAAGGTGAATTAAATATAAAATAAGGAACTTTCTGGATCTGTTTCTTCGCTCTTCTTAATTTTTTTTTATGTATTATTGAAGTATCAGATCGGGTTCCGGTATCAGATACACAAAATCAAATGACTCGGACTCAGACTTGAGGGCAAAAAAACCCGATTGGAACATCCCTACAGTAAATGATCAGGAAATTTGATTTGGTAATGAACTAGCCGTTTAAATCAGTATTATTCCATTCACATTAAACAATTATGTAATTGTTTATTAAAAACAGTAATAATAATACATTTCTGTCAACATGAAGTTTGACATGAAAACTAACAATTGATTTTTTTCATCTAAAGTGTGCCAAATTCCTTGTCATTTTATACAGTAAGCTACATTTGAATCACTGCATTCTGCAATTCCATCAACATTTTACAATGCAGCCATTTTAATTTATAGTCATAGTATTTATTTTTCATTTTTCTACTATTTTCTATTTCTTTCAATTATATTTTTGTATTCCTTAATTTATATGACTAAAGAAAAAGAAAAATAGATGTTCAAAATGCTTTTTATTAGTACACTTATTTTAGAATAAAATATTCTTCACAAATATTTAATATTCTTGATGCCTATACTGTATTTACAAGCCCATCTCAGAAAACAACCTTGTAAGATGCTATAAGATCAGCATCAGGTATGTCAGGCCACTTTGAGACGCTACAGACCAGTTTACATTAAAGTGAATGAAGACATCAACAACTCCAGTCAGCTTTTTGCAGATGACATAATGCTAATCCAGAGCTATGCATAATTCACCCTCACTCTACTCGCTCCTAACACCTTAAATGAGCAGTCTCTGCCAATCCAACAGCAGCGATGCTTCTTTCGGCATTCAGAATGGAGACCAGAGGAAGACAGAGATATTTTTCTTCATCATCAATTAAACAATCAGCTTCAAAACAAATCCACTGCACTATCAGGATGTACAACCACTGTCCTTCTGCCTTAATTAAATATTGTTTAGAGCATTACAGTAATTGCCCAATGCAAAAAGATCTTTTTACCACATGAGAGATGCTAAATCCAAAGCAAAACACAAAGCTAATTTCGTTTGATTGACTCAAAGTGGAAAACTGCCAAGCTATTTAGCATAATCCAAATATCAACACCAATAGGAGGAGCAATAACCCATGATAATTAAAATAAATTTGTAACGCAAACTCACTGAGCTCACGACAAAAGGACAAAAAAAAAAAAACCTTCTCTAAACCTATATCTACACATTCATGCAGACGCCAATGAAAATGCTCAAGTAGATACATGTAGAAGTTAATTCATGCTAATAGTTGGCAGGATAAGCATTTTATGTTTAATAAATTCATAAATTCCCACTGAGTGCTGGTCTGCTGGGGCTGGGGGTGTGTTGATTATGTTAGTATTGAGTGTCTATCCATCCCCCAAACTCTTGTCTGTCTATTAACCCCAAGGTCTTTCATTCCACAGCAGAAGCTGGTCCCAGTTTACCAAAACAGCACTGCTTCAAGTCCCTCAGCTCTGTAATCTCAAAAAAAAGAAAAAAAAGAAAGAAAAAAAAACACCATGAATGCAACGTTAGTCTACAATAACATCATTCTTGTTATGTTAATGTCCAAGCTGACAGTAAAAAGTATAGCGCTCACATTGCAGTAAAAAATAAATAAATAAATAAATATTAGCGGTGTATGAGTACATGTATTCGTCATGGTTTGGTTCAGACTCCCACAATGAAAACAGTCAGACGTCCAGATGTGCGTCACTGCAGTTAGCCAGAAAACACCACAGCAGTGCAACAACTGCCGAATTCAGACTGCATGATTTTAGCCGCGATTTTGACATGCCGACAGGTTTTGAGAAATCGCAGACAAATGCCTGAAATCACAAGCAAACCGGTGCTTGTTACGTGAGTAACAATCACACAGTATGAACGATCAAAGACGGGTTCTGAGAGAATCACTAAAGAGTCATTGACACCCGTGAGATATTTGGCATGCTAAATATCTGGACCTGTTGACGATTTAAACTCATGCCAAATGAAATGTGTTTTGACTGAAAATAACATTGGCGATCAACTACAGCCAATGAGAGAGCTGCATCCACTAGTATAGACCTTTTTCTTGGCTGCTGCATGGAGGGCGCCATAGCGACCAGTGTCTTCCGGTAGAATGTTTGGAACTTTCGTTTACAGTGTTTACAACTAGTAATTTGTGCTCCGAAAATGGGTTTCAATAGCGTTTTGAGTGGATTACGGAGTGTTTTTGTGACACAACTTTGAAAGGTGTGTGTTAAAGCCGTTAAAATCTGTCAGATGGGGTTCAAGCGTGAGAGAAAAACGTCCTCCTAGTTCACGTGTCTGCCATCATAAATACAGTGTGTGTGTGTTTCCCCAGCCTGTCAACTGTTAGCTCAGCACACACACACACGGACGCAATACATCACTGCATCATAGAGAAAACTAGATTACTGGCATGACAGGTGTGTAAGTCATGGAATTTACACAAATGACCAATAAAATCCGTTACTGATACTCTATACGCTGGCTGATTTGCATGTTGATTCTAATCGCGAGCCGTTTATGTTTCATTTAGTGTGTTGTATTTACCAGGGTTTGTGTTTTTCTGTCATTTCAAAACATCCCTTTATTTTCACTTTGTCAGTTATTAAATCAGTGTGTTAGTGGGACAGTACAGGCTACGTGTGTGTGTCAAACATTTTGGTGAACTACATTTGTTTGGATTGGATATATATTTGAAAAAAGAGAGAAACTGTTGACTTTAGCGATGACAAGGCTTCATTTAAACGGCAGAAGATGCCATCTGACAACGAGGGGAAAATGCCTCACAGCAGTTGTTTTCCATCCTATTAGATCACTTTTTTTAAATGATCAGTCCAGGAGGTGGCGCTGATCGACAACAGTATTAGTTCAAAGATGATAAAAGCAGGTAAAACAGGATAAAACTATCGCTTCAAAGCTGTCCAAATGTGACTGTTTACACGCATCAGATGCCGACCGGAAGTTCTTAGCAATCTCCTTGCGCATACACGCAAAGCATAATGGCTAATTTTGCTTTCTAAGAAAAAGGTCTATGGGTATGGGTTAAAAGCACTTATTTTCAGTCTATTTGGACCCAAGAAATGGAGGAAAAACTAAGCAAAAGATGAGCAAAATAAGTACATTTTCTACCCCACAAAAGGCTTCTTTCTTAATATGTAGTTGGTTTTTAGATCTATGTGGCCTCAGATAACATTGTCGGCAATTCTTCCTATTGTAAAGTCATGCAGTATGAAAGCCCGTTGTCAATTCATCCTGCAGTGTAAACACAGCACAGACAGAATGCTACTCCAGATAGTTATGCAGTGTGAAAACATCCAAGACGCGAAGCATAAGGAGCCATTAACAAAGAACGTTTTTGCTGAAACGGCAAGACGCAGTGCTCAGGAGTGGTTCCGCCATGTTGCTGTTGTCATGCCAACTTGCTACTGTAAACAGAAGCTTGCAACACTAGTCCTGCCTCAGAGTTCTTCTGATTGCTCCACTGCTCTGGAACTGACAGTATGAAATTTGGCGCTGCTGTGGGTGAAAGTTGAAGTCGTTTTATCGTCACACTGTCTAAAAAAACTCGATGCTGCAAAAGACGGCCATCACGTCTGTTAAACAATAAAAATATAACATACCGTCTCAACTTGTGAGCACATAAGTCAGTCCATATTAGGGCTGTGCGAACATTTTGAGTTTACTTGCTTCATTCGCGCTTCAAATTTGTTTCATTCGCGTGTCAAATTCAATTCAAATTCAAAAATTTATAGATGCGGATTCGCGTCATGGGCAGGGCTTCTGTCTGCCAGGTGACTCTAGCTTCGTTGCTAAATGGCTAACATAGATTTTATTGAGATAACTGCTGTGCTTTATGTGCTTTAGGAACGCTGGAAAACAGCGTAGATTCATTCGGGGTCCACTCCTGATTTCAGAGGTGCACCGAGCTCTCTGAGTTCTTCAACTCCTCTAGAAACTGTACCTGGATGATGGAAGCTTTCAGAGGTGCTTCCGACTGAGCACAGTTCAGTCTGATGAATTGTTGTCCGGTGTCTGCAAGAGGATTTCCCCTCGGGACACCAACAATAGGCGCTACATCATAATCACGCCCCATACAAAAGCAAGCTTCTGATTGGTTATTGCAGCGCAAATGTCCACTGAAGGACATTCGGTTGAATCGCGTCATTTGCACTGCCTCATTCAAACGAATTGCACCACAGGATGTCTATTCACGTCTTTGCATTGACTTAACATGTAAATCACTCACGCTTGATGCTTCATCCGCGTCTGGTGTGAACGCAGTATTACAGCATGATTATTTTTTTTTGCACGCTCCAATCCAGATTAATACTTCTCCCGCAGTATGCTATTTGAACCAATCATAAGGTAGCGTGCCTAAACAGAGCGCAAGACCAGAAGACTGAACTTAAAGACAAATAGCCTGCATAAACGGGGATGATGAATTCAGCACAGGAGGACTTGAATGGTGCCCAAAAAAAGTCAACATCTGTGGTGTGGCATTACATTGCGTACAGGAAGACTGATGTATCATAGAACCATCTAATTTGTAAGACCTGTCAATCACAAATGGGATCTAAAAGCCATTTTCACCTTGCTTTACGCTCTTACTCCTTTGTCAATGCTAGGCAACCATTAACCGTTTTCTCAGAAAACGACAAACTAACAAAACATTGCTGCAGCTCTGATACAAGTTTTATTCATGAAGAAAACTAAAAAGCACTGCAGTGTTTGAGTGTTCTGTGGTTGTCTAAGGTAATTAGCCTATCGTTATAACTGAAAAGTGCGTATTCCATACAAAATGTATGGAGCTGATCGCTCAGTTCTTGTTATGTGACTAGTGGTGTGGCATTGTAAAAAGTTAAGATGTTGGAAATAATGAACTTGTGCACACAAAAGACATGATACTGTATGAAAATGGCATATTTCACAACAGCGTCACTAAGAGATGATCTATGCATGGCAAAAAAATAATAATCTGGAAACACGTAGAAACTACTTTTGAAATGTGGTCAAGCAGATCATCTGAGCCTTACTTGAGTTTGACGACTCGCATGACACACACATGCCTATTTTTTTGTTTATTTTAGAGACATGTTGCAGGTCTTTTATAAAGATCTAATTATTTTCCTTTGGAAATATGTTATAGATTCAAACTGTAAAACGTCTGTGTGTGTCAAAATTATGATTAAAATCGAAATTGCAATATTATTCAAGAAAATCGTGACAGGTTTTTTACTCATATCGCACAGCCCTAGTCCATGCACACACATAATATTGAACAGTTGTTGTCTGCTGCACCTGTTGTTATGGATGGTCACAGTGCTAGCATTTTCATTTCACTTTCAAACCTCTTTCAAAGAGACTTCAGATTTGAAGCTTACCGAATCTTTAATTTAATACACACTTATTGTTTTTTCTGTTGTTTTAGGAGTTTTATAAAGATTTATATTTCCCTATTGTGTGTATTTTGTACTTTTGCATCACAAGAAGCTCTTCAGTTCTGTAGCTGCTATAACAATCCAGTTAAAAAATTGACACTATAATTCCTGTTTGTAAAGCAAAAATATCTCTGTGTGCTAATTTTTTTAAATAATTTTTGTAAGATATGATCATGGTTGAGGAGTAACAGAAAGATACACTATGCCATAAATGTATGTTATTGTAAAGAAAGTGTGTAACGAGAAGGCAAGCTGTTGAAGTTCTCAGTTGTCCTGTCAATATTCTTGTCACATGCTGGTCAAATACAAAGACCGCAAGTTTGGGTATTTGGACAGGCCCAGTCACTTGCTTTCTGTCTAAAGGATTCACTCACCTTAAACAAATATTTTAAATGAATGATTCAATTAATCACTCATTAACACAGACTTGCTGCCACCTAGTGGCGTTTTAGTGTCATCTATTTATTCCAGATTTACAACTTTTTATTTTTAGAAAAAAATTTTAAACATTGCACACTTCTCATAAAATCTCTACATCACCATATTAACCTTTTAACTGTTGTCATAAAACAATTTATATAGATATACTGCTAAACATCTTGACCAGTGCTAAAACCTTGAAGCTACTTGTGAAATCTATATATCAAGCATCACACTAAAGCCTCCATTTTAACCTGTCTTCCTCTCAACAGGCTATGAATCAGCAATCATTTCCTTCACACTATGTGTCACAATCAATTTCACTGCTCTGCGTAACAGAATGGTTTCGCGTGACATCTCCAATCAGTAGGTAGGGAGAACAGCCTTTCAATGGAAATAGGGTGCTGCACAGGGTCATAACTTCTGACAAAATGCAAATTACATTTGTAATATAAACTGAAATGTCAATTGAGCTTGGCTAGGGCTACTGCTGAGATTTTTAAACTTGGAAATTTACTATGCATGGTGTGCACTTGATAAGTGGAGAATTGTATAGTGTTATGGAAATTGTGGATTTAAAGCTGTTTCATGTAGGCATGCCATGATCATGAATTGTACAGATAATTAATTACAAATAAAAACATATAATTGTGATATTTAATTACTTATTTTATTATTATACTAATTATTTAACTTAAATTATGAGCCTATTTAAATTATGTTGTTTACTGTACCAGAAAGTAGACCATTTTGTATCCACAACTTGTAAAATTACATATTCAGATAATTTTCTAATAAATTTCTTTTTTTTTTTTTTACTCAGATAATTTTCTTTTGATTCATTTTCTTCTTTTGATTAGCTTCCTCTGTAAAGCTTATAGCAATGCATGACGGAGCATTATAAAAAACTGCTGACGAGTTGAAATTATGTCAGCTTGCATATCTAAACTCAACTGACCAGAGGGCCAATGGGAATTCCAGCCCCCACAAATGCCACCCCTTCTTGAACTAAAAAAAAAGAAGAAAAAAAATAGCCTCAGCCCCTTTTGTGTCTCTCCTCGTAGCACAATGCAGCTCAGAGGCACAAACGCAGGCTCACACTCTGAACAGAGACTGTAAAGCTCACAGCAGACACCATCTGTACCGCAGGTGTGTGTTTATGTTTACAGTACAGACCAACAGCCTCTTGCCATTAAATGGAGAGGTAGGTCAAAGGTGACAGACGGACCTAATTAACTGCAATTGATGATATCAGCATATATTTAGCAAACGGAATGGTTGGGCAAGCAGAAGACAAGTTGGATCCTGTTAGCATATTCATGTTCATTAATAAATGTTAGTCTGTTAAAACAGTGGACTTTGACCTTATGGCACATTATACATATACAATACAATTATTGGGTGTTTGGTTTAAATAAAATAGAAAATAAAAAAACACACAAAAAAATATTGTGAACATTAATAATTAATAATAATAATAAAAAATTATGACTATAATGCGTTTATTAAAATTTAAACACTGTATTTTGCATTTCCCCCATTCTTTTAATTATTCTCTGAACTGGCTGTGTTCTTGTTAGAATGTATGTCCATGTGCTAAAACATGGCTCCCACGAGTAACCGGCCCATCAGTGAGCACTGAAGTAGAAGATGCTTTCACGTAAAAATAAAAAAGTGATGAGAGCGTGCATATGCATGGGACTCACACAGGAAATGTGAGAAGTGATTCATCTGAACAGCTAAATGAAAGTTACAATGCACAAATTAAGTCTTGCTGCTCAACGATAAGAATCAGTAACTTATGACCAATAATTATGTCCACCCGTCCGACTTGACAAGCATTCAATCGGTTATTCCTTGGAATGTAAACATACAGAGAATTGTGTTGTCTGCAACTTTCTCATTGTGCTGCATCTTAAAGTAAATACATACTATTCCTGCTGTCTGTTTTCTTTTAATATAAATCAACCAACAAAAGATAATATCACTCTGCTTTGACTGAATAACTATATAGCTCAGTAATGATTAACTTCAAATTAACTTATACAGAGAAGATTGCATACCATATGCAGTGGTTTATTTGATTATATTTTTCAGTTTATGTCACTGAAAACTACTGTTAGGTACATGAAAAACCTGAAAAGCACTGTTTATTTTAGTATTATCTTTGCTATATTGTGTTCATTTAGTATTGTAATATTGCTTGTTGTGTTTTTCTTTTTTCTTATTAACATATCATACACCGAACCAGTGACCTAAAACCGAAAATCAAGCCAAATTATAATAAATCTGTACTGTTGCACCGCAATCTTTACAATGAATTTACTAAATAGTTAATGTATCCTTGCTTAAAAATATTTTTTCAGCAGAAACTTTTAACTTTTTAAAAGTAGCATATATATATATATATATATATATATATATATATATATATATATATATATATATATATATATATATATATATATATATATATATATATATATATATATATATATTTTGTGTTTTCTTTCAGCAAAACTTCACTGTAGAAAAACAGGTCCAGGGCCTAAAACTTGTCGGTGTTTAGTCGATTTGTCCTAACTTGTCAGATTGTCCTACCTCCCATTCAAAAAGTAGGAAACACATTTTGATGAAGCAACATGCTACCCATCAGATTTTGCTACCAGTGTAATATTTTATGTGGAGTAGATATGAAGTTGTAATATTGCCCTAACCTACCTAAATCCCTAACCCCAACCTCAGAAACATTGAAGTACAGTGTTGGTAACATAATCTGTAGGGTAGGATAAAATATCAGGACACTGGTTACTGGGAAAACATTCCCAAATTACCTAAATTCCTTAAATTTTTACAAATATACTGTATATTTTTAAACAGAACATTTTTAAAAAATTAAACAGAAATATTTTATTAGACAAACAGGCAGTAGAAATTTGGTAAATCTTGCAATTTAATACATGCATGTACAGTATGTATCATGTATGTATTAAAATTATGCAAAAAATATTTCACATTTTTAAATATTTCAATTATGATGTAATTCAAACATCATATTACATATTTACACAATTACTTAACCAAACCAAATTGTTGACAGGTCACACCATTTCTTAAACTCCAATGTGACACTTGAAATGTTAATTTTAGTCCCCTGGTAGACGTACACACTACAAATGACTCTCCACATATAAAACAAAAGTCAACACAATACCTTTTTGGACTCCTCGTGTAAACTGGACACCAACTTAACATCATCCTTAACATCCACCTTTACACTAGCCTGCTGATGGATACCATAGTGGCCAGCCTCCTGTTAAAAACACATCACAGGCTTTATGCTTTATTGATCAATCATCAGAACATCTAATCAGCTGACATGTGGATAGAGCTGTCCCTATATCTGATTAACATATTCAATAGCATTAGTATTGAATTATTCAGTCTGGGTTGATCCAGTGACAGCTTATTTGACCCCGTTTTGTACTGCTCTCAATCACTTATGAAAGGATTGCGTCTCTATCCTACAACGAAGCACAAGCTTTTATTCATCGATGTCTTAGATGCCCTTGAAATAATGATACATTGACTTCCCGACACATATCGCACCATTATTAGAGATAATCTCTTTGACGGACGAGAAAACAAGTAGAGCATCGGTTACGTCCTCCATATTTAAGTCGCGCAGATATCTTTTAAAGGGTCAATAATCTTTTCACCTACACAGAGCGTTATCAGATTTGGTTTACGGCTTGATAGAAGCCTATGCATTATCTGAGGCTGATAATTGGCGGGGAGTCTCTCCTACAACACAAAGACTTCTTTTCCGCAGGCATGCAGGCCTCAAGGTCAGAGCTCAATTCTGCCATGAAGACAACAGGGGGGCATTACCTTCCACCAAACAAGCTGTCAGCACTAACTTTGTCAGGGCACAGACAAATAAACTGCTAGAGAGTGATAATAGATCTAATTTCGCCTCCCTGTCACTCCCTCCCTCAAGGGAGGCGATTCCAAAGCATCGCAAGAGCTTAAGGAGCAGCGGGAAAAAAAGTCAAATGACAAAACCAATGCTATCTGAAGAGATAAAGGGGTAACTCACTTGAAATTCATCTCCAGAAGGAGCATTGATTTCGATGTCTAAAACTTCACCATGGTCCACCTCTGTGTGCTCTTCTTTAGGACATCTGGGTTGGTCTTTAGCACACACAACATAAGGCAGTGCAATTGCTTGATGTTTTGGTTTAGAAGAGCTTTCATAGTCAGATCCGAAAAGAAAAAATACATCCCGTCAACCACACAATCTTCTCTCAGGTGTTTTTATTGAACATGCATGTTAGACATGAAACATACAGTACAGTTAGTTTCTTTTTGTTTTGTTTTTTACTGACCCTCCCAATTCACCAAATCACATTGGACACATTTTAGCTGATGATAAAAAGTAAAATAGATATTTATTTATTAAAAAGACAACAATAAAAAAACTAAGAATTTGGGAATTGTCCTACTTTTCTAGCATAACTGAAACATATTCTTTTTCTGATCTATAACAAGTTGCCAAGTAATCAGAAGTCAAAGCAATCAAAACATATTGGTACAGACTTTTATAGTACACTACCTGACAAAAGTCTTGTTTCCTATCCAAGTTTTAGGAACAACAAATAATAACTTGACTTTTAGTTGATCATTTGGTATCAGAAGTGGCTTATATGAAAGGCACAGGTCTCTAGATTATTCTTATTTTACCAAAACAAAATATGATCATGCCTTGATTTTTTATCATTTAATTAGGACAGCAAGGTCTAATCTTGCTTAGACAAAAGTCTTGTCATTTAACAGAAATAATATGCAGTATAGAATATAAAGTCATGGTGCAGTGAAAAAAGAAATAATATTGTTTATGACTCCCGTGAGCTTGGAGGACTGCATTCATACATCTCTGTAATGACTCAAATAACTTATTATTAAAGTCATCTGGAAAGGCAAAGAAAGCATTCTTGCAGGACTCCCAGAGTTCATCAAGATTCTTTGAATTCATCTTCACTGCCTCCTTTTTCATCTTACCCCAGACATGCTCAATAATGTTTATGTCTGGTGACTGGGCTGGCCAATCCCGAAGCACTTTGACCTTCTTTCTTTCAGGAACTTTGATGTGGAGGCTGAACTATGACAAGGAGCGATATACTGCGAAGAATTTGCCCCTCCTGTGGTTTGTAATGTAATGGTCATCACAAATGTCTAGATACCTCAGGCTGTTGATACTGCCATCCACTCTGCAGATTTCTCGCACATCCCCATACTGAAACCCCAAACCATGATTTTTCCTTCATCAAACTTGACTGATTTCTGTGAGAATCTTTGGTCCATGTGGGTTCCAGTAGGTCTTCTGCAGTATTTGTGATGATTGGGATGCAGTTCAACAGATGATTCATCAAAAAATTCTACCTTCTGCCACTTCAAGTCAAGTTATTATTTGTTGTTCTTACAACTGGGATCGACGACAAGACTTTTGTCAGGTAGTGTACATCTTATTTTTGTATATAGTATATTGTATTTTTTAGGCCATGGGGTGTAAAATGTCCACAAGCCCTTGCCTAAAGTTTGGAGAGGATCTTTCTTGCCATATGAGTAATACTAGCCTTCTATCTAGAAGCATAGCAAAGGCAATCTCATTTTCATTCTCATTTTACTTACTTTTATTAAAACATAAAATATGTGGCATGATACCAAACGTTGAAATCATGGCATCAGAGAAATTAAAATATTAGCTGCCACTCATCCAAATACAAAACATACTAAATAGTGTAGCTGGCTCAACATTACACTGGTCACCACTAGGGTCTAAGATTGGATTAAATGAAGATGAATGAATATTATCTAAAATTAACTGCCACATGTCTTCTGATAACTGGCAACGCAGTGGCGCAGTAGGTAGTGCTGTTGCCTCACAGCAAGAACGTCGCTGGGTCGCAGGTTCGAACCTCAGCTGGGCTGGGTCAGTTGGCGTTTCTGTGTGGAGTTTGCATGTTCTACCTGCGTTCGCGTGGGTTTCCTCCGGGTGCTCCGGTTTCCCCCACAGTCCAAAGACATGCAGTACAGGTGAATTGGGTAAAGCTAAATTGCCCATAGTGTATGAGTGTGAATGTGTGTGTGGAAGTTCCCAGAGATGGGTTGCGGCTGGAAGGGCATCCGCTGTGTAAAATCGCGCTGGATAAGTTGGCGGTTCATTCTGCTGTGGCGACCCCGCAAGGGACAAAGCCGACAAGAAAATGAATGAATGAATGAATGTCTTCTGATAATTATGTCTCCAGTTACACTACCCATTTTCTTTTTGCACTAGGGGTTCCAGATAATAGAGAATACAACAAAATCTTGCCCAATTATAGACCTGAATGTATCAGCCACAAGTTTTCATTTTGCGTTGCGTATGCATGTTTTATAAGTGCCATAGCCAAAAATGATCCTTCTGTCATCATTATTTATCCTCGTCCTGTTGATCTTAAAAAACATATTTTGAAGTTGTTAGAAACTGGTACTGATTGACTTCCATAGTATTTTTTCTTATTTCAAAGTCTACCAGTTTCAAACATTCAATACTTTCTCTTGTGTTTAAAGGTTTAGAACCCCTTGAGGGTGAGTAATTGTTTTTATTTTAGGAGAATCGTCTCTTTAACATAAATTTGACTAATGACCATGGATTTAGCTAACAAAACGGGATATGCTACCTGCAATATGTCACCTTGGATGGCCTAAGGATGTGTAAATGAACAGTAAATTTAGGTTTTGGGGTGAAATATCCCTACAGATAAAGGTTTTGATCTCTCTTTAACTTTTCTAATCTTATTTTATTTCACAGCAAAATATTTATAAACAGTTTTTTTGCCTGATACATTACCGTTTTCGCTTTTTGTTTCAAATTAGATGAATTGAACTCGAATCTGTGGTTCGATTGCTTTATTATGATCTTGCCAATGCCTGAGGTTTACAAAATTAAAAAAAGCAAAAAAAAATTAAACAACTGCAATGCAATTATGGGTGACACAGTGGCTCAGTGGTAAGCACTTTCGCCTCACAGCAAGATGGACACAGCTGGACCAGTTGGCATTTCAGTGTGGAGTTTGGTCCGCGTGTTGGTGTGGGTTTCCTCCGGATGCTCCGGTTTTCCCCCACAGTCCAAAAACATGTGCTATAGGTGAACTGAATAAACTAAATTGGCCGTAGGTTATGTGTGTGAATGAGTGTGCATGGCTGTTTCCCAGTATTGGGTTGCAGCTGGAAGGGTATCCGCTGTGTAAAACATATGCTGGATAAGTTGGCGGTTCATTCCACTGTGGCGACCCCTGATAAATAAAAGGGACTAAGCTGAAGGAAAATTAATAATGAATGAATGCAATTATACTACAGTATACACTTGTCTAAAAAAAATAATTAAAATATATTTCTTAAACACCATTTTAAAATCCTGTTCTCATGTTTGTTGTTGTACCACTACTTTATATGCAAGATTGAGCAACGTGCAAGATTTATTAATGTCAACTGTTTACTTTATTTTTCCCCACCATAATTTAGATTTTAGTGAACTGTACTGAATTCAATTAAGGTCATTATGCAACATAGAAAAACAAACAATCTAAGTGTTAAAGTAGTATTCGACGGAAATCAGTATTCTCCAAGCAGAGCTGTGGAATTCTTGTTTGGAAATTTGCCAGACAGGAAAAGGAGCAAGATAAGGGCATTTTGAAACAACATTCCCATTATGTGCGATATGCTCCAGTGGTGTTTGCCCTGATCAGAGCTCACTTCAAGCAAAGGCTCTGGGGGCTATCAAAAATCAACCTTTATCTAACGGTTCACCTATAGAGCAGGATGCAACAGAAAGAGGAAAAGTTCACCTTACCTCATAGTTTCGTTCTCATCATCGCTACGCAAAAGGTCATCGTTCAGCTCTTCATCTGATGTGTCCAAGAAATCCTGCGAAATATACCTTCAGTTTAAGCCCTTCACAACCAACACTTTAATGAGTTATTCATTTGGGAATTAAAGCAGTTCAGTTTGAAAACAGATTCACATGAACAAGACCGTATTCACCAACTATACTAATGTATATTTTATTGCACTGGTTTACCAATCAATAATATCGCATCTATAAATTAAATATGGTCATCAGACTGTGGATGTTTGATTTAAATAATCCAAAATGAATATCTATTGGCATTTTTAAATAAATCATACAACTGCTGAATGCATCATGCTCAGGACTTTAATAATCTAAAGTCTATTTGTAAAGTCTAATACATAAGATGAATGCCAAAGAACAGATACAGCTCTCAAAATAGACAAAAACCTGAAAATCCTTTTTGCTTCTTTCAATGTGGTTCAGTAGTCTTCTCAGTTATTAAAGCCAAGTCTTTATAGTTTCCTCTCACTTAAAATCTGGTCAATTCTCAAGAGACCTCAAACCTGCCACAGTTAAGGCTATTTCTAGTGCTAATGTTCCTTTATCTGCCGAACACCTTGTATTTGTGCCGTAGGACACATTTAGCAGATAATATACCATTAGCTGGGAAAAAATAGGACAGCTGGCCCTGTGAAGAAACCACCTGTCACAATCCTGAGGCAGAATGTGACACCATCACCTGAAACCTGGCATCTTAACAGACATTTACTGCTGTTTATCAGCATATCATACTGTGCACTGAGAATGCAATCACTTCACATGATCTTTAAGACCTGATTCTAGGTGTAAGACAGCAGACTAAAATATATTCACAAACTCTTATGTTCTGGATGTAGTGAAATTGCTTACTTGTTTGGATGTCAGCCAGTCATCCACCAGAATGTCTTCCTCTGAATCACTTATAAGGTGAAAAAAAATTAAAAATTACATCTCCATGACCACAAATGTATTTAATATCAGTCGTATTAACAGAATAGCTTAACAAATGCACCATTAAATCCTTTTTTGTTCTGTGTCGAATCAGCGAAATTTCACCACTTTCATTTACTAAAATTTTAGATTTTGCATTATTTTATTATTATTTTTGTTTGAATATTTTTTTTTTTTTATAAATTTTCAAATATATCCATTCACAAACCCTATAACCCTTACATAAAATACAACAAAACATAGCTGTCGATCACTTTAGTCTAAAATTACAAGTTTTTGAAGAAACATAGCAATGTTAATAATTAACAAAAATAACAACAACAAAAAATAAATAAATAAATAAAAACCAAAACAAAAATAAATTAATTCAAAATAAATAAATTATATATACATATATATTTGTAGGGTATTACTTAATATGGTCAACATAATCAATAAAGGGGTGCCATATCTTATAGAATCATTTACTCGACCCTCTTAAAGAGTATCTAATTTTTTCAAGTTAAAGACAAGACATCATCTTGACCATTGAATAAAGGTGGGTGAAAGGGGATCTTTCCACTTGAGCAAAATTGCTCTGCACGCTAATAAAGACGAGAAGGCAAAAATCTTTGACGCAGAGAAACATGAGTCTTCTGGGGCAATTCCAAATAATGCCACAAGTGGTTCCGGCTCTAATTTATATTGAAGCACAACAGAAAGGGTATTGGATATTGATCTCCAAAAGTTTTCTAATTTAGGGCAAATCCAGAATGTGTGCATTAAAGTACCTTTAGTGGCCTGGCATCTATTACACAAAGAGCTAACACCAGGAAACATTTGAGCTAATTCAACTTTAGATATATGAGCTGTATGTATAATTTTAAACTGAAAAAGAGAATGTCGAGCACAAATGGATGATGAGTGAATCTTACTGAGAACACCATTCCACATATCATCTGAGAGTGGACTACCAAGGTCCTCCCAGGCTTTCTTAATGTTATCTATGGGGGAAAATGTCTGATTTATCATCAAATTATAAATAATAGAAATGGAACCCTTAACTAGCATGTTAAGTGTAGGGTATGTATCTAATGGATTATCAGGGAGCATGGTTGGAAAATCTGGCAGAAGATATTTAACACAATTTCTTACTTGCAAGAATCTAAAAAAAATCTGACTTGTTAAAAGAAAAGTGTGACATTAACTGTTCAGAAGAAGTAAATAAACTCTCCATAAACAAATTTTCAAAGAATTTGATCCCTTTGTCTGACCAAATCCTAAATGAGCTATCCTGCATTAAAGGCAAAAAAGGTGATTGTGGGCAATGGGATTTTATTTTATTTTTTACCAGAAAAAAAAAACATAAATGAAAGTCAATACGTTTTATGTCATAGATATACATGACCTAAATAATCCAATCTTTTGTGAGAGGTCAGGGTGTCGAAATGACCATTTTTACTGGAGATTTACAATTTACAGAAGTTAGATGGAGGTAAAAACATACTTTTTTTTGGGGGGGGGGGGGGGGGTATGGGGTGATGGGGCAGGCATATCAGCCAACAAATTGAGGTAAAGTTGGCTTTATATTCGTATCAGTGACAACTTGTGACACGCTCCCTATATTGTTTACCATGGTACTTTGAGTATTTGGTCTGAAATCACATGCAAGTATGACTTGAAAACAACATTAGCACTATTTATTTGACTGTGAGCGGTGGTGTAATTTAATAATCATTGGCTGCTAATATGATTTCACTATTTACAATTTGCAAAGAATGTTTTTGTGAAATCATATTATTAAAGGAGAAAGTCTGAATGTGTGAATATAAAACAAACTTTACCTGAACAGGTAACAATCATGTATGCTAAACTAGATTTTACTAATACATCTGACCTACTGACAGTGTTGTAAAGTAACGAATTACAAATACTCAAATTACAGTAATTGAGTTGTTTTTCTCAGGAATTGTACTTTACCAAGTAGTTTTAAAAATGTGTACTTTTACTTTACCTTGAGTACATTTTTAGTGCTGTATCGGTACTTTTACTCCACTATTTCTTCAACCTGCAGTCACCACTTTATTTGTTCTTGTCTGTGCAGATTGGCTCAGAAGAAAAATCAGTGTTGTGATTCCCGTCCAATCAAATCGCACATAGAAAGTAAATTGCATCATACTGAGCTACCTCAAGACACGGGCGCTTTATAAATGCAGCAAACCGATTGAAAGCATTAAAAATGTCCTAGAAGATGTCCAAAATCTTTACATGCAATGACCAAGAGACGGTGACGGATGTTTACTGTATGATGACTGAAATCACCAAATAGTCTTAAACACTAATTAAATGCACTACAGAATGTTACGTTTACACACATACGCAAAAATTGCATGTAAAAATATCAGCTTTTTACAGCGTAATACTCACTACTCTTGAAATCTTTTAAAAGGGCTATTTTTTTACACATAATTTGAGAAATATTTACAACACATACTTTTACTCTACTTGCATTACATTTTTGAGCAAGTAATGGTACTTTTACTTGAGTATGATTTTTCAGTACTCTTTCCACCACTGCCTACTGACATCTTTTACAACCCTTTAATTTGGCCATAAAATGGATTACGCCATAAATAAACATTCATTTAATGTTTTGGCTTTTATCACTATTTCTGTTTCTATTTATTCAGAAAAAAAAATGTATTACCAAAATCTAAAATTATAGCCGGTGAGTGGGACCTCAAGAGTTGATAAATAACAACCATCTTGAAAGTTAAACATGGATAATATTTTTGTAAATGATCTCTTGCGTATCTCGTACTGTGTGTGTCTACATTGTAGCAAATATAAGTTGACAATGAAACGACATATTTGCATATCCGGGCAGTCAATGTTTTATTCATTGGCTTAGATAACACACACTAACAGAGGTCTATTTATCGTTAACACAAAATAAGTTAACAGCAGCATTACCTGTTCATATCTTGAACCTTTTCCCTTCCTCTGAAGAACTTCTCTCTGCCAGGCTTGTCATAAACCCCATTATTGTTCTCTGTGAAGAAAAGAAACCATAGTAATTTGTGTTTAAAGGGCTTGCAGCATTCAACAGTTTGTATTAAATATAAACTTGTACTGTAGCATTTTTGCGCGGCGCAAGTGAGTTTTCTGCCGCTGTGGCGCATGCGCAATCCCCTAGTAGTGCGGTAAGCGGAAACTTGTATCAGCTTAATCGTTCGTTTGAATTTCGCACTTTAGATTTAGTTTTAGTCAGGTTTTATTTAGGTCCACGAGGAGAAAATACAGTTTTTTTTTACGATTTATCTGAAATACGGTGCGGGTGTTACAAAAACCTTGTTTGAATATGTTGAATAATGAGATAAACAAACAAACGAATAACTTTTTCTCTCACCGATCTGGCGTAATGCTACATTCATACAACAACCATTTGCAACGTTACGTTAGTGGAGCTCTTGTTTTCCTAATGTTACCTTGAATATTTTCCATAATATGTGATGCACAGCCTTACTTGTAAAGGCTTCAAATGTAAGCGTTCAACTGCAAGGGATTGTGGGTAAAGCCAACATACAACGCAACATTTGAAAACACTTCAGCTAACGTTACCTTTGCATTGCAGGACCCATAAAAATTATTGATGTTTTTAGATAAGCTTTTCTGAAACTTTAACATATTTGGATATGTTAGGGTTTACTTTCATAGTACAAAATAAGATGTTAAAACGGCTACTATAATTCAGTTAATGGAATAATTTTTTCTATTACTTAATTGTGTGCTTGATTTAGTAAAGCCTAAATGCCCAATACCTGTTTAAAAATAATAATTATTTATTTTTTGATTTCCAGATTGCTTTATTGACGGCTTCAGCATATCACCATAGCCTACAGCTACCCCAAATGATAAAAAGAAGTTAATATTCTATCACATTGTAATATTTTATTTATTTATTTGAATATTTAAAAAATACTTTTATTCCTATTATTTATTATTTATTTGTCACAGTGTTTTGGTAACTAAAATGTTTTTGTTTATTTTGTCTTTGAAGTACATGGGCCCTAAAAAGTAAAGAAACCATTGTAATCGTTGAAAAACAATATAAAAATATTTATAGT
The DNA here is from genome assembly GCA_903798195.1 of Danio kyathit. Lineage (NCBI taxonomy): Eukaryota > Metazoa > Chordata > Actinopteri > Cypriniformes > Danionidae > Danio > Danio kyathit. The sequence continues at coordinate 34,810,871 of LR812520.1, read as the reverse complement.
ATTTTCCCATTGTCTTTTAAATTAGCATTTTTGTTTTATTATTATTATTATTATTATTATTATTATTATTATTATGTATTTCATAATTTTGTTCTTGTTGTTATGTGTTTGTACCTGTAAAACATTAGCCATGATTTGGGGTGGAAAAAAACTTGACTAATGCTTCCTATCTAGTTCTGTGTGGGAACTTTCTCATCCGGGTAATTGATGTCTGGGCATTCTTTGCTCTCATTGGATACGAGTCAAAATTCTGTGATTTCATTGGTTGTCGCTCCTGTCAGTTCTCAGTGTGGCCAGCACGGTTGCTGGTCGTGGCAGCACGACAGGCAGGCACGTAGAAAGTCTTTTCTTTTTGAATAGGAAGAGCGTTTGTCATTCATTTTCATACGGATTGTTTGGAGTTTTAGTGTCAGCTTTGTAGCATCGACTTGTTTCTTGATTTGCCTTCAACCGTTTTTGTGTAGCAACGAAAACTTTTCCGGTGTGCCTCATTCATTCACCTCTTGTTGTTTTCACGTAACGTCTCAGGTAAGACTGTAAACAGTTTTACTGTTTGTCATGACGATTCCGTTAAATAACTGTAAAACGACAGTTTGGCGGCCGGTGAATTCCTAAAGCTGTAAGCTGCTTAATTGCTTATTTAAACGTTTAAAACTTAAGACTCACCTGAAACAGGTGGCACAGGCACAACACATGTACCTGTTCAACAAGTTTTACTCCCAGTATTCAGAGCGTCCCCCTATTAAGGGGACACTAGTCAGCATATATACAAATATACATGCATGAAATGGTTTAAAATATTTCGAAACACTTGTAAATTTAGAGGTGTGTGTACTGAGGTGAGTCAGTGTTTTGGTTTCTTTTAGCAGCTGTTGAAAGTAATTTCCAGTGTCGACTGAAGAAGATAATTGGTGTTGATCAGTTGGGGGCGCTAGTTCATTCAAAACTTTCCTAAAATTAGTAAAGTTTCAAGACGTTATTCATTGAATGGACTACAATGTGACATACTTGACACCCACATATCTAGGCTGCAACCATGAAAGCTTTTGAAAAATGATACATGTCCTGGGTGTTTTGTGTACTGATGTTTTTATTCTTCAAAAGGTCTTGTGTGTTTTTGGATTCATTCCCACTTGTGGATTCATTCCCACTTTTTTTCTGGCTTATTCAAAGAATTTAGACAAGCTGACACACCCCAGTATTTTGTCACAGAAGCGTCTTGTTTGTTTAAATATGTTGCGTACATTGTAACAGCTCATTGATAGGTTTGATATCCTTAGTGAGCAATTGATTTACACTAGCTTATATGTATTTGTTGCCCGTAATTTTGTTCAAATTGAGTTCTCTCAGCATCAGACACTAATTTTAATATACTCAAATGATACAGTCAAACCGTTGACTAATTTGTTTGTCAGTTTCGATAACTGAGTATTTGCCTAAGAAGTTACGTTCTTTCAGATGGTTATGGAGTCTTTCATTTAAACTGGGATTTTTTAGTTTGTCATAGTTAATTTGTTAGTGACACATTAAGAAAAAATGTGCTATGTTTTCCTCATTCAGGAGACCAGCATGTCACCATGGATTAAGCATATTTGCCTTGTTCTTCTGGCTGCTTTCATGTTGCTTAAGACAACAGAATCAAAGAAAGATGAAGCACTGTACTGTTCAGGTGAGTTGATCATATAAAGAAAAAGCTTGTAATGCTGTATAAGATGATGGGAATGAGTTGTACACTAAAACAGACCTTTCCTAGTTGTAATTTTTGTCTCTTTTATTTTCGTTATTTAAACGGTCACTGTCATGTTAAACAGTATATGGAGTAAATGCTAATTCATTTAGAATTAAAGGGATATATGTTCAAGCATCTATTTTATCAAATTAAAGAACTAAAAATAATTAAGCGTTATGTAATCAATCACTTTTAAGGCCTTTATTTTTATTTATATCTTAACAACATTTGACGTTTGGTTTGCTAAGTACCAAGCATATTTTATCTTTCAACTGGGATCTAAAACAAAAATACTTTACATAAACATAAAATGAACTGATTGAATTGGAAGGACAAATTTATTTGTAATTATCCTAATTCAACCTGAACAACAATATTGTTTCATTTAATTTTACGCTTATCTCACTGACTAAAATGTCCTGTTAATGGTTCAAATTAGTTTTGTTTTAAAAACAAAAATATGTTCACTGCTGTTAATTTTGCTTGATTGTGATTAAATAGCTATGCTCCAAAAAGATTATTTCTTAGATAAAGTGTACCCTGATTCAGCTTGTTGAATTGGTGCATGTCCTGCATCCATCTTCTGCATGGTGTTAAAGAAATAATCATAATGAAGATAGCGCCGCTGATTTTTCTTCTCTTTGAACAAATGTGTTAATATTAATGTTAGTAGTGCTATTTATTAAGCAATGTCAGCTGCAGTTTTATATAATCAAAGTACTTGGAATGAGCTTTAAAAAATAAATGAATATTTTCAAACTGGGAATGATAAACCAAGTTCACTAAAAAATGTCTAGTTGAATACAAAATTTTGATGACAATTCTTTTTTTACTTTATATGAATTTCACCTTGTAGTATAATTACTATATTTTGAATGAATTTTATTTATAAAAATAAATCGCAACATCGCAACAACAACAGAACATTACATTGATACAAATTGAACAGTAGATCCAGTAGTAAAGACTTGTTTCAGTGTGAATTATAACTTTAGGTTGTAGACAATGTGTATTTTTTTTTTACCATAACTTCTACATCTTAATTTGCAACAAATGTTTTGTACAATGTAACTTTCAAAAACGTGATATTTCCCCCCCTAAATTAAGCTATTGTAAAGCAAATGTGTCTCATTGATTATGACATATGAATGTAAATCATGTGCCTTTTAAAAGGCCAGCATTAAAGCAACACTGACACAATCTATTTCTACTGTCTTATATGTGAATAGATTTCATCTCTTACTTTTAGAGGATTCCGAAGTTAATTTGTATGGTAAACGTACAGTTTAGTTGTATATCCCAGTCTGGTTATAATGCAGTACTAAGATTTTTAAAAAGAGCCATGTTGGTTTATAATATAGAATAAAATGTAGTAATCCAAAATATTGAAACTTTAACTAGTGCTAGGACCAAATCTTTTTGGAGAGTCAAAGGGTGCAAAGCTTGGCTCAGATAAAGCTTACTTTAAACTCCGCCCAGGTTTGGCAGTTGCCATGGAAATATAGCAAGCATGACTAAGCGCCAGCAAACTCAAGATTTTACCACAAGCATAGCTAGTGGGTTTTTCCTTAAAAAAAGCTACATGCAGTGCATAAAAAGAAACATCTTATTCTAATTAAAATGATTTGAATAAAATGCATGATTTAAAAACCTTCATGTTCGCTAACTTTGCAGGTTTGCATCTTGTTTTGTTTTTTAAGTGGTTTTGTGTAAAATGTATATTTATTTACCTATATCGTTTTTGCAGTGCGTCTAATTTATTTATACAAAATTAAGTTCCTGTATACAAAATTATTCCCACTGGTCATATTGACTTGCAGTATATTGTCAAGATAGTTAAGCTTGCACTTTCAAAAGATTAAGTAATTTTTTTCCCCTTTCTTTTCTAGCCTGCATGGCAATTGCAGATGAAATTAACTATTCCATCAGTCAGACGGATCCAAAAAAGATGATTCATGTTGGTGGATTCAGACTTAAACCTGATGGAAGTCTTACAGACAAAAAGGTACGAGTCTGTGTTAATTTATTCAAAATAACTACATTCATTATTGCCATTGCATTTATGGTTGATGCAACAAGATTTGAATTTTCAGATCATAACTTTTGTGCATGCTTGGCAACGAGAGATGTAAATCTGTTAAAATGTTTAGGTCTTACACTTAGATACACAACCTAAATATTCTTGTATGAAAGCCAGTCGCAATTCAGTTTGCAAATACGTTTAAGAAGAACAATCATTTTCTTAGTATATTAATATTATGAAGGCATTTTTTTTTTCAGGCATAGTTTTTTTTTTTATTCTATTGGGCAGACATTGCTGTTTGCTTGTGTAAAATATTACTTAATTTGTCATAAGGTTGATTGTTCAATTGGTGCAAACACCTTACTTGATCCGATTAGCCTCTCTATATTTTGATAAATATATATTTTGGCTGTATGTTTTCATTAGGCTCCTTAATAAAGCACTTTTATATTAGAAATGCACTGTAACCTAAATATAGGTTTAGCTTGGCCCTATTAATAAAATAATAAATACAGTAGAAGTACAACATTAGAAATGAAAGTCTGGAAAGAAATAATAAAATATCTAACACCAAAACAGAGACCGTAGACACTCTAATGTCAAAAGGCCATTCAAGGCTATAAAGTGGGTTTCCTATTAATGTGCACAAAGAACACCCACTGAATGGACTTTAGAAATTAAAGTAATGTTTTTCTTTTCAGAAGCTATAGTCTGCTAAAAAAATAAATGCAAAAACGATAAAAGTTTATCTACTTTGAATCTAATCTTTCTTAAACAAATGTGTTAATTTGCTTAATGTTAGTAGTGCTATTTATTAAGCAATGTCAGCTGCAGTTTGATATAATCAAAGTACTCGGAATGAGCTTTAAATAATAAATGAATATTTCCAAACTGGGAATGTCAAACCAAGTCCACTAAAAAAATGTCTAGTTGAATACAAGATTTTTTATGACAAGATACAATGACAATTATTTTTACTTTATATAAATCTCATCTTGTAGTATAATTACTATATTTTGAATAAATTTTTTTAATAAAAATAAATTGCTATTTTTTCAAGAACAAAACAAAACATTACATTGATACAGATTGAATGGTAGATCCAGTAGTAAAGACTTGTTTCAGTGTGAATTATAACTTCAGTTTGAAATGTTATGCATTGTTTACTGAATGGACTTTAGAAATTAAACCAATGTTTCTTTTTTCAGACATTATGGTCTGCTTAAAAACAAATACAAAAATGATAAACAATTTTTATCTACTTTGAATCTAATCTTTCTTAAACACAAAAGTTTTAACCGGAGTGTGTATAAAATGCATGAATCCAATTACAGATTACAGTACATGTAAACAGATCTGTGATCAGATTTGTGAAAATTGGTGTATGGAAACATAGCCATTGGCTCGGGGTCATTCAGTACATCCACCTGCGGTTTGTCTTGCTCAAGAACACAACATTAATATTAGTGATATTATTAAAAACTTAGCTAGCTAGCTAGGAGGTAGCTTATATCTTGCACAAGTTTCAGTCTTTACCACAACTGCTGCCCATTTATTATAAGCTTTATTTCTCACACCCAGTATGTACTATCATGTATCATTATTTTATGATTACACTGATAAAAGTTGAATTGTAACCATGATAAAAGTTTGTATTTACATTATATATAAGGCTGTAGTCTGTATATTTATGTATATATGTATAAATGAAAAATATTTATATATAATTTGTTAATTATAGATATAGAAATATAAACAAATATTTTATACTATATAGTCATACGTGTATTTATATACACAGTATGCACAAATCTTTTTTGTAAATATGAACTTGTTTTTGGATACAAATACGATTAATCGTTTGACAGCACTGGTATTTAGTGTATGCTTGCCTTACTTAGCTCTTCAATATTTCCTGCTGTTTTAAAGCTTGTTTTGTTTACTTGAGTAAGGGGAGCCATTTTCACAGTTTCCTTCTCAACAGTGGTGTCAATGTGTAAAGGTCAGACCCAATGAACTCTAAGCCCTGACCTCTGGTATCCAGGGACTGTCATTAGGTGCCTGACTCCACTATTGATTAGGGGTTAATCCCCTTTTGATTGTAACTGCTGCCTAATAACAAGTGTTTGTTCACTTCTGACTTTTCCCCTCCCCTTGCAGGCTGTTTCAACTGTGGTAAAATATGTTTTGTTTGATGGGAAATGTAGCGTGAGTAACAATCTGCCCTAATTGATAATGAGACTTACGTGATGTGTAAAGTAAAAGGTCATTACAGGTATTGTTAAGGATAAAAAGAACCTTAAAATCTGTTTTATCCTGCTTCATTGCAGCTGAAACAGGTGCTTTATGAAGCACTTAATTTTTTGTTTCATGCATCTGTCTTTATTTCTTAATTTGTCATTTATCAGCTCATTGAGGTGGAGTCAAGAATTTGGGTTTTAATTGCATATTATGCTTTAAATTGCAGCTCAGGGACCTGTGACATTATGATTTTGGCCAAGTTTTTATCTTTCATGGAAAGATAAGAGTGAATTAATCGTAAAGGTGCCTCTATCAGTCTTTAAATTTCCTGCTTGTTATACTTTTTTCCCTTTTCTACAGATTCGTAAGTACTATGTCTAGCATATTTACTTCTCACATAACGATCATGAGTGGTCACAATATCCATTTTTTTCCATTTGCCCAGGCTGCTCTTTAGTTTCCAAGTATCCCATATCTCTTCAATAATAAGGAAGCAAGGCAGAAGCAGTGTAGCAGAACTCACTCACTGTTCCCTGAGAGTGGCTTCACTTAAAAGTAAATGCTAATTAAAGCTCCCCAGATCCCTCCCTGTTTCTCTTTTCATACTTGGCTTGGTTCACTTGCCCAGAAGCTGTAGGTGAACCCCTGCAATGCACCCCATGTTTTTATCAGATTCTTGAAAGATAACCTTCAACAGCCATTGCTGAAAGGTCATTTTACGTATAATTAATAATAAAAAAAACCTCTTCATCTAATCATTTTTTTCTAAACTATATGCTCTATGCTGTGTTCAAACTTATTTCCTTTACTAAAGCAGGAAAATAAAGCAGCAAAAATGAAGTACCCTGTGTCCCACTACTACAATGATGCATGGCTCTCCAATGGGAATTCAGTGAAGGATGGCATCCCTGAGAAGCCTTTTCTCTTCCTGGGCCGCCTGGAACCCCCCCACCCACCCACTCCCTCTTTATTCCTACAGAAATTCTTTATTGACAGCTTCTATTCAAACCCTTCAGACTGTTACGGGGAGGAATTTAATTCCCCACCATTTTCAGGATTGCATGATAAGGACTCTGCAGAGGATGCGGCACACAAGCCACCCTCTGCTAGATACGAAGGCAAGATTTTTTTTTTTTTGCTTTTGGACTGTTGAGCACAACAGAATCTCTTTTATTTCTCTCCAATAGTTAGCCCAAAGTGGCCTTTAGTTTAATGAGTTGAAGTGTAATTGGCGAAGATCTCGACACAATAATCCACTTTTTAATCTGAGGATGTCATTACACCCACATTGTTTGCGTTTAAAAGTCCTGCTGAACAATATTAAATTTCCTCATCGATAGACGAGCGATCATCTCCTCTGTTCACTGACTTTTTTCCACATGTAATTGATCGAATATTGTCTTATCTCACTGTCCATCCAAGCGCATTCAGCTTTTTAATTAAAAGATGGGGGATGTGTGGATAGGTTGCTGTCCTTCCGTGGGACCTTTTATCTTATTTGTGACCAGATGGCAGCGAGCCACGGAAGCCTCTTTATGTCAGCGAGCCTCACAAGAGTGGAGGGGGTAGATATGCCCTCATAATGTAATCAGTGAGACCGGAAGGGTCCATACTGTGTCTGAAAGGGGACAATGGGGTCAGGGATATATCTACATCGCAAGAAAATCCAGCTCATCTGCAACCTGTCCCTTTCCCAATAACCCCCTCGCCCCCCAACCCCTCCACCCTTTGACTGGCCTGACAAGCAAGACTTCCTGCTTTGATCATTGGAGGGTGGAAGAGATGAGCTGCCCAAGAGAACCAAAGGATGGGACTGCACTGTTTACCCTGCACTTGGCTGCTGTTGACAAGTCCCCTCCCCACTGCTTACCCCCCGCTCTCCAGGCCTTTCACTCTCTCCGCCCCCCGTCACCCTTTCCCCTTTCTCCTTCCGGGGGAGGCCAGAGAGGCGGGAGCAGGGTGCACCTTGACCTGTCTAGACACCACAGTGTGTTTTTGTTCTGTTGCCAGGGTAAGGAGATCTACTTTTGCAACTTTGGAGATGCAGGTTAAAAGTCAGCGTCGTGGCACAGGGGATGTGTTTAAATGGGAACGGAAGGAAAAGGTCATCGGAGTGACCTCAGTGCCCCGTCTTTTTTTTTTTTTTTTTGAGCAGGTTGACTTAAACTCAAGTCAACTAGTCTTTCTATAATTTTTATTCTAAATTCTTTCTCCGCTAGGTTCCTCTTGCTAGGTCTGAAACTTACTTAACTGAACTGCTGGAAGAAGTTTGCAAAAGCATGAGCGATTATGCTCTGTACGAGAACCCGGACACCAAAGAAAAGAGCTATAAGAGATTTGCACCAAGAGACAATGATGGCGGGAATTTTCCGGATTTCAAAAATTTTAAGTTTGATGGACCAGAGAGTTCCAGTGCCTTGAAGTTTGCTGTGAGTACCATTTTTTTTTTTTTTTGTTCAAAGTTTTAAATATTTGTTTATTTTTATGTAAGGATCAAAAGTTCTTTTGCTTGTAGAAATGTATATATTTTTTTCATTAATTTCAGTTTTCATTTTTGTCAGTTTCAAAAAAAATTTTTTTCTTAAACTACATTTTAAATTAGTTAAGAAACGTTTGTATACATTGCTATGTGGGATCACTCAGCAATACAGCTTTCTTTTTCTTAAAATGTGGTGTGTATATATTATTGATAGTTTGCTTTTTCATGTAATTTCATTTGAATTATTTTCTCAAAGGATTTTTTACGTTTTCTTGTAATAATACACATGATTAAAGACTAAGACATGTACTTTAAGGGTTCAAATTTGAAACATTATTGTGAATCAGTTTTTTTTAAATAATATTTTCTATTTTACATACAAGATCCCTGAATTTATAAACCACAGCAAAATTTCTGTAATGTGTAAAGTTGTCTCTTGAACCATCCAAGATGGCAGACTAACTAGAGTAAAGATGGCTGCCCGTTGCTGTGACATGTATTTTTTATTGTTGTAAATGATTATTACTTGGTGCTTATTTCCTGTCGGCATGCTCATAGGATGCTAACTAATGTATATTGAAATGTGTACTGCAGTGTGAAAGCATTGTGGAAGAGCTGGAAGATGATATCATCTCTCTCTTCGCCAGTGATGCAGACCATGTGGCAAAGACGTTGTGCAGTGAAGTATCAGGTATTTACGTATGAAAACATCAGGCAAGGATGTTTTTGCAGAAAAAGTGAACCATAGTGATGACTTGATTTAACCTGTCCTTTAAGAAGCTTCCAGATTTTTCATCTGTTCCCTTTTAGTAGTGCTTTTCTGTAAATATAAATAATTAGTTTTTTATTTATGTGCTTGACTTTTTCTTTTCTTAAAGTTGCTCAGTCATTTTGTGTTTATTTGTAACTTTTATTTAAATCAGATTAGGCTAGATGTTGCTTTTCATTTTAAATTAGATATCAGAGCTGTAATATGTGCTTTTCACATGCAGGACCTAAATGCCTTGCAGTTTGTTTTCATAAAAATACTCAAAAACAAGTATGGTGTGTCTTTTCTGAGGAAATTGTGTAAAAATAAAATTTGCTGGCATTATACAAAATTTAGAAAGAGGTTAAGTGTGTAATAATCCGAAATATCACTATCATTTTATTCATTATATTTATATATATATATATATATATATATATATATATATATATATATATATATATATATATATATATATATATATATATATATATATATATATATATATATATATATATATATATAATGTACACACACACACACAGTTGAAGAGAATTATTAGCCCCCCTTTGAATTTTTTTTTTTTTTTTTTTAATATTTTCCAAATGATGTTTAATTTTTCACAGCATGTCTGATAATATTTTTTCTTCTAGAGAAAGTCATTTGTTTAATTTCGGCCAGAATAAAAGCAGTTTTAATTTTTTAAACGCCATTTTAAGGACAAAATTATTAGCCCTTTAAGCTATATTTTTGTTTCCAATAGTCTACAGAACAAACCATTGTTATACAATAACTTTCCTAATTACACACACAGGTGTAGTCAGAATTATTAGCCCCCCTTTAAATTTTATTTATTTATTTATTTTTTAATATATTTCTTAAATTATGTTTAACAGAGCAAGGAATTTTTCACAGTATGTCTGATAATATTTTGTAATCTGGAGAAAGTCTTATTTGTTTTATTTCGGCCAGAATAAAAGCAGTTTTAATTTTATTTTTAAATCCATTTTAAGGTCAATATTATTAGCCCTTTTAAGCTAGATTTTTTTTTCGGATAGTATACAGAACAAACCGTCGTTATACAATAACCTGCCTAATTACTCTAACCTGCCTAGTTAACCTAATTAACCTAGTTAAGCCTTTAATTTCACTTTAAGCTGTATAGAAGTGTCTTGAAAAATATCAAGTCAAATATTATTTACTGTCATCATGGCAAAGATAAAATAAATCAGTTATTAGAAATGAGTTATTAAAACTATCATGTTTAGAAATGTGTTAAATCTTCTCTCCATTAAGCAGAAATTGGGGGGACAAAAAAAAAAAACGGGGGCTAATAATTCTGACTTCAAGTGTGTGTGTGTGTATGTATATATATATATATATATATATATATATATATATATATATATATATATATATATATATATATATATATATATATATATATATATATATATATATATGTGTGTGTGTATGTGTGTATAATATACATATAATAATTATATATATATGTGTATAATATATATATAATTTTATTTTAATACAGATTCTAAGTCAATTTTTAAAGTTGCACCTGCCTAATTTAAGTACCATAAAGTCAATCAAAGCAATACTTTTCTGTGTGAGGCACAAATAGTTTTGAACAATCTCAGTTCAAAGCTTAGTCATTTTTTCAATTATAATTAATTTAATATAATAACTTTAATGTGGAGTTTTTGTTTGTGTGTGGATTATCAAACACTGAAGTAATTTTTTTGTCTTGTTTTCTTTACACGTCCAGATCACTGTAGAAGCTCCGTTTTCCAGCACAATGAACTTTAGCTTCACCGTCGCATCTGCTGAAGAAAACTCAAAAACCTGGACCAAAGTGGAGATCTCAGATATTTTCCAAAAAGTATGTTGTTGTTTTTGCATTTAATGAACAATTCTAGTAAAATAATGTTTATCAAATCGTATTTCAAATGAACATTTTACCTGTATTGCCTTTATATGCACAGACATGAAAACTGCTGAACAATATTGGTGTTAAATAGATTTTATTCCAGTAGTTCAATAATTATTTTTAATCTCTATTTAGTTTCATTGAATTTGACGCAACATCAACTGTGATATTACCAGTGTCAATTGTGACTGTTTCACCCTGTGATAAAAGGAAATAAAATCTTTCAAAGAAAGCAATAAAAGTGCGCCATTTGTTTTTATATTGGCTTGTTTATCCCAATTCAAAAGTACTAATGTGAGAAAAACAGGCAGGTTAGATGCAGCAACAGAAAGCTTTATGGGCCCAAATGGTTTCACGGCACAGTCGGCTTGTTTTGTTCTGACATCCCATGTCTGTCCAAGTCGGGCTTTTGAACATGGCCGCTGGGTGAGCACGATGGCATGCCTTTTCGCACCCTTCCCTCACAGCTCCCTCCATGCAGAACTGCGCATGCGCCGCCGGGGCAGCAGCTCAGGGGCAGCTCTTGTTTTGGGAGAGTAAAGGAGCAAGAGACGCCATGATTGCTCAGCTCTGTGAGTTGGTCTGGATATGGGTGTCAGCCAAATCACTCAGGGGGAAAATGACAATACTCACTGCTTCCTCTGATATTGTTGCGTTGTTTAACACAAGTCTGCTTTCTGTGCTCAGTGGGAAAATGTTTGGTATGACAAGGCAATGTTTAGGGGTTTACATGATGCCTGTTTCCTTTTGGGAAATATAGCACCTGGGTATTTTTTTTAGATGGTCACTTGATGTAAATTAATGAGTAATCCTCTATCCATCCTACAAGCTATACTGTTGACATTTTTAGCATTTGTTTCATATTATTATTATTATTATTTTGCACAAACTTAATCTGTAACCCTTGGCTTGAAGAATAAAATATTTTACTTACTAACATACAGTGATAAGTATAAATGAGTACCCTCCTCACAGATCTCTCTTTTAATGTTTTCTATAAGAAACTTTAATATTTGTGCATATGCAGTGCTCAGCATAACTGAGTACACCCCATTTTGAAAATGAATATTTTTCTCCATTTCTCAGTGAATATAGGCAATGTGTTCTGGTGCATTTGAACAAAACAGATTTATTCAACAGACATATATTTATTCAAATGATATTTTAGTCACCAAACAGATTTAGAAATTGAAAGATAATACAATTAAATTCAAGTAAGATATTGCAAAAAAATGACAACCTACAAAATTTCAACTAAATAAAAAAATTTGATTTTTCCTCTTTTTAAAATTTGTTTATTTTTTTCTATAAAATAAATTTGGGTGAATTAGTCTTTCGAGCGTTATCGTAAATTATTTTGTTAGATAAGCTCCAGATTTGGCTTCAGTACTGACTAATCTAATGTATATGCACAAATATAATAATGTATAGCTTCCTATCACAAATATGAATTTAAAGATAGGTTTGTGAGGGGTGAACTTGTATATGCTGAGCACTGTACACCAGTTTATTCAGTACCAATGCCAAAACCGTATCAAATCTAACAAAACAAAAAGTCACTGAGAAATGGATAAAAATAATAATTTTCAGAAAGGTGTGTACTCGTGTATGGACCATAAATATTTGTTATTATAGATTTATTTTATTTTTTTATTTTTTTACACTTTTTCCTGTCTATATTTTTTCATTGATTAATTGAGAGATCCATGGATTATTGTTTTAATTTATTGTTGTTTTTTTGTTGTCAATGTTATTAAAAAAACACAACAAAAAGTACATTTGTAACATGGGTTTTCTTAGTAGATTTTTGTTCCCGAAAGTGCTATAAGCCTCTGAAGTAACTTGTGAATTACTGGTTGAAGGATAATAACTTAAACATAATTTTCACGAAATTTTACTGTTTTAGATCACTTATATTTCCTTTAATACTTCAAAGCTGACATTCTATGTGTATAACCGGTCTTAGAAAACTGCTTGTTGTTTTAAAAAGTTGGTTGTGACCTTACAAAGTAGCTTATTTCAATTGTGTTTACCCAGCTTTGTGTATGTGCTTTGAGATTAAGAATGACAAATCGAGTGTTACCAAGGTGCAGTGGACTATTACTCAAAACAAAGACAACTGGACAATTATACATCAATTTCCCATACAAACAAAATGCTTTAGAAGAACTAAAGTGGAGACTCCATGTGTAGTAAAAGCATAGCATTTTTTTTTCCTAATCATGTCAACTAGATGATTAACCATTTTGTCAAATTACCAAAGTCAGCCAGAATGGACAAAAACGTATACACATTGAAAAAAATGTAAGTGAAATTTGATCTCTCCCTTAAATTTGCTATAAAGTTCAACTGCTGAGCTGTGGCGTTAACTTGTATTCTAACAAGATTAAAATATATTTGTCCTGGAGATTAGCATACTTAAATCCTTTTTTTACTTTTTCTGAACTGGCAGTGTGCTTTGATCTGTGTTGCGTGGCAAGAGCCTGGCTTTGGCTTGGCCATCCGAGTGCCAAGTGTGAAATTGGCCTGATGTCATCCCCATTCTTCACCCTCTACATCTTTCACTGCCTTAATTATATTTCCGCCACAAAGCCCCAGCTCTTCATTGCATATTCAAGTTTGACTAGGAAGCATTCAAAAACTATAGATAAATGACTCAGTTGGAATGGGGACAAGATAGGCTTTTCTGTGATACGCAGACAAGGGAGATCAACACTGTTCTGAAATGTATTTTCTTTTCTAGAGTGACTGGCCTCAGGAACCTCTGCCATTCAGACTTTGGAAAGAACTGTTTAGGCAGAGGATCGTTTTGTGTTTGTGTGTTGTTCTCATTTGCAGAGCAGGTCCTATGAGGTAACTATAGTAGTTTATAGGGAACCACTATGAATGACAAGATTTTAAGCTGTCCTTTGGAGTTTCATATTTCGTCTCACCAGAAATGCAGCCAGAACCTGGCAGTATACGTAAAAAAAATAATAATAATAATAAAAAAAAAAAAAATTTCCAACACATTTAAACATAATAGTTTTTACAACTAATTTCTAATAACTGGGTTCTTTGATTCATCTTTTCCATGATGACAGTACATAAAAATATCTAGTAAATTATTAAGACACTATTCAGCTTAAAGTGATATTTAAAGGCTTAACTAAGTTAATGAGGTTTGTTCTGTAGACAATCTGAAAAAGTATAGCTTTAGGGGGCTAATAATATTGACATTAAATGTTTTATTATTATTATTAAAAACTGCTTTTATTCTAGCCTAAATAAGCAAATTAGACTTTCTGCAAAATATAAGAAATACTGTGTAAAAATCCCTTGCTTTGTTAAACATCATTTGGGAAATATTTGAAAAAGAAAAAAAATCACAGGAGGATAAATAATTTCGACTTCAACCGTGTATATTTATTATTTGATTAGTTTCTTCATAAGTATTATTCATGGTTTCATAAAGAATTATAAATGTCCATTGAACAAAACTTTCTTTTGATTACATAAAGCTTGGGAAACCAAAAATGTTTCTTCTTTTTCAGTATCAGTCTTAATTAGTCTTCTATTAAGAAGCTTAAGAAGCTTTTTTATTGCCATTGATGCTTCCATAAAATAACTGGAACACATCAAAGTTTTATATGGAAATTGGTTGTTTATATTTTTTATTTATTATAATAAAATGGTCTTTATACTTGCAACAATTAATACATTTGGAAAAAAAAAAAAGAAAAAAAACAAGGAACCTTTTTATTAAAGAAATAATTGTTCATTATTTGCATTGATGATTTCATGAAAAAACTTCAACATTTATGGGACCTTTGAATAACGCAAAGGGTAAATAATGGTTCCAAAAGGAATTCATTCAAAATGATTCCATGTAGGAGCCATTTTTGTTTCTTAAATAACCTTACAGTTAATATTGCTTATTCATTTTTCTAGTAAGAAAAACATGTTAATATAATAAATGTATAAAAGATATTTTTAAACAACTATATGTATGTATATGTGAAGCTCTGAGGTGTTGCAACGCAATCTCACGGCAAACGGAAATTCGTAACTTTTTGATTTAGTGGCTAATTCGTATGAATTCGTACGATCTAGTTGTACAAATTAGTACGATTTGCTCATCACCCAATGACGGTTGCGTTTAGGGGTGGGGTTGGGTGCCACGCCTCCTTTTTAAAATCGTACATTTTCGTACGACTGAACTCGTACGAATTAGCCACTAAACTGACAAAACGTAAAATACTTACGTTTCCTCGTGAGATCATGCTGGGTGTTTTGGGTTCTTCATGGAACCATCTGTTCCAATAAAGAAGACTGGAAGATGAGATTCTTTACTGGAATAGGTTCTTCAGATTTTTCTGATGTTTTCACACCAATAAAGAATTTGTTCTTTTATAGAACCTTTCGCTAGGTTCTTTAACTTTGGAGAACCAAAATAGTGGTTGCTGCATTGCTACTAACTCCTTTTTGAGAACCTTTTTGATAGTGGAAAACATTTCAAGAGGTGGTAACTTAAAAGTTATTTTAGGGAACCAAAATAGTTCTTCTGATACATTGCTGCAAAAAAAAAAACACACACTTTGGGACCTTTACTTTTAAGAGCGGTTGTGGAATGATGACGATGGTGATGATTATTATTATTAACGTTCTTTAAACGAAAAAAACTCCTGACTGAAAGTTTACTTTAAAATTGTTTTAAAAATGGTTATGTATTACTGTGAAAACCACTTTTTGGAAACTTGGTTTATGACATGTAGTGGAAAGTTTAGTTTTTTTTTTAACGTTCTTTTCACCAAAAAAAGTGTTCATTTTTTGGAGCTTTATTTTGTAAATTGGATGGTTGATCAGAATATTTCAGAGAATAATAAGTTTGCGTGTTTTCTGGATCTCTGAACTAGAACTGGATGTGAGATCTTGGAATCTCCTCAGTCCGTTTCATCTCAAAACATAAACGGAACATTTCTGCCACCGAATTTAAGTAAACCATTTAATGAGATCCCTTTAAGATCCGTGCTGAATTCGGAGGTGCTAAAATGTAGGCGAAGTGAAACGAGCCACCTGCAGCTGTGACAGGAGGCTTTGACCTTCAACGGGGTCTCCCGCCACAGACTTTATTCAGGAGCCTCGCTGCGCGTCTAAGAGGCAACTGCCTTTTTCTTCCTAGTGAAGCTCATCAAGTCAGTGACCGTTGGGCGTTACTTCCACATACAAGCTTGGCAAGAATAGAAATGCAGATGAGATTCTCTGGCATTGAGGAACAGGTCAGTGCTGGGAATGGTTCTCATAGATAGCTCGCCTTTGTGTGGGACCTTTTCAGTAATACGACTTTTCTAGAAATGTTTTCATGGCGTCAGGTAAAACTTTAGTAGGCCTATGTGTAAAGTTTCGTCCATACACCCTGGCTAGATGATAGTTTACAGAGCTTAGCTCATTTTAATTTCAGTAAGTTCTCACAGTAGGCTAGCTAGACTAATTATTTGCACCAAATTATGCATCAGTTTACTTTTTGGACTCTTTATACTGTATTATAGGCGATACATAGGCTGTCATTTTACATATTATCATGAAAAGTGTCTCATGCATATAGACGCAGCTGAACCAAAACATCAACATAGTTTTAAAGTCTATGTTTTAATGGGACTTTACTGGCTGTACGGGATTGTGAAATTACTCTTAGCAGGATTTGGTCTCCCCCAAGTGTTGACAGTTGGACTAGAATTGACTTTAGACATTATATTGTTGCATGTTTCATTTATGTTTAAAATAAATCCCATTAAATATAAATTTTCCCGCAAACATGTGTTTAGAAATGATGACTCTTTGAGTTTCACCAATGAAGTTAAACGTTTTTAATTGCTTAATTCTTTTCTTTCTTGCTTCTCTTCTACTTCGTTGCCACTTCTTGCGTTCTATGAATGCCTCTAAAAGTTTGAAAGTCATACACAAAATGTGTTAAATAGCCTAATACAAATTTTTAGTTACATCTTTCTGAACTTTTTATGTTGATAAAAGTTTTCAGTGTGTCAATATTTCTCGAACATTGTACTAAAAAATAATTTAACACGTAGAGTTGTGCTAAAGTTAATATTGTGGTTTTCAAAAAGTGCAGAGCGGTTTAAACAAAAGATCATGGCTTATCACTTTTTTCATGTCTGCCTATATTTAGCAAGTTAAAATGAAAAGTCTCCTACATAGGTAAATTTGTGCTTTTTGCCCTAATTCAATAAGCTACTTGCCACTGACTTGTTGACATTTTTGGCTATTTAAAAAAGTTATCTGAAAAGAGATCTATCTGTCTATCTATCTAAAAAACATAAAACATCTGTTTTGTGATATAATCTCGTTAGAATTTTTCTTACACATGTGGGAACTCGTGGGACGATTTTATACATTCTATGGTTGCCCACCCCGCCACTCCATCCCAAATCTGTTTAGAAAAATCATTTTGCAAAGTATTGTGAAGGTATAGGGATGCTTTTTTGTTTTCAATATGTTATGTTTACTTTCACTAGGTTTTTTTTAATACGGTAGTAATAATAACAAAAAAGATTTTAAAAAAATTCAATTTTTTTGCTGATTATTATTATTAACCTATTAATAATAATCTTCATCGATCTTCATTGCTTTAGCGTAACTTTAAAATTCCAAGGTAACTATTAGTCTACTTTATAAAACCTTTTTATATAGTAATAATTAAATAACTTAATACAACATGGATCTTTCGAAATGTCTTTTGAATAACTTTCCGGATAGCTGTTTTGAAAAAGTTGAGAACTTTTATTGAACAATCCCAGCTAAATTCAACAGACAACAAAGTCAAGTACTTGCATTAGTGTGGTTTTGAGGTTTATTGACTTGTATGCATTCGGATGTTGATCTATTTCCTGAAAATATGAGATGTGAGGTAAACCATCCTTGCCGGATAGTAGACCATATATAAATACAAAATAGATTGAATTATTTTAAGCGGGATATGATTATAATGTTGTCTTTTTAAATACCATGTCTCTGTAACACAAGTCAATCAAGTAAAACATTCATTCAGTAATAAAATTATGCAAACAAACAAACATCTATCAGATAAAACATTTTTTTACCATTTATTTTAAATCACAGTCGCCTGAATGCAGCAGGAAATATCTTTGGACTTCAGCATGGATTAAACACGTTCACGTGTGGCTCAACGTCAAGTGTCAATCAAATCGCTCCTCTTTTTTTTTATTTTTTATTTTTAAATAAAGAAGCGTCCTTTTCCTCGCGCAATAAATCTGAAGTTTCAGTCAGTGCACAGCAGTGATGCTAATTAAAAAAAGTTGTACACCACCGTACACAAAGTATATATACATATAATATTGCAAAATCATATCTCATACATATAGTTTTCATCCGTTTAATGCTGGTATTTTGTACACTGGCCCTTGTTTAGAATTATTGCATTTAAGATGTCCTGTCCTCCGTGTTAATCACTGTCTGATTTGTCGTCCTTTGTTACTGTGGCGTGATTGTAAAGTCCCTGTGCCATCAGGTGCACGGCAAGTGTGTTTTGTTCCCCGTAGCTTTTTTGATCTTCGCCCTTTTATTTTGAAACCAGATTTTGATTTGAGACTCGTTTAGGCCGAGTTCCTGGGCCAACGCTTGCCTCCTTTGCTCCGTCAGGTAACGATTATTCTGGAATTCATTCTTGAGTCTCTGTAGTTGCTCCGCTGTGAAGGCTGTTCTCGGACGCTTGTCTTCCTTGGTTGGGTTTTTCTTCTTTGGTTTGCGTGATCTTGGTCCTGTATTTCAGAATATAATAATAATGAGAGTGATGAGGTTTTGATCGTGCCGTAAAATGTGCACATTGAGTTAGTCTTATTAATAATATTTGCCCAGTATTAAAAGTAGCCTACTACAACAATAATAAATGATAAGCTACTGTGTAATGTTAAATAGCTGTTTAAAGTTATCCTAATTGGATCAATGATTCTTTCAGATCGTATGTTTCAATAAGTATGCTCTAGTTTTGGCTATAGAAGCATGGTGTAGTGGTGGGGGTGGGGGTGGGGGTGACTGCCAGAAAGGGAGGGGTGAAAGAGGCTTTCCCCTCTCTCTGTTACCATAGGAACTACATTTATATAAGAACGTTTTATATATATTTATATATAAACTTGCTCAAAGAGTATAGCGCCTGTCGTTTAGGGCTAGTGTCTTACCCATTCTGTTCTATTTTTAGTCAATATTTGGGTCCTTCAATGCACCCAAAGGTTCCGCGTGGCATGAATTCTGACAATAGATTGATGAGCTCTTGCTAGCACCCTGTTTTTACATGTTTTATTTAGCTTTAGCAGTTGTATTTATCATATCATATTTTATATAATGATATAATAAAATATTTCAGTATCGAATAATCGAAAATGCATTAAAGAGACTATTAGGGGGTTATGGGGTACATCTTTTAAGATTATATAACATGTCCAAATATTCACCTCCCAGCTAAGTATGTATAGTACGTTTCATTCTGTAAATAAAACTTTTACAGGGTTGCGTGGTAGAAATGTTAAGATTTGTTCGTCGAAGTTTTGTACAATAAGCTATAGCCTAAATAAATCCGAAGTTTCGATGTGACAAACTTACCTTGTCACTTTTTGGAAGGCCGTTTTATGCGCCATTTGAACTTTATTCGAAATTTGATAATCAGAAATTCTATTCTCCAAAATTGCGCGAAATTTCGTTCTATCATTTGCCGCTTAAAGCAAAAATAAGTGTTTTTGTTTCAGAAGCTAGCTTTGAAGAGATCAGATTTAGCATTTAGCTTTCGTGGTGCGTCCAACTCCATTGTCAAAAATATGCTAATTAAATATCAACAAAGACATTGAAGTAACAATGGCGCAAAAATCCGTTTCTTTTTGAATATAAAGGCAAAAAAATATTATAACTACCAATCATAGCATTTTAGTATCTCAGCATTTCTCCCTTTTATTTAGCAACTTAAGATAGTCGAGTTAACGAAGAGCCACATTGTACCATATGAAACTAACGTTGTTTTTAGGTTTTTCTTTTCATTAATGCGACGCAAGTAAAACAATAAATAACGATCGTGATTCCAATAATAACTGGTGAAAAAAATTACTAATATAATTGAATAAGCCTAACAAAAAATTACACGTAGCCAACAGCAGCAGATAGGTTATTTAAATATACTTTTCAAAGTTTCTAAATATTACATTACAAATAATATTAAAAATATTTGTCATTATTGTACTTAATTTCAATACTCCTAACAAGAATTCTTTGCTCTTTGGCGGGCCGATTTACATTCATAAAGAATATTTGCTCTTCGTTTTCTTGCCCCCTTTTTATCGACTTAAAAATAGTAATGGGCCTAATTTTAGCTTTTTTTTATCTGTTCACTTTCAAACCAAAAAGCGTGCACTTTTATCACAGATCATAGTCTATTTAAGTGTGTATACATATACATGTATAACAAAAAAAAATTCTTACCTGATGAAGGTCTGTCCGAATATCTTGTGCAATATACCCAAGCCGGCCAAAGCATTGGCTGTTTCGCCTGCGCAGCGCTACTTTGTGAGCAGTCCGAATCAGAACTTAAACACTGATCTCCAGTCTCTGCGCGGGATTTCAGAGATTCGTCCGCGCTAATATCAGTTTTTTTAGATGCGCTTACAGCGTGAGGGCTCGAGGTTCCTTCCCCTGATACTGGAGCTACCTGCCCTGATCCGGGAGACGATGGACAACGGTTCTCTCTTTCAACTGTGTTAATTTCATCGCGTCTGATTCCTTCTTTCCTGCGACCAAAGTCTGGTCTTAAAATATTGTCGATGTAAAAGTTGGTGATTCTGTGAGGAAGTAGGTTTCCAGGAGCCTGCAACAGGGGAAGAATAGCCCTATTGGACTCATCGCCCGAATCCTGGCGCTCCACATCTCTGTTGCTATGATCGTTTTCTTCCATAGTGAAACTCTCCAAATGTTCTTTTTAACCCCTTTCGCTCTCTTGCGCACACAAGTATGGTTGTGTTCCAGTTTTTGCAGTATATTTTCCTTATTTCAGAGCTTCACTGCAAAAAGAAACAAACGGGAAAAAGGACAAATCCCTTTTTTCAGTTTTTTTTTTTTTTGTCGGTTAAATGCGACGAAACCGTCTTGTGCGCTTAAAAATAAAAAACATAGTTTTATAAATTAATTCCTCATTGTGCCTCTTGCAATTGTCTTTATATCTACTTTGGAACATACAGGGAAATTTTATCTATTGAGAATCAAAGCAGTAGACCTGCTCTAGTAAATAAGGAAACGCAAACTGGCTCCAGAATACTTTCACTACGGATTTTTGTTCTTATTTTTAATACGAGTCCCCCGGGTGACGTCGCAGTCCGGTATCCTAGACACGTGCCTTTGACCAATAAATGGAGCGAAATTTTATCACATGACCCACTGACTCTCGAGCAAATGACAGCACCCAACCTCGCCTTATTCTCAATGCTTAAAGCGATAGTACACCTCAGAAGTGTTCAGCATCCCAATATTTTGCGTTTTCAAAATATGAACTTTTAAACTGAGTAACGATTTATTTAACAATCGTTTGGTTATTTGTCTGTGTAATCGCTCTTCTTTCTTTTTCCTTTCTTTTCTTTTCTTTTCTTTTCTTTTCTTTTCTTTTCTTTTCTTGAAGCTATACGGTTAATAAATTACAATGGGGGAGGGGTGTGTTCATTTTTACTCGTAATTCTGTTGGCTAGTAGGTCACACTCTGTCCAATTCCGCAATAGTGTACCCTCCTCATTCTACAACATAGATTGCTATGCTATTATTAAGGTTTGGGACATCTTCAACTAGGCCCAAGAATTATGAGAGTGAATTACGCGCTAATTCCAATATCACTCATGATAAATAATTTTCCGTTTGCTCAGTTTTGCAGTGTTTTTACATTTATGCTTTACGTTGCTCGTTATCAATATAAACTAAACAAACTGCCATCTTTTGAAATCGTATAGCCTAACCTATCGGTCTCTCTTAAGATCTAGTGTTATGATGCTCTTGTGTCCTTGCATGCGATATATGCAAAATATTTTGTTATTCAGTGGATTTGTTTAATAAGTTTCGTAAAAGAAAATGGTTCTTAATGAATGATCAAGAAACAACAAAAAGAAATTCACTCCAGTAGTTTTAAATGAGAGTAGATGGCGTGGCTGGTGCCCTTTAAAAGAAACCAACGAACCAAACCAGGGGTGATCTTTGGAGCGTACATGGCGTCCTGGAGCGTCAAAATGAAACAAACGGCCACTTCAGAAGTGAGCTTATTGGTAAGTTTCAGTACAGGTTTTGGCCCTGGTGCAAATCAAATAGGGTTATTAAAAAGGGAACGCATAGCCCATATTGTGGCATTTAGCAACATAGTTAAAACAACTAATTTCCCTGGGAAATTGTGGATTAATAATGAAGTCAACTTTTTAATTTCATTTTCTACTTTACCGAGGAAGCATCGCTAATTTAATGACCGTAAGTGTAGATAGTCTAAATGTAGATAGTCTAGCCTACTGTTGTTTCTTAAAAGTTGACGCAAACCGATAGGTTTTTTATTTTGGGGTCTTTGATGAATACCTAACTTATATTTACAGGATACAGTTAAATATTGTGGTAACATTACAAACATGTTGATGAAAACATCCGAGATGCAGTAGGCTATATTTACAGTGGAGTGTGTATAAGCAGAACTTGTTGCTTAGTATAATTTCTTGTGAGTTATTTCGGCTATATATAAAAGATGAATGCATTTTAGGATAATACAAAGTTTTTTCACCTTCTTCCAAAATTAGTTTATGCATACTCATTAAAGACCCAATGTGTAGGCTTTTAATTCTGTTGGTATTTTGCTCGTTTAGCTTATTCCAGTAAATGGGTTTACTAGCACAATCCTTAACTTTCATAATATCAAATGTTTGATTGATCTTGCAGAACTTTTACAACATATTTTATGTTCTTCAGAGACCTTTTTGGGCTTAGCCAAAGCATGCCGCTGCTGTTGGGGCTTTTTATACAATTTGTTTTATTTAAGAAAAACGTTGCCGTCTCTATAATATATATATATATATATATATATATATATATATATATATATATATATATATATATATATATATATATATATATATATATATATATATATATATATATAAAGCCATTTTTAAATAGTATATTTTTGTTTGTTATAGCAAATTTTCTGTTGATGCTAATGATGATGATCATGATGATAATAATAATAATTAGTATTATTATTGTTGTTGTTGTTATAATTTTAATAACAATTATTATTTTTATTATTTTATTATTAATCTGATGCATTTTAATATAATAATAATAATAATAACAATTGTTGCTTTTGTTGTTGTTGTTGTTGTTGTTGTTGTTGTTATTATTATTATTATTATTATGTTTTTCATGATATGTGACTAAATTAGCTCTCTACTTTATTAATACAAGTCAGTGCAATACCATCTCCTATTTTTTTTTTTTTCTCATTTTTGACACACAAACTGTCAATGAAGAGTCAATGTAAAATCCCATTAAAAACTACAAGAATGAACAGGCTTCACGTTTTATTTTGTTACCCATAATCATAAAATTACGTACACACGTATGTTGACTGGTGTGGTTATACGTTATTCTTATACATTTTCACGTTATATTATACAATATATTTTCATATACGTTTTCCACTTTTTCACTGCATTTTTAGCTTTACAAAATGAATGATTAATATGATGTTAGTACAATGTTTAAACTTGGTTTGTTTTGTAAAAGCAGGACAAATAGTCGATTTTATATATATATATATATATATATATATATATATATATATATATATATATATATATATATATATATATATATATATATATATATATATATATATATATAAATAAATTTAGTCTGTTTTGGGATCTTTTTGAGTCATGTGGTAATCCTATAAATGTTTCAAATTGCCAGTGTGCTCACATGACAGTTCTCATTTTCCCAGTCAAGTCATAACAACGATTGTCACAGAAACGCACAACTTTTAAAAGCAGTCATTTTGCGACTAATTTGAGTAATCTGATGCATTTTTTTATCCTAGAGAAATCCATGAGGATTAACACTCGAAAAGCCTTGGCTGCCTTTTGGTGTAATGGAGCCCTCTAAAATCGACCATCTAACAAAAACAGAAAATAATTGACTGTTAATGGTAAAGCCTCCTTTGCCATTGTCTGACCTATACTTGGACTCCTTAGATTTGTATTCTGTAATCTTACGACCTATTCAAAGTCGAACAAATCTGTTTTAAATTAACTTAACTTAAATTAAATAAACTTGTTTATTTGGAATGCAGTCTGTTTGTGGCTTTCTGCAACTTTTATGCAAGTCTAATTTCTGGGTGTTTTTTTTTTCTTCCATTAGGCTAAAAGGTCGCGCTGAAGCAAAGGGGGATTTGAGAATGCGTGCAAGGGCTTTTGCCAACTCACCGATCATAGAGCTCAGATCAGCACAGATGTGACCCAGTCAATGGATGTGATATCGGGCCTGGAACAATGCTGGGGTCACACGGGATCCCCCAGCTTCCTCTTGGCCTTTTGAAAACAAACTGAAGAAATAGGGGGGAAACCTTGAGGGACTCAGAGGATGAGGATAAAGGTTACTGACCATTTCCTGTTTCAGGCTAGGGAACTGTTATACATGTATTCCTATCACAATTATTCTGTCATGTTCCGGTATTTATGCTGGTGCATTGCTTTTAAATCATGCTCATAATAAATCATGTTCTTTCTATATAGCTGCAAATTTAGATTACATTATGTGATTCATTTATATGTAAGCTATTCAAATATTCAGTAGACGCAAAGTACTGTGACATGTTCGTTAAAGCCCATCCGCATTGCAAAACAACGCGTATCATCAAAGTGTATCGTCAAATAAACTTGGTTATATTCATATATGAATAATTTTGTTTTGAAATATTACTGAATCATTAATGATTTCTAGAGGGCGAATTATTAATTAATAGCACGTCGAATTTGAAAGGAACTGTCATCGTTCATAGTTTGGGGTATGACCTTACAAGTAGCTTCATTAGCTGGTCTGTATCAGAATAAAATTAATTAAACACACAAATTAATGGACTATATGTTTCACATGTTCAGGGCCCTTGGGATAAGTTTGCATTTATGACAAACCGTTGTGAACGAATATCAAACAAAGCGCAACTCGCATTAAAGAACAAATCCCAAATGTAAGCCAGCGATTCTCCGTTTCTGGCCAAATTCAGATGTTTTAAGCCTCGCGGGATGATGGGGAAGGACAGCTGTTAGGGTCTTGCAGATATAAGCGACTCTGAGCAACAGGTGCAAATCGGATGCTGTTTATTCAGCTCTCTAAATCTTTCTCTGCGTCACTGTAATAGTTTCCCCAGTTTTCAGTAAAGAAAAATAATGTTTGTAAAACAAATTCCTTTCAAGTAATTTAGTTTAATAGACATTCATATATATATATATATATATATATATATATATATATATATATATATATATATATATATATAGAGAGAGAGAGAGAGAGAGAGAGAGAGAGAGACTCACACATAGCCTACAGTTATGTACTGTATATTTTTTTTCAAGATATTAGTATTCAGCTTAAAGTGCAATTTAAAGTCTTAACTATAGTTAATTAGGTTTAGTTAGGTTAATTAGGTTAACTCGTTAGGTTAGTTTGGCGATTCATTGTATAATGATATAGTTTGTTCTGTAGACTATCGAAAAAAAATTCTTTAAGAGGGGTAATTATATTGACCTTAAAGTGCTTAAAAAAATAACTTTTATTCTAACCGAAATAAAACGATTAAACTTTCTCCAGAAAAAAAAATATTATTGGAAACACTGTGGAATACTGTTTTAAGCGTGTTTTGGGAAGGATTAAAAACATCACAGCAGGGCCAATAATTTTGACTTCAACTATATACAGCTAAGTTCAGAATTATTAGCCTTCCTGTTAAATTATAATTTCTTTTATATTTTGCCTATTTTTTTTAACGGAGACGAGATTTTTTCAGCACGTTTCTAAACATAATATTTTTATTAACTAATTTCTAATAACAGATTTATTTTTGCCATGATGATAGTAAATAATATTTTACTAGATATTTTTCAAGATTCTAGTATTCAGCTTAAAGTGTAATTTGCAGCATTGACTTCAACTGTGAACTGTGTCTGTGTGTGTTTAGATAGATAGATAGATAGATAGATAGATAGATAGATAGATAGATAGATAGATAGATAGATAGATAGATAGATAGATAGATAGATAGATAGATAGATAGATAGATTGATTGATTGATTGATTGATTGATTGATATCCTCTTAAGGCCCAAGGTGTTTCTTACATGCATTTTTTTATTTCTCTTTACTATTTTGGCTTATTGTAACCTAATTAAAATACAAATCTAAGTATCATCTTTTGATATGATGTACTTTTAGAGAAAAATGATGTCCATATATGTGGACTCGTAGTCCGAATTTACATAAAACACTTTTTCCTGAATGTTTTTTAATGCATATATATATATATATATATATATATATATATATATATATATATATATATATATATATATATGACAGAATTTTTTTTGGAACTTGCTTTCGCTATCAGAGAGTAAAAACAAAATTTTTTTTCCCCATTTTGGACAGTTAAAAATAAAGTTTGGGACATTTCATATTGTGAAAAACAGTTGCAGGATGACACTGTATGTCTGTAACAAAATATAAAACATTCAAAGTATTTTAAACAGCCACTTAAGAGCTAAAATCTGCTGTCCACGTATGTATATATATAATATATATATATTAGTTTTTTCTCAGTATTATTAATCTTTTAAACGACAAAAAAAAATTTGCGCTTGTATTTTGAAAAAATAAAGAACACCGAGAGAAAGAGAAGCGTGAAAAGAGCGCAAAAGTAAAACTGGGCGCCCCGAAATCCTTTCTCATTATTGTTTTGTAAAAGTTTGTCATTGTGAATCTGAGGTCAGGCATAACCGACTGCTGAACAATAGCGTTAACGCTTTGTGAGCACATAAAATAGAAAAGTCCCAGCCAGTCAAAAGCTGCATTTTTGATACGTTCTTTATTACGCAAGTTTAAAGTCATAAAAATATGTGACATTTACACGAAGCTCTATTATTACAAACGTTTTCGGATTTCCACCATTCGTCTTGACAGTCATTTGATCTTAAAAGCCACTGCTCATGATTGCCAAGCGTGATACATATGCATTTTATACTATAGAGTCCAGCTCAAACATCTATATTAATGTATTTCAGATCAATATTCAGAAAAGCTCACAAGGAGAGGAAATGCTCTGTCTCCTTCACCCCCTCGTGCGTTTTGTTCTGTATAGACTACAATAATGACTGACCCAGATGCTAATAATATCGGTGAAAGGACTCAGCGAGTCTCAATGGGGAGGAAATGACATGGTCATGTCATTCATACAACATCACACCAGTGCCATTCTATGACACGAAGCCCCTTTAAACAGTTCACCTACAGACCACCAGAAAAACCGATCCTCAAAACTTCGTAAGTTTATTATTATTATTATTTGTATTTTTTTCTTTTCTTTTTGGGATTACTTTTGTGCATAAAAGAAAAAAGTATTTAACTCCTATAAAAAGAGGAAACAACAATTTATTGTTTCTAAACGTAAATTACCGTATCATTAAAGATTTAGTTATAAAAAGTGCAAACTATTTTATTTAGAGACAATATGTTCAATGTACTTCTTGATTTCGAGTAGTAATATATATATATATATATATATATATATATATATATATATATATATATATATATATATATATATATATATATATATATATGTATATATATCACTGACAGAACCTATTTGTGACGTAATAATAATTTGCCTAATGTTTCAGAACATTCAGTGGCTTTTATCCATTTAATTTTAACTCGATGCAAGTTAAGTCAGTGCTTTTAAGTCTTTATAGCATATTCGTTGATGACAACCCTGTAATTAGCCAAACAAACTAATCTGTTGTAATATATAATATGTATATGTATGTGTTTATCATTATTTTAAATAAATACATTGCAATTATAAAAACAGAAACACTGACAAATAACCTAATTTACCTGAGACTAGGGTGACATGCAAGGTTTGGCTCTGTCAGGATGTCACCATGGACGAGCCTTTAATTGGATGCTACACTATGACATCACAAACCATTATTAAAGTGATCCCAGCGGCCTAACATGTCTCCGTAAAAAACTCTTCTGCATGACTAGCTGGAGAAGCTCCATTCAGCCATTTTAGTCTGAAAAATTCTTTAACTTTGACAGATAAACCATGTCTGTTGTGCTGTAAAAGATCCTGACGAGCGGAGTCAAGTCGAGCTGAGGTTGAGAGAACACACACATAAACAAAATTAGTTCCAATTCATTATATCGTCAAGATAAAATTATTTTAAAGAACAAGGTTAATAATTTAGTTGTAATACTGGCTTTGTTTCCAGTTGTGTTTATTAGAGTTTGACTGTAAAGAAAAATAAACAGTCATTAGACATCTTACAGGAACGTATTGAAACAACACAAAAAAAAAAAAAAAAAACAAATGCTAACACTTAAGTTTAAGTAACGATCCAAGCCATTTACTATTGTGTTTTACCTGCATATTATTAAGTTATTAACTGTTTTAGCACTAATAAAGTATCTCATTTTACATTTCTTATCTAATCCTAACCATTACATAAACCCAACTACTACCAACTCTTAAGCAGTTAATTTTGAGCTAAACGTATTAATGTTTTGTTAATATCGTGAATTGTACATTTAAAATAAAGTGTGACCAAACAAAGAGTGACAACACACACTAATAAGTTCCTTGTAGTATCTGTGACATTTTGTTTTCTGGGCGAGTTTAATAATTACTTCAGGCTCTTTCCTATAATTCATCAAAGATATGAAGCCGTTTGAGTACCTGCCAACGTGCCAAAATTACTAGATACATTTTCATCTCCTTCACGATTAATCTTTATTTAAACTTTTATCGAATTTTCAAAGATCACAAAACCTCATTACATCTAATGTTTAAAGTGCATGCAAAACGGTGTCACTTGTAATACCATATGCATTTAAATTGGATATTAAGCTTGCGAATGAAATTAAACTTATCACTCCGATGTAAAATAACCCTGTAAAACAATGCCGATGACAAGTATTGTCGCAAAAGTTCCACATCACTGATTTATTCATCCAAAAGAAGACAGCTAGATTTTCTTACGTTTGCTTATTGTCATGGTGGGAATTAATAATATAATGACCTACTTGTGGAACAGACTTTTTTTTTAAAGTTAACTATTAAATCGTATTAAATAAAAAACTTTGTTATGCGTTTAACCTGTTTGTTCTTCTTGTCTTGCTCCTTAATGAACCATCTTCAAAACAATAACTGTTGTTTGTTGTTGTTGTTTTTGATTTTCCTAGTTCTTGAGAGATTTAAAATGTTCTTTCTTAGGTCTATATTTTAAAGATATTTTATTTATTTCTGTGTACTTGAAATCAAAACATAGTGTTTACATTTTACAATGATTCATTTAGCAAACGCTTTTATCAAAGGCGACCTACCATTGACGATTAAAGCACTTCTAATCACCAGAGAGCAGCTATATATATATATATATATATATATATATATATATATATATATATATATATATATATATATATAGAGAGAGAGAGAGAGAGAGAGAGAGAGAGAGAGAGAGAGAGAGAGAGAGAGAGAGAGAGAGAGAGAGAGAGAGAGAGAGAGAGAGAGAGAGAGAGAGAGAGAGAGAGAGAGAGAGAGAGAGAGGCTAGTCTTAGCTTATAAATATTTTTAAATGCTTTTCGGAACTTTTCATGTGGTATTAGATTTTAAACCTTTTTGTTTTAGCTATTTTTTAAAAGCCCTCATAAAAATCTTTAAGAAATTTCTTTAATGTTGATCACCATTTCTTCCTCGTTTATGTTATCAGTAAGCGTTTGATATTATTATTTACAACATTGAATATTTACAAATGTTAACCTTTGATAGCGTAAAGTTTCTTATAGTTTCCAAAAAAGGAAAGATTTTAAAGTTAGTTTTCAGCCCAATTAGCGTGATTAGACAGCGTAACTTCAGTGACTTGAGCATGATATTTGCCAGCTGCAGGGAAACGCATCAGCGGTGCTTCGGCTTCATTTTCCTTTGTTTTAAAATGACATTATGCATTTAGGGATGTAGCCATGTTCACTGGTGGTTCACGACCATATGGGTCGATGTTATCATCTGTAAAACCCCAAATCTCAAATGATCCTGTTTTCTGAACCCGACTTTTCGTGGCTGTTTTGCTGCCTGTAAAAATATATTGTGATGGCACTAGTACACAATCATGGTAAATGACTTTTCTGTTATCCTCATGACATTATACAGACTAGAATTTATATTAATTTCACCTGTTAAAGTTAAATGATGTCAATAGTGTATGACGATCCTTGCTTTGTTTCAACGTTCTAGAATGTTTTGAATGTTAGATGAAAGAGAATTCAAAACTTGAACGGTAAAACATCCAACTTAGGCATTCGAATTCGTCTTTTCGTTGACCTCAGCGTGTACAGAAATTTGCATTGTTTTATGCGTTTTGGAATGACACCGAGCTGAGTAAAAATTCAGTCGAGTTTAAAGAAAAGGAAACCCTTTCACCCGGCGTTCAGTGGTGCCACCCGCTCAGGGCATGACTGAAACGTGAGCTAAGCAGAGGTGCACAGAGGGACAGGGATGTATCTCACTTATTAAAGGCTCAGCGGAGCCGAACGCGCCACTTTAAACTGCTCTCTTATGAGACGCAAGGCCCTTAAGCTCTTTAAGAACCCTCTCAATTGAGGATTTGGGTAATGGGCCTCTGTAAATGTTTTACTGACAAAAACTCAAAATGTTCCCCACTGTTCTTATCTTATAGAGTTTTGCATTGTTAAAGTGTTGTTGTTCCTGCACTTTTTGTTTGTTTGTTTAAAATTCAAGACTTAAATTCGCTTCATTGAATGTTTATTTTATTGTGCTTTTTATTGTCACCATTTATTAAATGTTTTTAAGCATTTTTCGGTATTAGTTGACTTTTTTGCATTGATGATTGTTGTTTTAAAATACATTTTGTCAAAGAAAGGGTAAATAGTATTTACTTGCCTTTGTTAATTTTAAACTATTCTGCATAGTGGCAAATTAACTTTTACAAGAACACCATATCCTCTCAATTAATATGGACTAATTAAACTTTACAAGCATAATAATTAGCAAAATGCAGTTGAAAATAGTTCTGAATTGATTAAGTAGCTTTTGATTGTAATTGTGTTTGAAATTAGGACAACTTACTCCAGATGTTCTTTCAAAAAAAGTGAGGCTTATCCAATTCATTCTAATTTTGACCCCTAGCAGGACATGATGATTCTCGACCTTGACATTGACTCACTTTTTTGTAGGTCAAAGCTAGCAATACCTTGCACTTTGGATATGATAATCTCACTTATCAACTTGAAGTATGTTGTTCTTAGGATGACTGCCCTAATTAAAAACGTTGCCCCGTTTTTTCATTTAACTCTACTTATTAGCTCCCAATGTAAGTACTACTGTAAATCAACCCAAGGGGCATTTTTGTAAAAGGCACTGCTAAAAAAAGTGCATTCCAGCAGGTCACTTTTTGGTTTTCAATTAATGTCATATTATTATAGTGTAATAGTCCTAATGATATGATCTCAATTTCTTTGGGGAGCAAGCCCTTAATTTAATTAATTTCGAAATCTGTTGAACCTAAAGACCCTGTACATTTTGTCATAGGCATAATTATAAAAAAAATTCATCTTATTAGACTAAAGGCTTTTTTAAGACAAATGTGTTGCATGTATGTGCAAGAAGTTATTAATAATAACAAAGAGAGAAAAATGTTATATTTGACATTTTTTAAAAACTATTACATTTTCATTGTGTGCTTTAGGAGAAAGTGGCTCTAACCAAACTAAGTATGATTAATGTTTTTTATTTTAAGTAACTAATGAATTGTTTTGCTTATGAACAGTGAATGGTTGGCTGGTTATTAGTTGGGCATGATGATTTTAAGACACAACATTGCTAAAGTGACCTAATGGCCCATAATTGTTATGCATGGTAATCACATTAATTTATTATGAATTAATTTGTAATTTGCTTGATATTTTTCAACAGTTGTATTGTGAAAACACTAAAACAACTTTGCAAGCTTTAGTAATTGGTACAAATTAAATATCCTGTGCAGTGCAATGATTTTTTTTTTTTTACAGTAATTATCATTATTTAATATTTTTACAGTATTAAGAACAAATGCATTGTGCCCATCATCATATATTATTATATTATATTATATTATATTATATTATATTATATTATATTATATTATATTATATTATATTATATTATATTATATTATATTATATTAATTCCAGATTCCTTTCATTTATTTTATTTTTAAAAAATGATTTTTTTTTTCATTTTCACTTTTTTCCATTCATCCCCATGAATTAGAGAGATTGTCCTAAATGTGACAAATATATTTATTTATTTAGTTTTTTATGTTTTCAACTAAAAGTATATGCAGTGCTCAGCATAATTGAGTACACCCCATTTTGAAAATGACTATTTTTATCCATTTCTCAGTGAATAAAGGCAATATATTTTGGTGCATTTAAACAAAACAGATTAAACAGATATATTTATTTAAATAATATTTTAGTCACCAAACATATTTAGAAATCGAAGGATAATACAATTAAATTTGAACAAAATATTGCAAAAAAAAAGTACAATTTTTTAAATTTATTTTTTACTCTAATATTTTTCTATTACACATATATAAATTTGGATGTACTAGTTTTTGGACCATTATCGTAAATTATTTTGTTAGATAAGCTCCAGATTTGGTTTACTGACTAATCTAATGTATATGCACAAATATAATGTTGTATAGCATCCTATTACAAATACGAATTTAAAATATATTTTTGTGAGGGGTGTACTTGTATATGCTGAGCACTGTATATCACAATATATTAAATTACATAAAATCTTATTTTAATGCTGGATCTCTTTTAATTTTGCCCTATGAAATAGAAACTTGCAGTCTCCAAATTTGCCATTATGGTGTATGGTGACACCTCCGAACTCCTGGCATGTCAGAATGCAGCCTAGTGGGGCGTCTGTCTTTGGCTCTCTGTGATCTCCTCTATACCCCGCAGTGACTCCAGAATTGCCCCCACTGTGCCCCCCTTAATTACCAGACCAGGTCAGAGACACCCGTACAGTACCCACGATTCTTTGTGTCAAACACCATTGTTCAGTAAGTATGGTTTAACAATAGATCTATCAAGACTTGGGGGGGATGAACAGTTCAAAAATGTTTTTATGATGTATGCCATGTGTGACAGGATATTCATTTATGTCAAATACTAATGCCCCTGTACTGGTGCAAGAGATGAACAGCAGGGGGAAGTGAAACTATGGACTTTGAAGTGGTTTAGATATGGGGACCAGTTCTCACTTTGAAATAGTTGTTTATTAGCTTGCAGATAAAGCACTTATTAATGCCTATATAAAGTACTATTCTGCATGAGACATATTCCACATCTGAACTATACAGCTAAAAAACCTGCCTTATTAGCTATTAACAAGCAGTAAATTAGGAGTGAGATGTAAATGTTGTAGTTAATAATACATACAGTTGGAATTACCCCCCCCCCCCCCCCCCAAATTATTAGCCCCCCTGTATATTTTTTTCCATTTTCTGTTTAACAGAGAGAAGATTTTTTTCAACACATTTCTAAACATAATAGTTTTTATAACTCATTTCTAATAACGGATTTATTTAGTCTGCCATGATGACAGTAAATAATATTTTACTAGATATTTTTCAAGACACTTCTATACAGCTTAAAGTGACATTTAAAGGTTTAACTAGGTTAATTAGGTTAACTAGGCAGGTTACGTTAATTAGGCAAGTTATTGTATAACAATGGTTTGTTCTGTAGACTATTGAAAAATATATAGCTTAAAGGGGCTAATCAGTTTGACCTTTAAATTATTATTTTTTTAAATTATAAACTGCTTTTATTCTAGCCGAAATAAAACAAATAAGACTTTCTCCAGAAGAAAAAATATTATCAGACATACTGTAAAAAATTTCCTTGCTCTGTTAAACTTAATTTGGGAAATATTAAAAAATATATAGGATGGTTGATTAAAAATTATTTTAAAAAATCATGGCTTTTGTATCCATTGTTTCACAAGGTGTGCATTCCATGTCAGAATTACCATAATTACAAGATTTCAAAGAGCATTCATGTCCTTGGTGAACTTGTAAATGGAGATGGAAGACACCAAGCTTTTCAAAGCTTTGAATCAACTGAACCAATTGCTTCACAAAATGATTCAACGTTTTGAAGCAATCTAAACACTACATACTGGGCCAAGCCAGCTTGGTTAAAACCATTCAAACATAAACCATGCAACAAAGAAGGAGAAACAATATTCTTTAAATTTGGTTATTACAACATGGAATGAATGCGGCTTATGACCTCTGTACCTGACCAATGCAGGTTCATGTACACTGAAAAAAAAATGATTAACAGATGATTCTTTGTATTTACAAATTTTTTTAAGTTAAGTGGTTGTAAGCAATTTATTTGGGCTGAATTTTAAACAAACAAATTAAGTTGAACATTACAAAATTTAATGTGTTTGTTTAAATCCAACATATAAATTGTTTGCAACAACTTTGCAGACATCCTTTTTTTCAGTGTAGTTGCACAATGTTTTGTAGAAAATGTTTATTTTGAGTCAGAGAATGTGTATAGCAAATAGCTTGAGTAGAACATTACATGAAATTACTGAGCAAGAACAACAAAAATATACTAAAATCTGTAAAAATAATAATAGAGAACCCGCAAATGTTTGTTTAAGGGGATTTAAAATACTCCCAAATCTCCATAAGTAAATAACTTAGCAGAAGTTGAACATAACTCAGGATGTGAGATCTGTTAAGTTTGCGACTTATTCTTAAAAAGCTATTCAGGGTGGGGGAATCTGGCAGAGCTCCCAGAAATCTCTGAGAGAAAGGTTAACTGTCAGTATCCCAGCAGGCAGGGATGGCCGCCTCTCAGGAGGCACTGGCCCAGGAGGAGAGGAGAGGGACACTCGCTTTTGAGACTGACAGTGTGCAAATAGATAGAACAGTGTCTGGCCTGTGCGGGTGGGACAGGGGGGAATGGGAGGGATGCGGGCGATGGTGTTTCACAGCACTGACACTCTGACACACATGTCATTTCCACAGCGCCACAGTTCCTGAGCTAAATATATTCAAATTTATTGACAAGCATTATGTTTACACAATGAAATGCGCAGATGTAGATGTTTCACAAAGGATTAGGTCAACATTACAGAAAAGGACGGCACTTGCAAGAAGCAAAAAAAAAAAAAAAAGAGTATAGATAAAATTAACCTAGTATGAGGAATTTGTTCATTTTCAGTTTTTTTTTAAACTGAAAAACTATTTGTTTGTCCCAAATTTTGACAATTCAAAACGGTCATAAGAGTTAAACAAAACAAAAAAAAAAAACATTTGAATTGAGTGTTTTTTAGGACCTCAATGTGAATTATAGTTTGAACATTGAATGTTTGATTTAGATATTTATTCAGATATACAGTATAGTTAAAATCAGAATTATTAGCCCCCCTTTGAATTTTTTTCTTTTTTTAAATATTTCCCCAAATGATGTTTAACAAAGCTATGAAATTTTCACAGTATGTCTGATAATATTGTTTCTTTTGGAGAAAGTCTTATTTGTTTTATTTCGGTTAGAATAAAAGCAGTTTTTAATTTTTTTAAAAAACATTTCAAGGTCAAAATTATAAGCCCCTTTAAGCTATATATTTTTTCAATCGTCTACAGAACAAACCATCGTTATACAATAACTTGTCTAATTACTCTAACCTGCCTAGTTAACCTAATTAACCTAGTATATATCTAGTCAAATATGATTTACTGTCACCATGGCAAAGATAAAATAAATCTGTTATTAGAAATGAGTTATTAAAACTATTATGTTTAGAAATGTGTTGAAAAAAATCTTCTCTCCATTAAACAGAAATTGGGTAAAAAATAAACAGGGGGGCTAATAAAACTGAATATATACTGTACATACCAAAAATAAAACTTTTGTTAAACATAAAAGAAGATATTTTAAAGAACTTTGGACAGCAGTATAGCAACTGACACTGAAAAAAGTACTATGAAAGTAAATGGCTACCAACATTTCAAAAATATATTTTTTGTATATTCCAACAAAACCTTCCACTGGCAAACATGTTTGAGTTAATAAATTACAGAAATTTCATCGATTTTTGCCATGGAAGCCACTCATGTTTTTTTGATGTAATAGCCAATGAGATTCATTCTTCTGTCACACAGCTTCTGCAAGAACCAATGAGAGTTGTTCTAGAGCAGGGATGGGCAAACTCAGTCCTGAAAGGCTGGTGTCCTGCTGAGTTTAGCTCTAACCCTAATCAAACACACCTGCTGAAGCTTTCTAGTGATCTTGAAGTCACTAATTAGCGTGATCAGGTGTGTTTGATTTGATCCTCTAGGACCGAGTTTGCTTATCCCTGTTCTAGGACATCAAGTTTGGTTTGGCTCTTTATGAACATTAGAAATGTCAAGGATTTGGGTGAATATACAAAATATCCTAGATTTAATTTCAAATACCTTCATTTGTGGTTTGAAGATGACTGATTGACTTGAGGGTGAGCAAATGTTGACCAAATGCATGAACAATTCAGTTTAATCATATGGATAAAGTAAAAATGAGTTATTTTGATGTGTTAATACACTGTATACTACAATACTTATTAATTCATTCATTAATTCATTCATTTTTATTTCGGCTTAGTCCCTTTATTAATCTGGGGTTGCCACAGCAGAATGAACCACCAACTTATCCAGCATATGTTTTACGCAGCGGATGCCCTTCCAGCTGCAACCTATCACTGGGAAACACCCATACACTCCCATTGGCATTTATCAATACTGCCAATTTAGTTTATTTAATTCACCTGTACCGCATGTCTTTGGACTTATGGGAAAGGAAACCCACACGAACACAGGGAGAACATGCAAACTCCACACAGAAATGCCAACTGACCCAGTTGAACCTCGAACAAGCGACCATCTTGCTGTCAGGTGACAGCGCTACCCACTGCGCCACCGCGTCGCCAATACTTATTAATTAAATAATCTTATTTTGAATGTTTTTTTTATAATGTTTTTCTTTCTTTTCTAATACCTTTCAGATCTGTTCAAGATAAATCAACAAACGAATTGGAGGTTGTAGGCGTCACATGATATTTTCATCAGTTTTTAATTAAAGTTAAATTGATGTAATTGTTGTCTGTCAACTCCCCTGATACGCCACTTGTTTTTATTGCTTTGTGTCTAGTTATTCATCGTAATATCACATGAATGCCAAGGAATGAATATTTGATGCATAAATGCTTTAGGGATGAAAGTGGTTTCGTTCCAAGTCTAATTTTGCCGCATGCCTTTCTGATTTAAATGATGTCAGAATATCATAAATCTCTCTTCTGTTTTGCAGTTGGTGATGCCAAAAGCAAAGTAATTAAGTAATACAGGATGCTGGTGAAGATTCCAAAAATGGTAATGATATCTTTTTTCTTTTATTTTTTGCCTTTTATCTCAATCTTGTAAGACCTCCTTTTACAATATATTAGGTGATAACCAAAAACATTAAATGGCAGTTAATAAAATACAATATTAGTTCTTACTAATTTAGATATTTCATTTTTTAAAAATATTTTATTGACATCAAGCCATTCATTTCACTCTTCGACATAAACCCGACGGCAGCATTTCAAGAGTTTATATCAACATTAATTCAACGATCTGGATGCTGGAGATAATATTTGAGCAGAACACGTGAAGGCAGAATACTAAATGTTGGTCTCTAAATGTGCCAACATGCTCATCCTGTGGCTCTGATATTAAAATGCAGACACTTATTTCTCAGAGGGCGCAGTGCCTCTTTTCTCCCCTTCCTGTTTTTTGTTTGTGCTCATAATTGGTTTGTGGTGGGTGGAGACACAGATGCAAAGGATGGTGGGAGTTCCCATGATGCCAGAAAATGGGCACCTCTGTATTCTGTGGGCAAACAGAGGCCCGAAGTCCGGCCAATGACACCGGAATACATTTACTTGAAGGTTACTGCGCTCATCACAGTGGCAGTTTGGGCATCACTGCAAGAGCTGGATGGATGCCAGTGTCTCTGTTGTGCTCTAACAAGATAGAGGAAGGGAAAAGGAGAGAGGGAAAGTAACTTAAGTGAGAGCATGTGCAATGATAATGTATGCATATTGATTATATGACAGGAGGAATCTGCTGTAATTTGGTAAGTAGGTCAAATGGGTCATGGCTAGTTTGTTTTTTGGTCAGTCTCAGAGAAAATGTGTAAGTTGCTTTGGTTTTGTTTCGTATGACAGTATTTTGTCAATATCATACCTGCTTGATGCGTAAGAACTAAGCTCGTTGTTTTTTGGCAGAAGCTCAAACATTAAGCATGACGGCAGGAATGGAACTCATTGGTTCTTGTTCATCAAGCAAGCATGCTTGAGCTTCCAAGACCAAATCTGAATGTTGTAAACATTGTTCGCTAATAAATATGTAAATAAAAGGCTACATTTTTCTGATCATCTGTTCAGTGGACTGTTATGTGCTCTGATGACAATAAATAATAATTCCTTACATGTATATAGCGCTTTTATAGACTCTCAAATCGCTTTACACAATGGGGAAATCTCCTCATACACCACCAGTGTGCAGCATCCACCTGGACGCCACGATGGTCGTATTGTGGGGTGTGATCGTATGGGGATGGTTAGGAGGCCATTATGGACAGAGGCCAGCAGGCAAATTTGGCCAGGATGCCAGGGTTAAACCCCTACTCTTTTTCGAAGAACATCCTGGGATTTTTAATGACCACAGAGAGTCGGGACCTCAGTTTAACATCTCATCCAAAAGACGGCATTCACTGAGCAGTATAGAGTCCCCATCAATTTCCTGGGGCGTTAGGATCCACACAGACTGCAGGTTGAGCGTCCCCTGCTGACCTCACTAACACCACTTCCGGCAGCAAGCTTTCCCGTGTGATCCCTCATCCAGGTACTGACCGGGCGCAGCTCTGCTTAGCTTCAGTGGGCGACCATGTGGGAGTTGCAGAGAGCTAGCTGCTGGCAGCAATAAACCATTTTTACTGGAGTCATTCATTCATTTTCTTTTCAGCTTAGTCCCTTTATTAATCTGAGGTCGCCACAGCACAATGAACCGCCAACTTATCCAGCATATGTTTTACGCAGCAGATGCCCTTCCAGCTGCAACCCATCACTTGGAAACACCCATACACTCCCATTTACACACATACACTACAGCCAATTTAGCTTACCCAATTCACCTATAGCACATTTATTTGGACTGTGGGGAAAACCAGAGTACCAGGAGGAAACCCACATGAATGGAAGTGAGAAGAACATGCAAACTCCACACAGAAATGCCAACTGACCCAGCTGAGGCTCGAACCAGCGACCTTCTTGCTGTGAGGCGACAGCACTACCCACTGCACCACCGCATCTCCTTCTACTGGAGTTCTATAAGAAAATGATATTAACCAAGTTTGATAAACTTCAAACCATCTTTTTTCCTGGATGTGCCAACTGTCTCTGTAATTATGGTATGTATTTTATATTTGGGAAATTTCCAATCACATGAACTGAGACACATTAAATCAAATTAAATAATAAACTACCTATATCAGTATAGTCAAACCTGATTGAGAAGTGTGTGTTTTCTTTGTGGCTTATTCAGCCCATTATTGCTGGGAAAACATGACTATTTTACATATTGGTACTTGGACAATTTGTAGAAAATCAGACCCCGTCAACATCCCAGCCCCTAAACATAACCAACACTACGAGATTTTTACATAACCAATAATCTCCTATTTTAATATCCTAATAGTTTACCCAAAAACTAAAATCTGTATTTACTCACCCTTTACTCGTTTCAAACAAAACAAAATATTTTGACGAAAGCTGGAAACGCATAACCATTCACCATTGACGTCCATATGTGGTAACAACAGGCTTTCTGATTTCTTTAAAATTTGCGCAAAGCATCATGGGGAAAGAAAAAGGTGGAAGAGACAGTCGGAAGCGAAAGATTTGTTTTAATTTTATTTTCCTCCTGCTGGGAAACGACTAGCCTATTGCCAATGTAATATACATTGGGGCTGTATTATATTATTAGTAGGCTATGTGAACAGTTTTAGCTTGGTGAAAACTGTGGGTACACGTATTGTTCATGATCGCGATTGTGGATTTATTCTATGAAATCATTTTCAATAGAGATATACGTTAAGGAGATTCAGAATCATAGCTAAAAAGTTCATGCAGTCTCCGATAACTTTAACGCGAATTTGTCCTGTGACGTAGCCTAGTGAGCTAAAAAAGGGAGCTCCCAGCAAACATTTTTGTTTCTAAATGATGTCTAATAGATGTCTAATAGACGTCTAAACATAGTCGTCTTGGCTAAAACAAGGCTAAATTTGGTCTAGCTGTCAGTGAAAATCTATCTAAGAATATCCCAAAACTATAGTCGTCAAATTGATAGACCGACTTTATGTGTGTGTAAAGTCATTGACAAACTAGACAGACTTTAGTCGTCAATTTGATGACTAGTCTAGTTTTGGGCTATTTTTACGTCTGTTAGATTTTCACTGACAGCCCAAGACAAGTTTAGCCTTGTTTTAGCCAAGCTGTCTATGCTTAGATGTCTTTTAGACGTCTATTAAACAAAATTGATTGCTGGACTGTTTGGCTTGACTTTAATGTGTCGGCATGTTTTGATGCACTGTAGTTTAGATATAGTATTTATATACGTACTAAAGTGGTTATAGAAATGGTCAATGAACCAAAATACATGGTAACCCATTTTTTCTAGAATGAAAGAAACATGACTCATTTTTGTAAATTTTACCTGTGAAATGTCTTCATTGAAGTCTAACGATATATTGAATTAAAATCTTTTGTTTCACTAAGCCAAAACAGATCAGCTCTGTCATGAAAAGTTTGGAAAAAATACAAGCAAATGCCTTTTGGCAGTAATGAATTCATCATATAGGCCGCATCAAATGTCAGAAGACTCATTGGCGGTAAGAGGTATATCATAACACCTCTCAGAGAGCAATCTGAATCAGAATTAATTCATCATGTCATAGTGTGTTACATTCTGCTGTGTTGCCAAGTGATTTGATCTGTCCTTCGTTAGCTGTTAACCTTTAATCATGACTAATTTGTGCTGATGGAGGCTCTGGAGCCAGATTAGATTTGCCAAGGATCCCGTTTTAGTCAAATATGACATCAACTGGCGCGTTCGTGATATAAAACGAAAGATTCAAAGTCTTTCTCAGGATGTTTGCCTATAAAATTAATGAAAACCTTCACACCAATTGTAACATGAGGCCTAAATTGCAGAAATCAAAGCTTGTACACAGATGTGATGGCTACACCTGAAAAGCAAGTGGCAAATGTGACCACATGGGTAAAATTGGTCTTAATCAGTCTGTCACGCTGTGTCAGACAGTCAGGTAAAGGGATGTCAAAACCTAATTCTCTCAGGTCAAGAGGTCCCATCCCTGCACTGAATCTAGCTGTCAATTAAATGATCCAATTATGCTTCCAATTGGACGCGTTTCAGAGTTTGTCAAGGTCTTTTAATGTTGATGTTTTTGACCATGTGATGTAGAAACCTTCCTAAACCCTTCCAGAGAGATGCGGTTACTTGAAAAAAAAAACAGGAAAAACGTCTAATATTCATGCGTATCATCAAGTTATGGTAAATATATGACATTGTTAATGCACTTGTTTCTAATCTTTATTAGCAGATGACTTATTAAAATGGGATGTTGTTTGATATTTTGGAGGTATAGTGGCTGTTTTACTGACTAGTGTGCCCTCACCAGGACAAAAAGGAGACAACAGGTGAAAGCTAGAGGAGAAGGTGGATCATCTCATCAGATCACATTACAGCATGGAGGACATCTTGGAGCAATAAGGTTAATTTACTTTATTTTGGCTATATGACATATGGAGTGCTGGTATATTCAATCTTCAGTATAGGAAGTTCAACATGCAAGTTTGAGCATACAGAATGTCTCATATATGTTTTTTTAATATAAAAAAAGTTAAATCAGCATTACTGGAGATTTAATTTCAGTACCAGATTTTGAACCCATTGTACATCCTAGAC
This sequence comes from Danio kyathit, assembly GCA_903798195.1. Lineage (NCBI taxonomy): Eukaryota > Metazoa > Chordata > Actinopteri > Cypriniformes > Danionidae > Danio > Danio kyathit. The sequence goes on along the minus strand of LR812520.1, from coordinate 34,768,262 downwards.
ATATTTGAAAAACTCCTGATCAAAAGCTTGCAATGTTACAAACGATTTTAAACTTTAATTAGTAAGTGCAATCCCTCTTTTTCACATACAAAATGAAATATTGACAAACATATCAATAAATCTGAATAAATCATTGTAAATGTGGCGTACATCTGTGTCTGGAGTGAAGTGATGCTTTTCAGTATATGGGTTTTTAAAAAATTATTACAACATGCCGAGCCTTACCGCCATTTGATTGGATGAAAATCGTCCACTCTCATGGACTGCAAGTTTTAAATTAGATGAAATGCTCAGGAACCACAAAAAAACATGGGCTGACATGTGATGTCCATTGTAATGGACACAGAGTAGGATTAATGCTGTGACTATATTTGGTATGGGATTTTAGATTTTGTATTTTAATTTTAAACGCCTTAAATATATATTTTATAAGTTAGTGACTAATGACTACAATGGCCTTCAAATTGATTTAGTGCTTAAGAAACATTCATTTTTATATATATTGTAACAATTGAGTTGCATAATATGTTTGTGAAAACCTTTTTAAAGGAATATACTCAGAAAGGAAGCATGACATTGATTCAATGGACAGCATAAGACAATTTTACAAAAGATTTCCTTAAAATAATCTATTTTTAGCAAAATTATTAAATAATGAAACAAACATTATAAGTTCCAGTAATCCGTATTTGGAATGACCTAAATCTGATACTGAAGGCTACACTGAAAAAAATTATGTCTGCAAAATTGTTTGAAAAAAAAAAAAAAAAAAAAAAAAAAAAAAAAAAAAAAAATATATATATATATATATATATATATATATATATATATATATATATATATATATATATATATATATATATATATATATATATACATAAGTTGAATTTAAACTAATTAAATGTAAAAATATATAACATAAGTTTAAAATAAAAACTTAATTTGTTTGTTTAAAGGTGCAGTATGTAAGTTTGACACCCAGTGGTTGAACTGGGTATTGCACTCCTAGATCAAAATAAACACACGCGTGGGATGCCAGAGATTGAGTACAGGAGCGAGTGATTTAAACCGTGTTCTAAATAAAATCAACGACACGCGATAGAAGGAATTATGTTCCATATTAAAAGGAGTTTTAGTTCTAACCAACACCTCGAATTGAGATATTAGAAACGGTTTCTATTTCTCACAGCTGAACAACAGAAACCTATGACAGTGCACCTCAGGTAAGCCTCGTGTGTTTTATTAAGTGCTAAATGCTAACAATGTGAGTTTGAATGGATTCTAAACCTTACCGTTTCATGAGTGAGAGCTTATTCTGTGCTTCTGAAAGGCTATATTTACATTTTTGTCGTGTTTCGTCTGGTGCAAAGAGTCAAACTGCTGTTTGCGTGTTGTTAGAGGACACGAGATTACAATGTAACCTGCTCACCTAATGTTTACGTTCGTAATATTTATATCATTTGCTAATTAATAACCTCATGTGGAACTGAATCTGTCTCATTTCGACGTCTGATACTGTCCATTTCGGTCACGGGCGCATGCTTTCAGAGCCTTTCTGAATGAATGAATGAAATACGCTGTTTTCCAACAAGGCAACCCGGAGTGCTGAATTATAATTGGCTAAACTGGCATTCTGCAGGTTAACTTTACCTAAACAAAGACAGCGTTCCGGCACGGAAAAACCATTTTCAAAGCAGAATATCTGACTTTAGCATTGTTTTTCAGTTAAACAAGTATGTTCACTTAGGATGTTTCTTAAATATCTGCAAACATATTATGGTATTTTTATGCTTTAGAAGAATCAAAAACTTACATACAGCACCTTTAAATTCATCCCAAATAAATTGTTTACAACCACTTAACTTTAAAAAAATTTAGTAAATCCAAGAAATCATCTTTAAATAATTTTTTAAGTGTGGAGTAATGGCTGAATGATCTAATTATGCTAAATATTTAACTTTGCCTTAACAAAAATAAATTGCATTTTAAAATAGAAAACATTTTTGGACAGCTTTATTGTATTTTTGATTAAATAACTGTGATCTACAAAAGTGTAACATATCTTGTTCAAAAATATTAAATAATAAATATATAAAATGTTATTTGTTTAATACATTTTTTTTGTCTGAAAAAAATCACAGACAACCTAACTTATTATTGTTTAATAAGGTATTTAATCTTTTATTAGGCATAAATGTTCTTTTTCTAGCATTACATATACCAGAAACTGACTTTCAAACATATACCATTATATTTATTTACTATAAATGAATTTTTAATGATATTTTTATAAGTTTTAAAAATGTAACAGCTGATTCTAGTTTCCTTTATTTTGTCTCATGATCCTGCAAGCCATTGAAACTCATAATAGACCACTAATTTAAATATCTGACCACACGACTGCTGCACAGAGCAAATATTACATCGACTTAATGATTTGCAAATTGTGTACAGAACTTTGTTGTTTTGTTGCTGCATCAGCTATTTAGGTATGCCTTTGCTTTATAATTACATTTTTTACTTTGTAATCATATCCTTGGGCGATGTGTTTTTCATGATTGAACACCAGGGGGCAGGTTTGGATAACACAGCAGCCAAACAAAGTTGCATTAAAGGCCCAGCAAATTAAAACAAACCAATCCAAGATACATAATATTAAGAATGTTTCCATTACACATCCACGTTCCTGATCATGTAACATTTATGGCTTGAGAATGTGTGCATGTTGTAATAATATGGGTACATCGTTAGAAATCAATTTAATTGGCTCACAATTATATTGCATTGACTTATTAAAGTTCTGTGGAGTAGTTAAAAATTCAATCAAGTAACAGTTGAGCAATAGATGAGAGTCAAACATTTATCAATTACACTGTTCTTGTATTAAAGTTTAAAACCTAGAAGATCTTTCTCATTAATCAAGCGATATATGATCAAAATTATTGTGAAATAATGCTTTGATCATAATTGAAAAATTAATTGCTTGACATCTGCAGGGAAATAACACTTTGCAATATTTTAATGACATTGCAGTTCAAATGAGAGCAAACTTTTTTCTGCATTCAGTTATTAGTTCCAGATGCTGTTTTGAAACACACGATAATACAATATATTCATTTTTTTACTTAAAATAAAAATAAAATAATCTGCCATATTTTGTTTTTGTTTATTAACACTTTTAAACTGTAGCCTATATGCATTATTTAAAAAAAAAAAAAAAACATAAATATTGAACATACTGCTCAATCAAATCATAGGAATAAGTCAATATTTTATACTGTAATAATAATTTATTGTTATATAAAAAACAGTAAAAATCACTAATATATATATATATATATACACATATTTGTGGCGAAAACTCCGCAAGTATTCATCTTTTTTATCTGTATTTTGCTGACCACGTATTTAACATTTATTATTATCATTACAACTTCAGAAGATGGTCATGTTGCATTAATAAGTGAAGAGTTCAGATGGAAAAACCATTAAAAACCTCTGAAAGGTTGTTGTGTGTAGTTTGAGTCATTTTGCTCTTTGGGCAAAGAATAGATTGTTTTCATTGCCTTTAAAGTAGAATAACTGAACATAAACATATGTAGGCTTAAAAAAACGCAAATTTTACAGAAAATTTCAGATGGCACTTAAAGGGTTTTGCATCTAAACTCTTCAAGTATTTTTTACTTGGAATTGTTTATGTTTACAATGATTCTCTGAATCAATATTAAATATATAAACTTAAATAAAACCACTAAACTATCTTACACTGGCGATCATGAGACCTTTAGCCATTTCCAGTTATGTTTACACTGCTTTATTGTTTCTTTTGTTTTTAGGTAAGGTATAGTAACATTTTTTAATTTTTTGAAACTTTCTTTATTGTTTTTTAAACATTCAAACACAACGACTTACAAATTTGGTCCAACAAACATTCACACCACAATTGACAATATACAAACAATCCATACAGAAGTATAGTGATAATAGATTTATACAATTAAAAATAAAATAAAAAAAAATTACAAAAAGGAAACAAATAATAAAATTAATTCAATAATAATAAATAAAAAAACACAAAACTAATCTTCTTTTTAAATCTAAATTAGTCTAATCCTCTTCAATTTGACTATTTTTTTGTAGAATTTATGTTTTTAAAATAATCCACGAAAGGTTGCCAGATTTTATACAATTTGTTTTCTTTCTATTTTATGGAGAATCTGATTTTCTCCAGTTTTAAATGTTGCATTACATCCCTCATTAGATGTATATGTAGGAGCAACTTTCTGTTTCCAGTTTAATAATGTTAACCTTCGTGCTAACAGACAGACAAATGGAACTATGTTTTGTTCTGTACTGTTATCTCGAAATCAGTGATGCCTAGAACTGCGATACAGGATCTGAATCTATCAGTTTTTGACCTATTTTTGAGAATGTTAGAAAAATATTTTTAGTAACATATTTAATGATATCCACACATCATTTTTATGGTCATTTTATAATTGTTTTTGTAATTGCACAAACAGTATTGAACATCAGGCTTTATATTCCTTTCCATAATCTGTGCATGTACCTGCACTAAGATAAACAAACAATTAAAAAACATTCAAATTAGCCAATTAACACAAGTACAAGCTGACACATTAGATTTTGTTTTAAATACTTTGGCCTTGATTGTCTTTATTAAAGAATTATATTAAAATATGCATTAGGTAAGATTATATCCCTGCAAACAAACCTGTGCTTGTACTTACTTATAAGTGCCCTCAAAACAGCAGGTGTTTCTCATAAATTCTCAACAACACTGTTAATCACATAAATATCTCATTAAATTCATCAACGCATCTGTGTTTTTGAATCTGTTTCTACTATTTAAAAAAATCCCTAACCTGATTTCTTCGAGTAGGACGTGTTCTTGGATTAACATCTATAGTTGAAACCAGAAGTTTACATACACTCTAAAAAAAGGAACATAATAATTAAAAAAAAAATGTCTGATGGTAAATCATACTAAACGTTTACTATTTTAGGTCCGGATTACCTAAATCATTTACATTTGCTAAATGCCCGAATAATGAGATTTGACTATTTTTTTTATTACTTTCTAGACAGTCAAAAGTTTACATACATTTCCATGGTAATTTTTTAGCTTTGCTTTTACACTGTATAACTTTGGTCAAATGTTTTGGGTATTCTTCCACAAGCTTCTCACAATAGTTTGAAGGAATTTTGGCCCATTCCTCCTGACAGAATTAGTGTATTAGTCAGATTTGTTAAATGTCTTGCTCACACAAGCTTTTTCAACTCTGCCCACAAATTTTCTAAAAAATTGAGAGCAGGGCTTTGTGATGGCCACTCCAAAACATTCACTCTGTTGTCCTTAAAGCACATTTTAACTAATTTGGCAGTATGCTTAGGGTCATGGTCTGTTTGGAAGACCCATTTGTGGCCAAGTTTTAATTTCCTGGCTGATGTCTTGAGATGTTGCTTCAATATTTCCACATAATGTTCTTTCTTCATGAGGCCATCTATGCTGTGAAGTGGACCAGTCCCTCCTGCAGCAAAACAGCCCCACAACATGATGCTGCCGCCCCCATACTTCATAGTTGGGATGGTGTTCCTAGGCTTGTAAGCTTTTCCCTTTGCCCTCCAAATGCAGAGATGGGAAGTAACGAAGTACAAATACTTCGTTACTGTACTTAAGTAGTTTTTTTTTCTGGTATCAGTACTTTACTCCACTACTAATTTTTTTGACTACTTTTTACTTTTACTTCTTACATTTTTACACAAATATCTGTACTTTCTACTTCTTACATTTTTGAAACCACGGTCGTTACTTTCGTTTTTATGTGTTTGGTGGCGCGATCTATATTATTTCTTGTCATTGCGCAATAATATGAGCGCATTTTTGATGCAGTCAGTCTCTTTTTCCTCATTGCGCGCCTGCGTGCTGTAGCGCGCGGCTTCTTCAAGGCTATCGCACACCGTACATGGCCTAGTTCATGAGGATTACTATGAGAAAGGCTAGGATTACTACGCAGTGTCAGGGGGAAACGGCGAATTTAACATGACTGATGCTGCCCTGTTTACACGGTAATAAGACATCTTTTGCTCGATCGGATCACAGATAAACGAGACACATTCCAGTCAAAAACATGCTGTTTAAATGCTTACGCCTTTTTTTCCACTTCCGATCATACTGCATAAGCTTTCTCTGGTCTTTCAATCTAATACCGCGAAAAATAGTGCTTTTTTTGTAAAACAATCAAATACTTTATAAAAAATGTATGCATTGCGGTTTATTTCCTTTATTTCTGATGAGTTCATATTTCCTAATACAGAATTTATGCTGTTTTTCAGGTTTTATTGACTATATGATTTTACATAGGCCTATACTGTTGTCTTCAATTAATAATTTTTAACAAATATTTTACAACAACAAAGGTAGTTATACTGGGCAATTTATGTCTATGTTACCTGTCTTACCTGTGTATGTTGCTTTTAGCATAGAATAAATGTAGGCTATTACAGTTTTTCTCAGTCACTTTGGCACATTTCTCAGATCAGAACTGAAATTTGTAAAACAGTAGGCCTGTGTATTTCTCAAAACAACACGTATAAATAGCAAAACACCATGGATTACCTGCAAAAGCCAGTCTCCTGCTCAAAATTCCTCAGTTCATCTCTCAAAACTAAATTTCTGTGTCAGTGAACATGTCAGTGGCGTCAGAATGACATGTCCTTGTGTCATTGTATATGAATAAGACTCAAATTACTTAGTCATGTTATCAGTATCAGTGTACTCTGGAGGGCTGTTCTGGTGTAAACTATGGCAATATTTTTGCTGTTTGTACTGTAATTTGTTGCCAGATCATGTCATTCTGATACAGAAAGGAAAAGAGAGCACCGCATAGCACAAAGAAAAAACAAAAGTAAAAATGTGAACAGGACAACCTCCTTTTAGACCTTTATTAGAAAAAGTCAAGATTCACCTGGGAGAAATGTAAAAAATGCATTATGACTAAATATTAAGACAACTTGTTCAGGCATTTGAACGATTAAATGTTGTGGGGGGGAGACTATTCAACAGAGATAAAATAATACATGTTGATCAACATGACATGAGCAACTGATAATATAGGAAACATCAGAGAATTGCACATAATCATTTGCATGGATGAACAAAAATATTTGCAACTTGTTCATAAAGAGAAACTGCTTTCTGATGTGCACAAGTGACACAATGATGATCTGAAGATTGAACAGTGGGTTTAGAGAATTTCAATTCTGATCTGAGAAATGGACCAAAGTGACTGAGAAAAACTGTAACAGAATTAATGTTTATTCATTAAATAAAATAACCACAATCCCTGAAAAAACACTGAAATAGCAGGTTATATATGAGAGCTACTCTCTGAAGAGAATAAGAAGCTTTAGCCTAATGCAAAAAAAAAATCATTTGCAGTCATATCTGATAAGTATTTATTTTAGCAAAAGAAAAAAATCAATATATTTTGGACAGAATTCAGTGTAAAATGTAAGACATTATTTATAAAGATAGACAGAGTGTATCAACATGAATTGCAGCTGTTGTTTTTGATCTAACAGTGGCAAAACTACATGCTGAACACTGTAAGTTTGTGTCAGGATGATTACCTACCTATCTCACTCACTATCCTTCAGCTTCGTCCCTGATTTATCAGGGGTCGCCACAGCAGAATGAACCGGCAATTATTCCAGCATTTTTTTTACGCAGTGGATACTTTTCCAGCTGCATCCCAGTACTGGGAAACACCTATACACATTCACACACACACACTTATAAACTACTGCAAATTTAGTTGAATTATTATTCTCCTATACCGCATGTCTTTGGGACTGTGGTTGAAACGAGTACTTTTTACTTTTGTACATTTTTCAGGCGGTACTTCTTTACTTTTACTTAAGTACAAAAGTTTAGTCAGTACTTCTACTTTTACCAAAGTCGTTTTAAACACGAGTATCTGTACTTCTACTTAAGTAAAGGATGTGTGTACTTTTGCCATCTCTGTCCAAATGTAACACTGGTCATTATGGCCAAACAGTTCAATCTTAGTTCCATCAGACCACAGGACATGTCTCCAAAATTATTTTTTCCCAGTGTAATTTAGCAAATTGTAATCTGCCTTTTTTTGTTGATTCTGGCTTGTTGATTTTCCCATGTTGTCACATAAGGAAGCAGTGTGTTTCAGATTTTCCTTAAATACTATTCTACAGCTGTGCCTCCAATGAACTCAAATGTTGTCAATTAGCCAACCAGAAACTTCCAAAACCTTGACACCATCATCTGAGCTTTTTCAGAGGCATAATAATCTTATTGTATGTAAACTTGACTTTCAAGAAAACAATTTCTCAAAAAGATATCTCTCTCATTATTTTGCTATTAAGCATAACAGAAACAAATTTGATAATCCTAATTTACCTAAAAGAGAAAAAGTTTAGTCACATTAACATCTGACTTTTTTTTTTTTTTAAATGGTTATGTGCCTTTTTATATAGTGTATGTAAACCTCTGGTTTCAACTGTATGTTGATCTTGGAACAACATTCCAATAAGCCAATCAGAAGTAAGTGATACGGTTACCGTTTATGTTAAGTTAAGGCTTACGGTTAGGTTTATGTACTTCTACATGATTGTTATCCAACATATATTATTCCCCTCTGATTTTGTGAATAATTTACAGCTATGCTTGAGTTAGGGGTAGGGAATAGGTATAGGACTACATTTCCAAACAAAAATGGTGTTTCAGGATCAACATACCCGGGAACATCATGACGTGCTTAAAAATCATTATTTGAGGGTGCAAAGCTGACAAAAATTCAATGTTAAAGTTTCAAACATTTGACTGTTGGTTTAATGTTAATTCAATTTAAAAGCTTTGCTATCTAAGGTTCAACCTCAACAGCAGGTAACACGGTTTCAAATATTTTAGTTGTGTGAGAAGTTTATAAGTGGTAAACGAAAACACAAAATTAACTGTTGTAGGAAAGGTGCACTCACAAATGACACAATAAGACAAGAAATTCAGTCTGTTAAAAGCAAACAGTTCAATGAGCTATGCACTAAAAACAGTCCAAAAAAATATAAATTTATAGTCCATGAGTGTATATACAATCCAAAACAGTGATAATACACAAGTTTGCTAGAGTAAGTCCAGCAAAGGAATCATCCACAAACCAGAAAAGTTGGGGAGCTGGTACAGTGCATTCCCAATGGGATATATCGCCCTTTGAAAGATACTTCAGAGTGAAAAAATCAAGACTGCCATATTGAAGTGCCATTCCAAACCAAAGTGCTTAAAACCGTCCACTTCGAAGGGCCCTTTGTGATAAAAGATTTTGAAAAATATATCTGATGGACATTTTGGGCTATGATCCTGCGAGCAGGGAATTTGTCTGGTGTCACACAATGCACTCAATTCGAAAGGGCTCATCCCTCCGAAAGGGACCCTCCGAAGGGATTAGAACATATAGGGATCCGCCCTTCTGAATGGAACACATGGTTAGTAGCCCTATTGTGTTAGCCCCTGCTTCCTGTCAGATGGCTCATCTTTTTCCATACTGTTCTTAATGACACACACTAAAATGTTACGAGAAAATGGACTTACAGCATGGTAAAACATGTCTGTCATGTGTCAATATCACTCATACACAATTCTTTCATGCACACAAATAAGGGGAGAAACCATTTCAAATCTCAAATATTAAATTTTCAATCTTCAAACGTCAAAGTGGGGCCTGCCTATCCAGGGCCAGTATGGGCATAGTGAGGCTTCCTGGGGGCTTGGGCAGGCCAACTTTAATGGGCCAACATTTTTCCATTAAAAGTGCAGTATGTAAGTTTGACACCCAGTGGTTGAACTAGGTATTGCATTCCTGGTTCAAAACGCACGCAGGTTGCCAGATTGACGACACCAGCAGGAGCGTGCTTGACTACCAAGCCTAAAGGCTGATTTGATGCTGATTTAAGTCATGTTCTAAATAAAAGCAACAGCAAGCAATAAGGAATATTTTCCATATTAAAAGAAGTTTTGTTCTAACCAACACCTGAATTTTATATTTTGGAAACGGCTTCTATTTCTTGCAGCTGAACAACAAAAAACTGACAATGGTCACCTCAGGTACACCTCATGTGCTTTATTCTGTGTAAATGCTAACAATGTGAGTTTGAAGGCCATTTTATATGACATTTATTGCCATACTACTGAAAGCAGCAGCCGATAGTTCACCTCACATCTTGAAAATAAAATAAATCGTTTGAAATTGAACTTTAAAACTGTGACTCAAAGCCAACACATATCAGTGATTCAGCATCCACATATAATATTGTTAAAGAGGGTTAATATGTATTGATTAGATTATAAACCTTACCATTTTGTTGAAGTGCAGTGAGTGCATTATTCTGTGCGTCTGAATGGCTGTATTCAAATTTATGGTGTTTTTTGTCTGATGCAAGCAGCCAAATTGCTTATCACTGCAAATCACATAGCGTGTTGTTAGGACACAGGGTTACAATGTAACCTGCTCACCTAATGTTTACATTCATAATATTTATATTATTTGCTAATTAATAACCACCTCATGAGGAACTCTGAATCTGTGTCTCATTTCAGAGGCTGTTACTGTCCATCAAAGGTCGCATTTCGGTTGCAGACGAATACTTTGAGAGCCTTCCTGACTGAATGAATGAAATATGGTGGTTTATACCAAACACCAAGGCAAAGACAGACGTTCCGGCAATGAAAACATTTTATCTGCAAACATGGTATTTTTATGCTTTAGAAGAATGAAAAACTTACATACAACACCTTTAACCAAACTTTCAAAGACCCTGCACTGGCAGCCTGCTCGGGGCCTGAATGGTCTAGCCCAGTGCTTCTAAACCACGTTCCTGGAGGTCCACTAGCTCTGCACATTTTTCATGTTTTCTTAACCAAACACACCTGATTCAGATCATCAGATCATTAGCAGAGACTGAAAGACCTGTAATAGTGACAGAAAAGGGAGACATCCAAAACATGCAGTGTTGGTGGTCCTCCAAGAACGTGGTTGAGAAACACCGGGCTAGACCACATCAGGCCTTCATTGGTTTAATGTGGACTACTCACACAAATCCTGCCGTGAGCCAGCAGCTGTGGGTGTAATGACGAGCCAGACTGAGAGGGATCCATCTGCAGTATGTTTATTAAGCACAATGGAATTAGAAACAAGCACCAATATCTGGTATGCAAACTCACATCAATGTCAGGCATAAAGGATCTCAGGGCAGGCAGCAAACACTCGTTGGTTGTAGAAACAGGCATGGATCAGGGGCAGGCAGCGTAGGTCGAGATCGGGTAAGAGAGCAAGGGGTCAAGGCAGGCAGCGAGATCGATATGGTCAGAGACAGTCCGGGTCGGTAACAGGAGATCAAACAGGATGCAGGAATAAACGCTCGGTAATGTTGACTGGGCAAACAAGACTTCGCAATGAGGTGAGCGTGCAGGCTGCTTATATGTGTGTGTGTGTGTGTGATCAGAGTCAGGTGTATGGTAATCAGAGACAGGTACGGGGCTTCTGGGGGGTGTAGTGCTAAAAGTCCGGTGAGAGAGACCTCTGCTGGCCAGTGAGGGGAATGACTGGGACCGAGCTGGTGACAGTGGGACATACCTGGGCTAGCCTGCACTGGGCCTGTTGAGATTTGGTGTGTGCTTGCCAAAGCCCGCAGTGCCCACCAAAAGCCAGCATGGTCACTGCACAAGAATGTTTGCTGGGATGTTTAGATGATTAACCTTGGGCTACAGTAATTGTAACTGTTTTTGTCTGTTTTTAATCATTTATATTGTTTGTTTTTATTTTCTTATACTTGTCTCTTTTATTCCTGTTTATGTAAAGCACTTTGAATTACCATTGTGTATGAAATGTGCTAAATAAACTTGCCTTGCCTTACAGTAAGGTCTTTGCAAATTGATAGAGCAAAATCACACAAGAGGCATGCAATATGGCTCAATATGTAAGCATTGGTGCAAGTTTACAGGTTGTCTATGCAACATTACGATGGCACAAGTGTGTAAATAAAAAGAAACAATAAACAATGAGTCCTAAAACCCCTTTTATAGGAACTGGCTTTACTTCTGCTACAGATTGAGGGAAAGTCTCTGTTGCTGATTCCTAAAGCATCACTTAAGAAGTAAAGAAAGAGATGGGTGTCTATATCCTATATTGTTTTAGTAAGTCTGATGTTGTTTGTAAAACATTATCCCTCGGTTTCACAAACAAGGTTTAAGGCTAGTCAAGATTAAATTGCATGTTTGAGCTGTCTCAACTCAAAATAACTTGCAGTGAGATGTCTTAAAATACGTCAGTGTCATTTTTTTGCCTCCAGGTGTACACCAGTAATATATTTTTCTATGGCCATTTTATAAATATGGCTTAAATAGCCTAATTTATCGAAGGCCTAGTCCTGGCTTAATCTAAGCGATGTTTGTGAAACTGGGCCTAAGTCTCTTAGTAGACACTCATATATTGACCCCATATAATAAGAAAGAAAAAAGAAAGGCCTCATTCAGATTTGAGAACATCGTCTAAACCTATGTGAAGTTATACATGTTATCAGAATATAGTTCCTAGTCTTAAATTAATTATGACCCATATGTCAAAAATAGGGTATTTTTAATGAAGCAGGTTGTAAGTTGGGCAGGCCAGATATTTTAAAGGGCACCTATGATGAAAATCATCTTTTGTGAGCTGTGGACAGAACTGTAGGTATGGAGTGTCCCCTGTAATATTGGAGTGATAGAAACACAATAAGTCTCTTTTTTTTATTTCCATATATTTTTCTTTATTAAAATAAGATCCAAATCCCTCCCATTTTGAGGCCCACCGCAACGTGATGTAGGAGTGTGGTTTCTCCACCCACCGACTTGATTGACAGGCGCGTATTAACATGTCTCCGTAGTAACGTGTATAATCATACCAACAAGACAGGACGTGCTCAAAGCAACCGGGATTAAAAGATCTGTTCAGCTCTCTGTGATCATCAGTCATCATCAAATATGATCTCGAATGAGTTTCAAATGTTTTTAAAACAGTGCATGTTTGTAATGAATTACAGCAATTTTACTGTATTTAATTGATCACCACAGCCGCATGTCAGTACAATTATAAAAGAAGACGATTTAATCCCGGATTGTGGAAGTTAAATCAGGTTTATTTTGTACATTAACATAACAGATATCCATACAGCAGTGGATATTAACGTGTATCCTGTCACATTTGCTGTGCAAAAACAGTGCAAAGCTAAACGCGAGCGCTGTGTGTGTGTGTGTGTGTGTGTGTGTGTGTGTGTGTGTGTGTGTGTGTGTGTGTGTGTGTGTGTGTGCGTGAACGTTGTAACGATAATGTGTGCGACTCATCATTGCAGAAAGGCTTGATTAACTCCACAACAAATAGATCAAATAATCACTGGTAAAGTTCTTACTGTAGTATTTCTCACAAACGTGAGATCTGCTTCTTTCATGTTTGTCACTGTGCTGTTCGTTTGACACTTGAGATTAAGGCACACTCTGACAGGCACGTGGTGGCTCAGTGGTTAGCACTAGCACTGTTGCCTCACAGCGAGAAGGTCGCTAGTTTGAGCCCTGGCTGGGTCAGATGGCATTTCTGTGTAGAGTTTGCATGCTCTCCTCGTGTTCACGCGGGTTTCCTCCGGGTGCTCCGGTTTCCCCCACAGTCCAAAAACATGCGTTATAGGTGAATTGAATAAGCTAAGTTGTCTGTAGTGTATGTGTGTGAATGCACGAGTGTATGGGTGTTTCCCAGTGTTGGGTTGCGGCTGGAAGTAAAACATATACTTTATAAAACTATATAAGCTGCGTCTACCTGAAATTAGCAGATCTGCACCAATATACCGCCCTGGTAGGACTATCGTTCCGTCCACCAAGGATGAATTCATAAATAACTTACCAGATCTTTCCTTATTTCGAAATACACCCGCAAACGCAAATGACCTTGATGTAGTAACCAGCAATATGGATGCCGTCTTTACTAACACACTAAATACAGTGGCACCCATCAAATTAAAAAAGGCTAGAGAGAATAAAACTACACCATGGTACAATAATCATACTCGCGCTCTCAAAACAGCAACCCGTGCTCTAGAACGTAAATGGAAAAAAAACTAATTTAGAGGTTTTTAGAATTGCGTACAAAGACAGTATGTCCAGCTATAGGAGGGCTCTCAAATCTGCCAGGGCCGAGCACCTCCGCAAACTGATTGAAAATAACCATAACAATCCTAGATTTTTATTTAGCACCATTGCTAAACTAACAAATAATCGATCATCTTTGGAACAAAATGTCCCACCGCAAATCAGTAGTGATGACTTCATGAATTTTTTCAGTGATAAAATAGAAGGCTTTAGACAGAAAATAGAAAATGTTAAACTTTCTGCACCACCTCATACTCCAGATGCAGAAATATTTTCACTGAATCAAAATAACCTACAATGCTTCAAAATCATAGAACAGGAAGAGCTAGATAAAGTTATAAATAGTTCTAAATCAGCTTCATGTATGTTAGATCCAATTCCAACAAAATTACTGAAAGAACTGATACCTATTATAGGAGAACCTCTCCTTAATGTTATCAACTCTTCTTTATCTTTAGGCCATGTTCCAAATCCTTACAAGCTAGCTGTTATTAAGCCTATTATTAAGAAACCACAACTGGACCCGAGCAACTTAGCTAATTATAGGCCTATTTCAAATCTTCCGTTTATGTCTAAAATACTAGAAAAAGTTGTTTCTACCCAATTATGCTCCTTTCTGCAGACAAACAATATTTTTGAAGTGTTTCAGTCAGGCTTCAGGCCTCATCACAGTACAGAAACCGCATTAGTAAAAATAACCAACGATTTACTCTTAGCTGCTGACCAAGGGTGCGTCTCACTATTAGTTCTACTCGATCTTAGCGCCGCATTTGACACCATTGACCACAATATTCTCATAGACCGCTTAAATTCTACAGGTGTCCAAGGTCAGGCCCTTCAATGGTTTAGGTCATACTTAGCTGATCGTTACCAGTTTGTGAATATTAATGGACAGCTTTCACAAGTCAGGCCAGTAAAGTACGGGGTCCCTCAAGGATCAGTTTTAGGCCCTTTGCTGTTTACAATATACATGCTTCCCCTGGGGGACATTATTAGAAAACACGGGATCAACTTTCACTGCTATGCAGACGATACTCAATTATACATTTCAACTAAACCTGATGAGATGCCTGAACTGTCTAAGCTAACTGAGTGTATTAAAGATGTTAAAGACTGGATGACAAACAATTTTCTTCTCTTAAACTCAGACAAAACAGAATTATTACTTATCGGGCCTAAATCCTGTACACAGCAGTTCTCACAACTCGACCTGCAATTAGAAGGATACAAAGTTAGCGTTAGCTCTACTATAAAAGATCTGGGTGTCATATTAGACAGCAATTTAACATTCGAAAATCATATATCCCATGTCACAAAAACTGCTTTCTTTCATCTGAGAAATATCGCTAAATTGCGAAGTATGCTATCCATATCAGATGCAGAAAAACTAGTCCATGCTTTCATGACTTCTAGGCTAGACTACTGTAATGCTCTGTTTGCTGGCTGCCCAGCATCCTCTATAAACAAACTTCAGCTAGTGCAAAATGCAGCTGCCAGAGTTCTTACCAGATCTAGAAAATATGATCATATCACCCCAATTTTATCCTCCTTACACTGGCTGCCTGTTAAGTTTCGTATTGAATTTAAAATATTACTCCTTACCTATAAAGCTTTAAATAATCTAGCTCCTGTTTATCTAACCAATCTCCTGTCTCGCTACAATCCAACACGCTCTTTAAGATCTCAAAACTCAGGGCTTCTAGTAGTACCTAGAATATCAAAGTCGAGTAAAGGAGGTCGAGCCTTCTCATTTATGGCCCCTAAACTCTGGAATAGCCTTCCGGATAATGTCCGAGGCTCAGACACACTCTCGCTCTTCAAAACTAGATTAAAGACCTATCTTTTTAGCAAAGCATACACTCAGTGCAGGACATAGCGGTATGACGCATGATGTGCCCCACACAGGATTTTGCTTATTGTTTTTATACACTATGAACAGCAGCTACGCTAATTATTATCCTTATTCTGTATTTCCACCTGGGGGTTCTCATCCCGAGGCCCTCAGACTATGCAGTGCCACTGATGCGATCCAAGACCAGTGACGAGATGATCCTAAGGTTTTCTGGACCAGGCCGTATCCTGAGCAGCTGCTGTGGTGGTCATCGTGGAGTGAGAGCCTGAGACTGACCCCTGTGACGCTCCAAGGAGAGACGAGTCTTCGCTGAGGTCCAGCTTCATGCGCCTAGACTGCAGCTCTGCACAAGACGTTTGGCCACAGGAGAAATGGTCGTGCCCAACTGAGCCTGGTTTCTCTCGAGGTTTTTTAAATCTTCACTTTCGCCAATTGGTGAAGTTTTTTACTCGCCGCTGTCGCCACTGGCTTGCATGGTTCGGGATCTGTAGAGCTGCGCATCGATGGATTTGCTCTTTAGTGTTTGGACTCTCAGTAGTGATTATTAACCCACACTGAACTGAGCTAAACTGAACTGAACTTAATCTATGAAAACTGAACTGAACTGACACTGTTTCAATTCACTATAATCTTCCATGTGAAGCTGCTTTGACACAATCTACATTGTATAAGCGCTATACAAATAAAGATGAATTGAATTGAATAAAACATATGCTGGATAAGTTGGCAGTTCATTCTGCTGTGATGACAGCATGAATAAAAGGACAAAGCCGAAGGAAAGTAAACGAATAACAGAAGATGGCTTTAAATATCTTAAATATATATCTGGATTTAATAAGTTTTCCCCTAAAACAGGCAAGGATAAATGCAGTGTCATTATTTCTATTTTTTCCAACAATAAAGCACTTGAATGAGATGAGCTTGTACTCCTGACTTTAAAAAGTATATTTCAGCTATCATGTGAACGCTGTTGTTTTTACTATCATTTGTCTCTGGATGATTGTTTATATAGGCCTGAATACAACTGATGCAACTGTAGGCTACTAAGATGATAAATCCATATCAAATTCAAATTGAGCCTCAATGAGAGCTATATAAATGTGTTTTGTGTCAAAAAGAAAATGATCAATGAGTTCATTTCCTCTACAAAAAGAATTGCAGAGAATAGTTTCTGCATTATCTCTGCTCTTTAACAATACGGTGATAGTTTATCTCTGCAAGTAAACATGTCGTATTGTAACAATAGAGAATCTTGAATATGTATGACTAACTTGTTTTATTAAAAGCCATTCTGTAAACCACAAAGCTGTTTTGATCTGTTTTGAGATTTTTACACACCACAGTCAATTTATTATGCAAAAAAATCAATGCAAAACACAGAAAATCTGTGCAAGACTGGAATTTATTGACTTCCACTTAAGAAAGGTCATGGATCACCCCCACACACACAAAATCTTTAGCTATCGGCAGCACGAAGTAAGTGGCGAGCCATAAACTGCATTGAATGAATGTCAGACGTGATGTTTGCCACAGAATGGATCTGATCCCTTGCTGTTTTCTCAACATTCAATAAAATATGCTTTATATTTGTTGGAGAAGATGCCGTTTCCCTGGTTACCATCCACAAAGGCATGTCTTTGTGCTGTCTCTTTATTTCTAAAGGCTGAAGAATATGAACATTATGAAAAGTTAATTTCTGAATTCCACAAATCCCAGCTCACTGGTCTCAAATCACGACAGAGCTATGAAAGGAGTTTAAAAATAGCACATTTTCTCACTTTTATTAAAAAAAAAAAAAAAAAAAAAACTTAAATGTTTTAGGTGCATCTGTTCTTGGTAAAGCTACATGAATTAGCCGATAAAAACGTTCCCACAACACTGGTCATTAAATACACAGTTAAAAAAAAGAACATTTATAAGGTTTAAAAGGTTAAAAAATGGCAGCTGTGGTTAAAACTGTCAAATAAATTGTATTTTGAATGTGGTGATGAAAAATTCATATAATAAAACAACTTTTCTCACTAGCAGAGAAATATACTAATATTTAGAAGGTTCTCAGTGTCATTCCAACAACTATTAAACCATCATGATAGAATTAAAGGCGCATATGTAAGTTTGACACCTAAATAGGTATTGCACTCCTGGACCAAAACAAACACAAGCGCAGGTTGCCAGATTGAGGACAGGAGCAAGTAAATAAAACTGTGTTCTAACCAAAAAAAAAAAAAACAACGACACCTGATAAAAGGAGTATTTTCTATATTAAAAGGAGTTTTTGTCTTAACCAATACCTCGAATTGATATATTAGAAACGGCTTCTATTTCTTACATCAGAAAACTGACAATGATCACCTCAGGTAAACCTCGTGTGATTTATTCAGTGTTAAATGCTAACAATGTGAGTTTGAACAACATTTTACATGACATTTATTGCCATATAGGCTACTGAAAGCATCAGCAGATAGTTCACCTCAGATCTTGAAAATAAAATAAACTGTTTGAAATTTAACTTCGCCGGCAGCTAGCTCTCTGCAACTCTCACATGGTCGCCCACTGAAGCTAAGCAGGGCTGCGCCCGGTCAGTACCTGGATGGGAGACCACATGGGAAAGCTAGGTTGCTGCTGGAAGTGGTGTTAGTGAGGCCAGCAGGGGGCGCCCAACCTGCGGTCTGTGTGGGTCCTAATGCCCCAGTATAGTGACGGGGACTCTATACTGCTCAGTGAGCGCCGTCTTTCGGATGAGACGTTAAACCGAGGTCCTGACTCTCTGTGGTCATTAAAAATCCCAGGATGTCCTTCGAGAAAGAGTAGGGGTTTAACCCCGGCATCCTGGCCAAATTTGCCCACTGGCCTCTGTCCATCATGGCCTCCGAACCCTCCCCATATCATAATTGGCTTCATCACTCTGTCTTCTCTCCACCAATCAGCTGGTGTGTGGTGTGCGGTCTGGCGCAAAATGGCTGCCGTCGCGTCATCCAGGTGGATGCTGCACACTGGTGGTGGATGAGGAGATTCCCCCCAATGTGTAAAGCGCTTTGAGTGTCCAGAAAAGAGCTATATAAATGTAAGGAATTATTATTATTATTATTAGAACTAAACACATATCAGTGATTCAGCATCTACATTTAATAATGTTAAAGCGGTTTAATTTGTATTAAATAGATTATACACCTTACCATTTTGTGAGTGAGTGCATATTCTGTGCTTCTGAATAGCTGTATTTAAATTTCTGTCATGTTTCATTTGGTGCAAACAGCCAAATGGCTTATGATTGCAAATCTCATCACGTAGCGTATTGTTAGGACACAGTGTTACAATGTTATCGGTTCACTTAATGTTTACGTTCGGAATATTTATATTATTTGTTAATTAAAACCTCATCTGGAACTGTGAATCTGCATCTCATTTCGGAGTTTGCTACTGTCCACCGGAGGTCAAATGAAATACACGGTTTTCCACCAAGGCAACCTGGGGTGCTGAAATGCTAAACTGGCATTGGGCAGGTTAAAATTACCAAAACAAAGACAGCGTTCTGGCACGGAAAACACATTTTTAAAACAGAACATCTATAACTTTTTTCAAAACAGAAAAAATATATTAGACATAGTAATATCCAGAAAAAAAAAAAAGTAAAGTGTCATGCAGGGAAACCTGAAAAGTCAATTTATGTTTGTGCACACTGTAATAATAATTTCATTTCTTTGGCTTAGTCCCTTACAGCCCCGTAGCCAGGGGGGTTCGAAAGCCCTCACTGACAAAGGTCCAGAAGTTGTCCCATATATAAACTCATTTGGTATGGGAATTTTTATTTTGTTAGGAAAGTTAGTTTGCGTTTAAATTAGTTATTGGATTGTTTTTGTTTATTTTTGGACTCCCATATACACTTAAAAAAAATTTTTTTTGCTTGTTCAAACTACTTATTTAAAATGAGCTGAAACAACACAATTCTTGAGATTTTATTGGGAGAACTTATTTTTTTTTAATGTTCAATCCACATAAATTTGTTAAAAGTGTTATGTGGAACCCTTCATTTTTTACAGCTTATTATGCTTTATTACTTTTGTTTTTAGTATTATGTTCTTTAAAATTATATTGACTTTTTTTTCCAGATGAAAAAAATAAACAAAAATGATTGTCTGATGGTGATCAAAAATTTCATCAAGAATGTGCTGTTGTCTGATAATTCTGTGTCTGGAGATCATTAACTTAAAATACTCTCCCCTCTTTCTTTATTTGTTCGTTCCTATTTTTTTAACCCCTAGATTTTTGAGGAACACTTATTTTAACTGCTATGCCACCATAATTGTGATAATAACCCATTGAAAAAGACTTTAAGACCTGGCGGAATACTCTGTTGACAGTCCCTTCGCCATGACTTCAGCTAACCAGTTTTAAACAATGCAAACAATTTTTTTTTATAGTCTAACATCCAGCTGTGCAAGAAAACAATCTGACGTAAGTGAGAGCATCTTTCACTATACTGACCTGTGTTGTTGTTGAATAGAGAAAACATTTTACAATTAACTTTTATTCTAAATCTTGAACCTTATTCTTGCAACAAAAAAATGACCAATAAAAAGGTGTGAACCACGAGCAACCAAATACATGACAATAGGCTACAGTTTTAATTTAAAACTTTAACAGATTCTTATTTTTTCTAATGATAAATGATGTGATAAATGTTGTATTTTAAAAATAAGTAATTATTCATATTTATTTATTCTAAATTTTTAGGAAATATTTTTGGTGCATCAAAAAGTGTTATGAACACTTGACCAGCTAATCCAGCTAAAAATTGTGTTTAAAATGTCACTAACGCTGTATTTAAATTTCATAATTAAATAGAAAATGAGTTGAATAACTGCAAAAAGGTCTAGTGTATGTATAGGGAGGGGGGGGGGGGGGGATGTATGTACTTCACAGCTGGAGAGGCTAGAGTTATCATCTGTTTTTTCAAATTCTATACAATTTTGAGAATACAATTCTGCCAAAACCATGTACACTCTTAAAAATAATGGTCGGAAAACAGTTTCCGCAGAAGTGCTGTAAGAACCTTTTTCTTAAAGGGCACCTATGATGCAAGATAAACTTTTGGAAGCTGTTTGGACAGAACTGTGTGTAGTATAGTGTGTTCACAGTCATATAAATACTTAAATAATTATTCGAAGTCATTGTTTTCATGTATCACTCTGAAGTCTCCATAAACAAGCTAATTAAATAACTTAAACTCAAGATAATCTTCCATGTTAATTCATTTGACAAGTAACTTTGTATTGTAGCAGGATAACACATTTCTAACATTCAAGTACATCAAGGCACATTTTTGCACCTGTAAACTTTAACAGACGCGATTGAAGTCAACTTTTTTGCCCTCCTGTTAACTTAAAATAATGTTTTCCAAGTGATCTTTAGAAACAAAGGAGATTTTCACATTATTCCCTATAAACCAAAAAAAAAAAAATATTCTGGAGTCATAATAAGTCTTATTTCTTTAGTTTATTTCTTAAATAAAAGCAGTCTTAAATTTTTTAAAGCCTGTATTATTAGCCTCCTTAAGAAATATTTATTGTATATTTTTTGACTGTCTACACAACATACATGTTATACAATAACTTGACTATTTATTCCAATGTTCCTAGTTAACAAGTCTTTAAATTACACTTTAATCTGAATCAAAGACTACACAATACTTAAAGGGACTTTGTCTGAATTTTATACAGTCATTGGTCTGAATACAACTTGCAAAATCTTGCAAAATAACTAAAATATTCTGCACTGACTGTCACCATGGGAAAGATAAAAAGTAGTTATTAGAAAATAAAACTATTATGTTTAAAAACGTGTTGTAAATAATCCTGTGTTTGAAGACTCGTGCTTGATGTCACGACTGAAAACAAAAATGAATGAAGGCAAAACTAAACGAGTTGAATATTATACATGAGCGTGACTGAAAACTAAATTTAATCATTGTGTTACATCTGTTCTCCGGTACTTGCCGACTGTTTGTAAATTCAAGACTGCATTTCTTAACGTAAAACTATGTATGCAATTTCTGATTAGTTATGGCCTCTGCAGTATCGTCACTGACAGAGAGAGCGAGAGCGCGCGATAGAGGCCTCAGTCAGTGTTGCCAGATTGGGCGGTTTTGACTTCGATTGCATGCATGTATGTGCATGGAGATGGTGCAAAAAAGAAGTGCCCCAGTAAAAGCTTTGAGAAAATTTACTTGCAAGTGTATTCATTTAGAGTGGTTATCCCAGAATAAACATGTTAGAGGCCATTCACATTTGGCATCTTTTGCACACGCAAGTTTGTTATTCTCTATGTGCAACCGAAACAATGCTGATGAAAACAAATTGACGCGTGTGGACAGAAAGCCATTCCCGCGCGCCTCACACGTGCTGCTCCTGATCCCGGTTGTTTACATGCACGCCGATATGCTTCGACATGCAAGTCAACAAAACTAAAGTTTATATGATGATGATGCTACTTTGACTAAGCATGGCTATGAAGCAGAAAGAAGGAATAATGAGTCAGGGAGGTAACAAAGGCTTCATAACATTAATTATCGTCCATGAGTTGGGTCTAAGACAACAGATAATTCTATAAAACATTTATTTTTTTGTATTCTATAGAACTGTCGTATTTATTATTTATGCAAAAGACTTAGAATATTACTTCAGTTATGTCTTTACATTGTTTTTCAGTTACATTTAGGATTGAATAATAATTGTATAATTATAATAATAAACAAATTGTTATATTTATTGAAAATATCTAAATATATTTAAATGTATTTATAATAATTATTTTAAATGTATATATTTAAAATATATATTTAAATATTTAAAAAAAATATATAAAGTCAACCACATAGTGTCTTTATTTCTTGAGGGATGGAGAGGGGGTATGTTTGGGGTGGTTTCGCCCAGGGTGCCATTTACACTAGAACCACCACTGGAGGTAACAGTGCTAACCACTAAGCCACCGTGCCACCCTTAATGATAATAACATATCTTATATAATAATTGTAATAATGTATATTAAAGAAATTTAGTTTTAACCAGGTTGCAGGTTTTTAATGTAGCTTTTCACTGTTTTTGTTACAGTTGAAATCACGGCTTTTCTACAGTGTATAGTATATCACTTAGAAGGAGCTCATTTCATTTGAAACTGTCTGTGTTTTTCCCCCACAGCAGGCTATGGGATTATTTAAGCCAGACTACTTAAATATAATTCCTGTGCCCTGTGATCTCTCATGTTTGGTAATTAGAATAATTTATTAAACCACATAGTGTGCAATAGGTAAAAAAAATAGGATGGTGTATCTGTTTATTTCCCCTGTGAGTCAGAGATGTTTGGCTGTCTCTTTCTATCCCTTGCATCTCTGCTATAAAGGGGAATGTGCCATTTAGGCAGGTGTCACATCCATTATTCATGTCTCTATTCCAACAACAAATTTCTTACCTGACGCTTCACTCCAATTAGTCCTGAAAATGTCTCTTTTCGCTCCATTTGCAGCCAACTGAGCCTTTGGTCTGCCAGTCTCTTGTCTGTGTATTCATGGATTTCAGCACGTTTAAGAAGAAACTGTTCAGTAAAATAAGGTACAGTTGATTTACAGAGACAGCTTAATATGAGTCCTTGCTGCAGCTGAAGTTTCAAGCATCTTCATTGAAGGTGAATGAGAGCATAGTATTAGAGTTGAATAGAGACATATCCATTCAATGGCTGAATCGTTTGTCTTTAAGGGTTAAATATTATGCAATTTGTCAAGATTGCTTCTATTGATAATGCCATTTCCTCGCATACTGATGAACACTTCATGTACAAGCGGGCATGTCAGACAGGGATGGGAGTGAATTAAAATCCAGGCTCTTTTAAGATGTCAAGTAGCCCAGTGTAATTTGCACTGACATTACAGGGGAAATAAGTGCTGCTGATGCATTTTTTTTAGAAGTAGAGATGACTTCAGGCACTGTCTAAATTGCATGTATGTACTTCACAGCTGGAGAGACTAGAGTTATCATCTGTTCTTTCAAATTCTATACATTTTTGAGAATAAAATTCTGCCAAAACCATGTACACTCTTAAAAATAATGGTCGGAAAACAGTTTCCGCAGAAGTGCTGTAAGAACCTTTTTCTTAAAGGGCACCTATGATGCAAGATAAACTTTTGGAAGCTGTTTGGACAGAACTGTGTGTAGTATAGTGTGTTCACAGTCATATTGGAGTTATATAAACACAACAAGTCTCTTTTTTTGTTAAATTTCTCAACGTTCAAATAGGATACAAATCCCAGTGATTTTGAGGTCCACTGCAATGTGATATATGAGTGTGGTTTTCCCCACCCACTGAATTGATTAACAGGCACATATTAACATGTCCACAGAACAGGATTTGCAAAGAAACTGGGATTAAAAAGATCTGTTCCAACTCTCTGTGATCAGCTGCACCTCAGAATGAGTTTTACCGGCTTTTTTTACAAACATTTTTAAAACAGTGCATGTTAGTAATAAAGAAAACACAGTAAAATTACTATGTAATTCATAACCGCTGAAACTTTACAGACACATTATTAATATAGATTATTTTTTGTAATGTAATGTGTGTATTTATATAGCACATTTATTGTGTAAGGCTATACACCTAGTGCTTAATTTGAGCTGGATCTTGCCGGATGCTGTTCCGGAAAATGTCAGATATTCATGTTTTGCGTTCTGGTATTTATTTTAATGGATCCGGCATTAACTTGTGCGTGGTGAACACCTGTGTGTGTGTGCACACACATTACGATATCACC
Organism: Danio kyathit; assembly: GCA_903798195.1. NCBI lineage: Eukaryota > Metazoa > Chordata > Actinopteri > Cypriniformes > Danionidae > Danio > Danio kyathit. Next base: position 34,743,383 of record LR812520.1, on the reverse strand, counting down.
ATGTGCCCGCTAAAGCAAAGTCATGTTTAACTGTTATCATGTTTAAATATTTTCAGCCAATCTGCTTTCTTATGTTTACAATCATTGGTTGGTGATTGTTTCACGTGCAGTGAACAGCAAAAATAAATAATGGCATTGTGGCCCATCTAAATAATATTTGTATTTGCAAGATGGCATAGAGACAGTCAAGCATATTTTCATTTTTAAAAACTATTGTTATTGAGCCTGATCAAAAGAGATCTCGAGAAGATGGAACTGCGAGAATGGATCAGGACAGCGGGAGACAGAAGCAAAGCGATCTTAAGTCAGTCAGAAAACATGACAGAAAAGGGAACTGTGCGCTCTTCTTGAAAATTAGACTAAGTAAAGCCCTGCTCACACTGTGTCATCTGAGACAAATTTGGGAAATCCTAAAAGATTCCTGAAATCCTAGCCTAAAATCTGCGATCTTTGATCGTTGGTTTGACATGTTCACAGACACCCGCTTAATGCCTGTTTCAATTAGATTTTTCATCCGATGAAGTTCTGGCAGTGTCCGAAGATTTCAGACACTCAGAAATGAGTTATTAAAACTATTATGTTTAGAAATGTGTTGAGAAAATCTGCTCTCTGTTAAACAGAAATTGGGGATAAACAGGGGGTCTAATAATTCAGGGGGGCTAATAATTCTGACTTCAAATGTATATATATATAATCTGACTTTTATTTACTACCCCTTGTCTTTCTAAACAAAAGTTTAAAAATATACAAATCCCCACAGAGGAGTATTCATAGAACAGTGATATAATACAGATACTGATCGATTTCTTAGGTACCTTTTCAACTGCTTGTTTAATGAAAAAATCAGCCAGTCATGACAGGAATTGCGACATGCATTTATGCTTGTAAACATGCATACATATGTTAAGATGATCTGGATGGTGAAATTCAAACAGAACATTGCAATGGAAGGGTCATTTAAGTGACTTTGGTCTTTCAGAAATGACAGATCTTCTGGGATTTTCAACACACAACCATCTCTACTGTTAAAAGACAAGGGCTTTTGGTTTTTGCACAGTGATAAAAAAAGATAAACTAATCAATGAGTAGCAGTTCTGTTGGTGCCAGATGTAACAGGAGAACGACTAATTTAAGCTGATAGAAAGGCAACTAGTAAAGAAAGCAACTCAAATTAAACTTTTGCTAATTGTTTAATGGTTACTTCAAGCAGAATAACACTTTGTCACAAAACTCAAATCCTCTCAAAGGTTTCTTGAACATGACAATGAGTTTACCAGATCTCAGTCCAACAGGGCACCTTTGGGATGTGCTGTAACAACTCACATACTGTAGATTCAGCATTCATATCTTGAAAACTGCAGTCATGGTGGCATAATGATACTAGAAATTTGTTCCATATCAAAAAAGTCAGTAGTAACCATTTGAAGTGAATCAAAAACTTTAATCAACGTTGCCCTAAAACTTCTCATCAACACCCTTTTATGTTTTGGGACAATTTTAAATATTTTCATCCACTTTAAATGTTGACTATTGTTTACAATACATATACTGATGGTGGTTTTGGTATTACACTCTATAAAATGCTGGGTGTTTTTTTCTTTAATTAATCATTTAACCCAGTGGTTAGCTGGCATTATTTCTACAGTATTATCACATGACTCTCAGAATTCATTCCCACTTATTGGTCAATCACAACATTCCAAGAAATGTTTTTCATTGATAACAACCAATTAAATTAATAACAAGCTCATCCACATATATGTGTGTGTTTATCTGCCACACTGCTGTTCATGACTGTTTGGGACCACCTTTTTGGAGCCATTTGTTAAGAACTATTTTTCTTTCGGCAAGCTTTACATTTAAAGGTAAATTATTACAGCTCAGACCAGTTTTGTTTCTAATTACTTTTGTGGCAAGCTGCCGTGTAATAAGTGGGACAATGTCAGGCTAATCTCATGAGGAAATGTAACAACTGTATTTTGTATTGTCAGAAGATTGACAAATTAGCAACTAAATAAAAAAGTTACAAATTGTGTTGGATAATGTACACTATCTGACAAAAGTCTTGTTTCCTATCCAAGTTTTAGGGGCAACAAATAATAACTTGACTTCTAGTTGATCATTTGGTATCAGAAGTGGCTTATATGAAAATCAAAGGCCTCTAGATTCCACTTATTTTACCAAAATAAAATATGATCATGCCTTGATTTTTAATTATTTAATTAGGACAGTAAGGTCTGACTTTGCTTAGACAAAAGTATTGTCACTTAACAGGAATAATGTACACAGAATATAAAGTCATGGTGCAGTGGAAAAATAATGAATACTGTGTATGACTCCCATGAACCTGGACGACTGCATCCATACATCTCTGCAATGACTCAAATAACTTATTAATAAAGTCACCTGGAAAGGCAAAGAAAGCGTTCTTGCAGGACTTCCAGAGTTCATCAAGATTCTTTAGATTCATCTTCAATGCCTCCTCCTCCATCTTACACCAAACATGCTCAATAATGTTCATGTCTGATGACTGGGCTGGCCAATCCTGGATCACCATGCCCTTCTTTGCTTTCAGGAACTTTGGAAGCTGAAGTATGAGAAGGAGCGCTATCCTGCTGAAGAATTTGGCCTCTTCTATGGTTTGTAATGTAATGGGCAGCACAAATATCTTGATACCTCAGACTGTTGATGTTGCATTCACTCTGCAGATCTCTCGCACGGTCTTCATACTGAATGTAAACCCAAACCATGATTTTTCCTTTACCAAACTTGAGGATGCACAATATGTTTTATTTATCAAAATGACGGATTTTTGGTTTTCTGCTGTTTGAACAAATGTCGTTATTTATTCTTCTCAACAAGCCATGTGGATATCAATTAAAACTCTCAAAAGCAAAGAAAGAGAAAGGGGGAGAAAAATGTTTACTATCACAGAAGCTAGGATAGAAGGTATGTGTTTTTTCCATTACTATTGTTATTAAATCATCATTATATTACCTTTGTCATCATTGATATCTCTGTTGCTGTCATCACAGAATACTTTAATCGTCACCAACTTTATTTATTTATTAGTATTTTAGCATTAATATTTTAGTATTATCAATATCACGACTATAAATGCTAAATACTATTTAAATTCTATCAATATCATTCTGACTGACATTGCTGATTACACACCTTCTTGTTATTTCCACTTCTGTTGTATTACTGTTTATGTGTCCTTTGTTTTAACGTAGACGTTTTGCCCTCTTAGTAAAAAAAGACAAAAATAAAATAAATGTAAACTCATACCAACTGACTACCAAAAGCAAGAAGCATTCTACTCATTTAATGCAGGCGACTGACATTTTAGCTGAGTGTCCTTTGTTGTAGACCCTGGGTCAAATGATCCCTTCGGCTGGCAGTGAAAGTCCAGACATCGTTCCATCAGTACTCGAGCGCTGTTTCTTTGTGAATCCGTGCTTTCTGGGGAGCTCAGATAACCGCACTTCATCCTCAAATCTTAAGAGCGCTTTAATCTGGCATTTATTGCAAGGCCAAGTTTTCTAGTTTGCTCAGCGCTGTCGAGAGAAGAGATTCCTGAAGGCGTTATTATAGTTCTTGTTGAAGGCTGTGTAAATGAGCGGGTTGAAGAAGGAGTTGGAGTAACCCAGCCAGAGAAAGACACTCTTCCATATTGGAGGAATGTGGCAGGAGCACAGTGGGGTGATGAGTTCGGTCAGGAAGAACGGGATCCAGCACAGGACGAACACTCCGATCAGGATGCCCACCATCAGAGCCGCGCGCTTCTCTTTCTGCTCGCGCCACGTCTCGCTGTCGGTCTGAAACGTCACTGTGGCATGACGAACTGTGAAGATCATCTGAGGCTGTTGCCTGGAGGCTTCTTTTACCTGAGGGAATGAATTGGGAATTGGTTGTTTTATTCAATTATTTGTGTTTTTTTTTTTGTATTGTACAGCAAAAAACATGTGTTGTGTGCAAAACACTTTGTGTAAATAGGGCAAATTAGTGCAAGTAATACCATAAAAGTGCAGATGGGAATGGAAAATGTTGCAAGTGATCTAATGATAATGCATAAGTTAAAAAACACAGACGACATAGCAGCAGCACACTTTCATAAAGTAAAATGCAGTGCATAGGCGGTGCAAATTAGGCTGTAAAACCTGAGCTCATGTAGTAATTTAATAACCAATTATGTAGTAAAAACACAGGTGTAAGATGGGTGACATGTTTATTTGGGTATTAAAATCAGTGTGAATCAGAATTTCAGACTTTTATTTAATTATGTTGATGTAGATCCAACTGAAATGGGATATTGAGTAGGGACGGGGATTTCTTTTTGCGCATTATGCAGTAGCAAACTAACAATAAGAGAGGTATAATTATGAATATTCTGGCTAAAGCCATCAATTTGACATCAACAGAGAAGAACTGACACTTTAATCATGGAGAAAATGGTCAGACCTTGATTGAAGATTGCCCAAACAAACATTTGTTTTTGTTTGTTTTTGTTTTCAGTGCACAGATTAATTGTTCAACTAAAGAATAAGAATGTGCAAAATAAACATTGTAATTTTTGATTTCACACTGACTTTATGTAATGGTATGAATACCAGTAAATTCACCGCTATTAAACTTTGTACATCTTGTAGCACAATGCACTTAAATACTCTGCTCAAATCAATTTTGCATATGAAATGGAAACTCCAACAAGCACATATGCAAAGTCAGTGGTAAAAATCTCTTTTGACAGCAATTTTTCAATTAGTAAATCTGGCCTTAAATCATGCAATATCCTTTAATAAAATAATTATATTTATTTAAGTATATGCATTCCTCATATATATTTCTATATACCTATATGTGAGCATCAGCTGTACATCTACATTATTTGTCCATTTTAAGCATACACCAATGATCAAATCTTTGCAGAAAATATTCAGGAATTTGAACATGTATTTCAATGATGGCGAAGCTGATTTCCTCCAACTATTAGTCTTCAGTGTCACATGATCCTTCAGAATTCATTCTAATATGCTGATTTGGGGCTCAAAAAACATTGCTAATTATAACATGGAAAACGTAAAAAATTTAAATTACTATACATTTTTTTTTGGCAGGAATTGTTGTTTGTTTTTCCAGCAATGGAAAGAATCACTTTAGAATTATAAGATTCTTTCTAAATTGTAAGGGATTTTACATTCATGATATGAGAATCAAGTTTTCGCCTAAAAAGTCCCATAAAGTACTTTAAAACAAAACATCACATAATGTAAACAAGTTGTCAGAATAAAAATGTAAATAACTGAAATTTGACACAAAAAAAAACAAAACGTATAAAGCATTAAGGAATGCATTTTACAAGTCCTCTAGAGTTAAACAAGTTTTATATATTTTTAATCCATTCAGCCAGATCTTTTAACTTTAGCATAAATCATTGATTCAGATAGACCATTAGCATTTGCTTAAAAATCTCAAAAAAGAATTTTGATAACTTTATTATTTAAAGATTTACTATTCTGTAGTTATATTGTGTAGTAAGTACTATTTTGGCTAAGGACAGTATAATCTCATTGCAGTATAATAATTAAGGACGTTTGTTGCAGAATCTTGGCTGCAGCAGGTGAAATGATATTGTGCAGTGCATGAAAATAGTCCCCAGCTAGGTAAATACAGTTGAAGTCAGAATTATTAGCCTCCTTGAATTATTAGCCCTCCTGTTTATTTTTTCCCCAATTTCTGTTTAAAGGAGAGAAGATTTTCTCCACACATTTCTAAACATGATAGTTTTAATAACTAATTTCTAATATAATAATAATTTATCTTTGTCATGATGACAGTAAATAATATTTTACTAGATATTTTTCAAGACACTTCTATACAGCTTAAAGTGACATTTAAAGGCTTAACTAGGGTAATTAGGTTAACTAGGCAGATTAAAATAATTAGGCAAGTTATTGTATAATGATGGTTTGTTCTGTATAATCGAAAAAAATAGCTTAAAGGGGCTAATAATTTTGACCTTAAAATGGCTTTTAAAAAATTTAAAACTGCTTTTATTCTAGCTGAAATAAAACAAATAAGACTTTCTCCAGAAGAAAAAATATTATCAGACATACTGTGAAAATTTCCTTGCACTGTTAAACATCATTTGGGAAATATTTAAAAAAGAAAAAAAAAGGGGGGGCTAATAATTCTGACTTCAACTGTAGGTACCGTAATATCTTTGAGCCTGCAGCATGGTGCTAATGGTCTAATTGGATTCAATTAGCTATGCTAATCTAAGATAAAAGTGCTCCCTCCAGACCTCTAGATCAGCTCTAAAATGGTAAAACTCAACTGTTTAAATCTAAGGGAGATCTAAAATGAACCTATTTCCAAAAAAAAAAAAGAGTTAATTTAATGCGTCCTTGCTGAAAAAAGTATCACTAAAAAGTTTAAATGAAAACTGAATTCAATACAGCACATCCTGACCCTGTTCATGCAGGTCTTTCCGAATCACGTCTACTACGATTACGATTAGAGGTTTAAGAAAAAAAATTGCATCTATCTTCTCCACTATTGGAATGGCATGAAAATAACCATTTAAGCATAAGCTTAAAACCTCTGACAATCACTGCTAAACCCGGTGAAGTAGAACAGGATGGTAATAGAGTGGAAAATAATGTCGAACTTATCTAAGGAAGGTGTCAGGATTACCATTAGCCCAAGTGTTATGACATGCTCAGAGATTATACCACGCTGTTCAAGGCAATCGAGCAAGCTAATGGGACATTCAAGTTCAATTGCCTATTCAATTGCTGCCTAGTAATGTTCCGAAGAATAATGACAAGCAGAATATGAACAGTCTACTTAAAATGATAGGCTTTGCAATTTCATAATAGTAAGACATTCGCTGTATAGTACAGTAAGTATAAAATTAAAAAGCCCGTACATTAGTGTGTGTGAATGTTGCTGCATGATGAAAAATCACAACACATCATTTGTACCTCTCCAGCCTCTGCAACTGGAGTGATGGTGTTGGTCCTCTTTGATCCAATACGGAACTTAGCAGCTTTGTAAATCTTCCAGTAGACAAACAGCACAACACAGAGAGGCAGATAGAAGGCCCCGAATGTGGAAAAGATGGTGTAAGACGGCTCCTGGCTCACCTGGCACTCCATGTTCTCCTCCGAATACGTCTCACCCCAGCCAAACAGAGGCGAGAGGGAAATAACAGACGAAAGCAGCCAGGTTAAACCGATCATCACATTGGAGATCTTCTTCCGGGTCTTCAGGGTGTACTCCAGGTGTCGAGTTATGGACCAGTAGCGGTCGAGGGCTATTGCGGTCACGTTCCAAATGCTAGCCGTACAGCACAGGACGTCAAACGATATCCAGACTTGACAGAGAACGCGGCCCAGCTTCCACCGACGGCCGTTCAGCTCGTGGACCAGACTGAGAGGCATCACCAAAGCTGCCACCATGACGTCAGATATAGCCATGGAGGCTACAAGGTTGTGGGGGACTCTGTGAAATGTTCTGACACGGAGAATCGTGACCAGGACGAGCATGTTCCAGAAAAATGTGGCCACTACAAGCATGGCCAGAAGGGTGAATGTCAAGACGCTAAACACTGTCTGTGGCCTGTAGACATTTCCATAATCTGAGCTTTGATTATTAAAGGAGCTGTTCTGGCTGACGTCAGACATGATACTGAGAGCACTTTTGTCCACTTTACTCCACTTATAAAATAGGGAGAAAGGACTTCAGTGGACTGCAACAGCTGCAAAGAGTGAGAAAATAGACATTACTTTTTTAAAAATCTGCTTCTGCACAGATTTTCCGTGTTGTAAAATGGAAAACATATAAATATTCAAGTAATATGACATTAAAACTAAATATTTTTGCTTGTAGATTCTGCTAAAATAATTATATGTTGAATAATATAATCCGTTAAGATTAACAATTAAAAGGATGGTCCACCAGTGTTAATTTTGCTGATGAAAAATTTTCGTCATAATTTTTGTGACGAACAAGTTTCTACCGCCAAAAACTAGACGAAAATTAAATAAAAATTAAGTGATGATGATGACAACAATAATAAAAATATACGGACATTTTCATTGACTAATAAATTGAGACAAGAACGGTAAATATCCAATCAAAATGAATCTTGGTGCGTGATGCATGGCGCACACACGCACATTTAAAAGTAACTGGTCCACAGTAGACACGGGATGCGATTACATCATCTTCTATAAGGGTGTCTGTCAGATTAAACTTTAATAAAATGGCAACAGCTGAGAGAAAAGGAAGACTCACTTTAGATGTCAAGACAAAAAAAAACATAAACAGTATGGGGAGGAAATAGCTGATAAAAACAACTAAACTAAAGCGACATCAGCATACCAGGGAATCATTCCGCAATTCACACAAAGGTAAACTCTGATCTTTTTTATTTACCCGAGTGTGTGCTTTTGCTTAGCTGAAACGGAATAGCCTCTCGCTAGAGTAGATTTAGCCGACTAAAATCGTATCAAATTTAGTCTACTAAAACTAGACTAAAACTAAAATGATTCAGAAAACTAAAATATGACTGAACTAAAATGGATTTTTAGTCAAAAGACTAAGACTAAAACTAAATCAAAATTTGCCGTCAAAATTAACACTGTGGTTCACCCAAAAGTTGTCTAATCATTTACTCACCCTTCACTTTCTTTCATCTGTTGAGCACACAAACAAAAACATTTTGAAGAAAGCTAGAAACCTGTAACCATTGACTTCTATAGTGTTTTTTTTTTCACTATGGATGTCAATGGTTGCTGGTTTCAGCTTTCTTCAAAATATCTCTGTGGTTTGAGACCACTTGAAGTAAAGTAAATAGTGAATAAATCTTCATTTTTGGATGAATTGGCCTAAAGGCCTTGTTCGTTGAAAATTAAATTTGACTGACTCAATTTCAAGCCATTGAGACAAAAACAAAGATTTTTAGCCAAAACTGTGGTGTAATTTATAATTTAATAACCCTGTCCAAAAAAGTATACAGGAAATTCAACATTAATAAATACCAATGCCTCCTGACAATACAATGAGGTCTTGTGAAGCAAAATGATTGCTCTGTGCAAGAAGCTGAATATTATATACAACTTTTATTACAGCCTTAAATCCAGAGCTTCAGCGAATGGGCCTGAGCATGACAATATGTCTGGAAAATGAGCATCAAGTAACTGTATTCTATAATCTTTACTCTCTTGCAGTGAGAACATATTGCTCCATAAACCACATACCATAAGTATTGTTTGGACTTTCAAAGTGCTGACAGCCACTTACATTATATGAATCACCAAATACCATTGCAGTTATAAATCTTTCTAAATTAACAGCAAATTATCAGTTTTCTTAAAACCCGATCCCTTTAATACAGTCAGCGAGTCAATATCACTATATAAAGGGGTTATTTATGGTATTCATTCATCCATTTATTTCTTTTCGACTTAGTTCCTTTATTAATCTGGGGTCGCCACAGCGGAATGAACCGCCAATTTATCCAGTATATGTTTTACGCAGCAGATGCCCTTCCAGCTGCAACCCATCACTGGGAAACACCCATACACACTTATTCACACACATACACTACGGACAATTTTAGCTTACCCATTTCACCTGTACCACATGTCTTTGGACTTGTGGGGGAAACCGGAGCACCCGGAGGAAACCCACTCGAACATAGAGAGAACATACAAACACCACACAGAAATGCCAACTGACCCAGCCGAGGCTCGAACCAGCGACCTTCTTGCTGTGAAGCGACAGCACTACCTACTGCGCCACCGCATCGCCTATTTACGCTATATTTTATTATATATTATGCTATTTTTTTAATTACAATATATATTATTACTAACACTAACCAAGCCCTAACACTAACCTTAATTGAGATTACAGACTTTTATCACAGTCCAATGCTACCTCACAGCAATTCGTAACTTTTAAATTTGTTGGCTAATTGAAATCGAATGATCTCATTCATTCATTTTCTTTTCAGCTTAGTCCCTTTAGTAATCCAGGGTCGCCACAGCAGAATGAACCACCAACTTATCCAGCATATGTTTTACGCAGCGGATGCCCTTCCAGCTGCAACCCATCACTGGGAAACACCCATACACTCTCAATCATACACATACACTAGGGACAATTTAGCTTACCCAATTCACCTACAGCGCATGTCTTTGGAATCCCATGCCAACACGGGGAGAACATGCAAACTCCACACAGAAATACCAACTGACCCAGCCGAGTCTCGAACCGGCTACCTTCTAGCTATGAGGCAACAGCACTACCCACTGCGCCACCACGCCGCCATCGTACGATCTCATTCATACAATTTAGTATCCCCCAATGACTGTTGAGTTTAGGGGTGGGGTTGGGTGCCACGAATTAACCACTAAACTGACAAAATGTAAAATAGTTATGTTTCCTCATGAGATTAGTAGACAGATCAGGTAGAAAAATACAGTCAAACTACTTTTAAAACCCTGAAAAACAAACTAGTACATATTCTATATTCCAGAAATGTGTCCATATTCCTTCATAGAACAATTAAGGAAATGAGTGGAGCTTTTGGTGTTTTTCAATGTGTGCAGAACATTTTTACACTTAAAATTTTTCTTTAAAGGGCACCTATTTTACCTCTTTTTCAAGATTTAAGATAAGTCTTTTCTGTCTCCAGAATGTGTCTGTAAAGTTTCAGCTCAAAACACCCATCAGATTATTTATTATACCTTTGAGAATATTAGTATTTTCTGCTCTGGACACAATGTAGCTGTTTTTGTTGCCTGTGCCTTTAATGCTTGTTCTTCCAGCCCACCGTTCCCATGTGCCTGTCAGAGTGTGCTTCAATCTCTGCCTCGGCTGTGTCAGATAAACAGCACAGTGACAGACATGAAGGAAGCAGATCTCACGTAACGTTGTGAGAAATACTACAGTAAGAACTTTACCAATGATTATTTGATCTATTTGTTGTGGAGTTGCAACAATGAGACACACACACACACACACACACACACACACACACACACACACACACACACACACACACACACAGCAGACACACACATACTGTACAGTACGTGTTTAACTTTGCACTGTTTATGCATGCAAATGTGACAGGATACACATTAATATCCACTGCTGTATGGATATCTGTTATGTTAATGTACAAAATAAACCTGATTTAACTTCCACAATCCGGGATTAAAGCGTCTTCTTTTATAATTGTACTGACATGCGGCTGTGGTGATCAATTAAACACAGTAAAATTGCTGTAATGTTATGTAATGTTAATTGTTATGTTAATGTTCAAAATAAACCTGATTTAACGTCGGCAAACTGGGATTGAAGCATCTTCTTTTAAAATTGTACTGACATGCGGCTGTGGTGATAAAGACGGTAAAATCGCTGTAATTCATTTAAAACATGCACTGTTTTAAAAACGTTTTAAACTTGTAAAACTCATTCTTGATCACAGTTGATGATGATTGATGATCACAGAGAGCTGAACAGATCTTTTAATCCTGGTTGCTTTGCACACGTCCTGTCTTGTTGATATGATTATATGCGTTACTGCGGAGACATGTTAATACACGGCTGTCAATCAATTCCGTGGCCAGGGAAAACACACTCCTACGTCACGTTGCGGTGGGCCTGAAAATGGGTGGGATTTGGATCCCATTTTAACATCAGGAAATTTTTAAAAAGAGACGTATTGTCTATATATCACCCCAATATGAGTGTGGACACACTATACCTACACACAGTTCTGTCCAACCAGCTTACAAAAGATGATTTTCATCATAGGTGCCCTTTAAAACATTCAGTGACTGAAGTGTAAGCAATAATGTAATCTCATATCATTATAAAACACGAATTATTTTGTTGATAGAGCAGACTTTTCACATTTTACTTACATAATTTAATCCTATAGTGTGCATGTCATGGGGCGTAGGAAAAAAGTAGATGTGCTGTCAAAATCAAAAAATCTAATAATGTAAATATTAAAATATCTGACCTCTGAATGATGTCACGAAGGTCCAGTCGGAATACTGCAGAGAGCAGCGTCATATATATTTGTTGGTCTAGACTTTCCACATCTAGATGACTGAGAAAAACAGTAAAAAAAAAGGCATTTACCACAGTTTCATGTGAGCTGATACTGAGCTAAAAAACATTATTTTTAGCTGAAATGACTTGCCAGAGAAAATGTACCATTCGCCATTGCTGGTGTGACAGGGCTGACTTTGAAATGGTAGGCTAAGGTAGATTCAGGCTGGAAACATGTCATTGTAGCTGACAAGCAAGTTCTGTGGTACACACGTTATAGCCTACTGGCAGAGGGGTTCAAACGTGGGCCTGAAATGTTTATTAAACATATATTTACTTAATTAAGACAGATTGAATCAATTTCCCCCATCTATCTACCCAAAATGATATCAACTTTGAGTCTGAAGCTGCAGAAACTAACTATTTTGTGCAGTTGTGATCGTAATTAGATGAAAATACAGCACACTTCTCCTTCACAAATTGGACTCTGGGTGGTTTGTAGACTAATCCTTACTCCAACGACTCAATTTAATGATCAAAGTTTTTTTTATTGCATTTTGATATGCATCTTGCCAGGAGCCAAATCTAATGAAGGCTTTGATAATTTATTCATATTTAATGCGAGCGAAAAGTTTAAATCCATATTTTACTACAGGTGCTTACATCGATATTTTACAATAATTGTTCATTCATGACACTAATTTCATCATGCTTCATGACTCCATAATGAATGTAATGTAATGTAATAGCTGGAAAATGTAGCCTGCTGATTAAGCATTCACATATGGCTCGGAGAATCCCATAAGCAGAAGTGATAAACATGTCAAACCGATGAGGTTAAATAGCTGATCTAAATAGCATTCTTGTCTCCTGTGCATGCCTTAAGGCGAGGTAGTAGATAATATATGCTTGATGTATGTAAAACAGAACACCTCAAGCTTGAGTGTGCATATAGGTAGAATATATCAATACAATACCCTTGGTCTAAATCACACGTCAGCTTTTTAGAGTCACGCTGTCCTTCTAGAAATGATATGCATGTGTGGGAAGTTAGGATTTTCATAAACCACATAATTTCCTTTAATCAAATACGAGACATCCAGCAGTCTGTCATCCGCTCTCACATAGCTAATGGTTTCATCTTCGAATCATTACTTTAATGACGGTTAAAACAGGGCAGTGTTGGAGGGCTCATCCTAATCACACTGGCACTTCTTCACTCTTCACAGTGGATTCCTTCAAACATTAGGTGACAAGGGTTCATTTCACGCCTTTACAGTCCTGCTCAGCAACACAAAGCTCCTGCGCACTGTTTTTAGCAATTACTTGTAAAGCAGGTATGAAACAGGACAAATCTACAGGACTTTATTACTATAGTTTTCAGTTTTTTAAAAAACAATTGACATTAAATGGAAATTGTGGACACTTTTTGGCATGCTTCGGTGTTGGGCAAGTTAATTAAAAATGTAATTATTTATTAATTGCCTCATTAAAATGTATTTAAATGTCTTTGTCTGAAAAGTAATATAATTACTCTGTATTTTTCTGAATTCTACTTGAAATCTCAGCGCATTAACAATAGAAATTAATCTCTTTTAATTCTTTGACTTTGAGTAAAACCTTTAGCTTGATTTTAACATTCATTCATTTTCTTTTCAGCTTAGTCCCTCTATTAATCTGGGGTCGCCACAGCAGAATGAACCACCAACTCATCCAGCATACCTTTTACGCAGCGGATCCCTTTCCAGCTGCAACCCATCACTGGGAAACACCCATACACTCTCATTCACACACATACACTACAGACAATTTAGCTAACCCAATTCACCTATAGCGCATGGAAACCCACGCAAACATGGGGAGAACATGCAAACTCCACACAGAAATGCCAACTGACCCAGGCGAGGCTCGAACCAGCAACTTTCTTGCTGTGAGGCGGTCATGCTACCCACTGCGCCACCGTGACTCCTTGATTTAAACATTTCAAAAGGAATGACAGCATATTTTATAAATATATTTTACATCAGACCATATAATTGTAAGTCTATTGATGTAAACTTACAGATTTTCCCCATAATTTGAAAAAATACAGAAAAAATCTGTCAAATTTAACATAAAAATTCTGTAGCATTTTTTTAAAACAGTGTATCATATATTGTCATTAATCTCACTTGGTTTACAGTCTTTTAAAAATATATAATTTTCTTAATGCATTAAGTCATATTAATATATTCATACAAGCAAGCAGGTGAACCCAGAAGATGGTGAACCCACCCTAAATCCCTAAAGTGTTTCCCTCTCATTGAAAAATATTCAAAAATGCTTAGCTAAGAAACAGACTTTGGGCTTGGTCTAATATCAATGTTTTTTTTTTCATGTTAAGCATTTTAGAATGTTCCTGTTCACACTGGTTTTGGGTTCATTTGGCAGATGTTTACCCCACAATAATGTAGAAGATGTTGCTTACTTACTTGGGATTTCAAAATGTTTGTTTCATTTCCAAACAAACACAGAATCCATCCAGAAACATCTATTTAAATTGTTCAAAAGAATGCAGTCAATTTTCGCATAGCATAAATGAAATAAAAATGATCTCTATTTGCAGTGCATCAGTCATGCTAGTCAAGAAAGTAAGTGACTGATTAATCACATAATGAACAATGTTGAATACAGTTGTTCAAAACAATGTTCATATAAGGTTGAAGTCAGAATTATTAGCCCCCCTTTGATATTTTTTCTTTTTTTAATCTTTCCCAAATGATGTTTAACAGAACAAGGAAATTTTCACAGTATGTCTGATAATATTTTTTTCTTCTGGAGAAAGTCTTATTTGTTTTATTTCAGCTAGAATAAAAGCAGTTTTAAATTTTTTAAAAGCCATTTTAAGGTCAAAATGATTATCCCCTTTAAGCTATTTTTTTTCTCGATAGTCTACAAAACAAACCATCATTATACAATAACTTGCCTAATTACCCTAATCTGCATAGTTAACCTAATTAACCTAGTTAAGCCTTTAAATGTCACTTTAAGCTGTATAGAAGTGTCTTGAAAAATATCTAGTAAAATATTATTTACTGTCATCATGGCAAAGATAAAATAAATCAGTTATTAGAAATGAGTTCATTCATTCATTCATTCATTTTCTTTTCGGCTTAGTCCCTTTATTAATCTGGGGTCGCCACAGAATGAACCGCCAACTTATCCAGCATACGTTTTACGCAGCGGATGCCCTTCCAGCCCAACCCATCATTGAGAAACACACACACTCATTCACACACTCATACACTATGGTCAATTTTAGCATACCCAATTCACCTGTGCCACATGTCTTTGGACTTGTGGGGGAAACCGGAGCACCTGGAGGAAACACGCGAACACAGGGAGAACATGCAAACTCCACACAGAAATGCCAACTGACCCAGCTGAGGCTCGAACCAGCTACCTTCTTGCTGTGAGGCAATCGTGCTACCCACTGCTCCACCACGTTGCCCTAGAAATGAGTTATTAAAACTATTATGTATAGAAATGTGTTGAAAAAATCTTCCCTCTGTTAAACAAATTTAATTTCGTGTTGTCACTTGTCATTTTATGTACACTGGAAGCTTATAGCCAAAAAAAAATCCATGTGTGTGTGAAGCACACTTGACAATAAAACTGATTCTGAAAGAGAAATTGGGGCAAAAAATAAACAGAGGGGCTAATAATTCTGACTTCAACTGTATCATCAACTGTCATCAGAAGTGGTCCACTTCACTCACTTAGTACATCTGTGTTCACATCAGAAGTAAACAGTTTCAGCTTTTATAATTCGTACCACAGAGTGCACATGCAAAAACAAAGCAAAACAAAGCTTGCATTATCTAAAAGAACCAAACTCGGACATTAAAAAAATCCAAAAGTGCTAGTGTGAATACCAAAATGGACTCGCCTGGGTCCTATTAGCCTCTGGGCTCTAAGCACTCCTGTTGTGACGCATGTGGTTTGTTGATTTTCTGTTTTGTCTTTGTTCTGTTTTGATTTTTCTGTCTCAATTTTTCTGTCTCATGTAACACACATCTAATAGATGTTCTTGGATTCAATCCCAATTAAATTTTGTGCGTTGTTGGAGGTTTACACTAGTAAGCAGACTGGCTGCTACACTGCACTGCACTGATCGGACTGTTCCCTGTGGTCACAGACTGTTTGATGGAGGCATTTTTTCCTTGATCTGTAGCTTGGGAGCTGCGGGTTATCACAGTTTGTTTAATCACTTCAGCAGGGACTGCTTGTTTGGACATTTCATATTTCCACTTGCACTCATTCTGTCTTGACTGTCTTGATAATATGCATGATGATCCACACAATCGCTGTGTATTTGCACATTGTGATTATTATAGTGTGAAGTAAATGTAAGTTTTATGTTAATTGAGCGTTCTGAAAAGAATAAAATGAAAACAATATTATTGTTAGTCAACTGTTGAGAAGTGTAATCTCAATATAACAGTGACAAACAGTTCATAATAAAGCAGCTTTTTCCCTGAGCTTAATGTTTCTTCTTTCTTAATTTGCAATATGACTGCATCTCTACAGCTGAATCCATCAGAAAGTACAGTATGTACCAAACTGCTCTGTGAAGGCATCTTATTGTGCATTGATTTACATATGCTGAGTCTGGCTGTTACTGTTAAGCTGCCCTCCAATTAACATGTGCATAAATAAGTGCATGGCTCTTCAAAATGATCTTAATTCTGCACATCACGAGGCTCACATAAGCATTAACATTATATAAACAAAATCGCCTATAGTGCGAAGAAATCATTATGAACATGGAAAATATAGTCTACAGGTGTGTTAATATATAAACAAAAAAGTTACATACATTTTTTCATTCACCTATTTTATTGATAAGACATTTAAAATGACAACTAGGTTGTTAACGGTTATAATTAAAGGTAATTTACAATATAAAGTCGTCAAACAATACTCACTAATCAAAAGACTGTACCACGTGACATCTTAGCCTAA
The DNA here is from genome assembly GCA_903798195.1 of Danio kyathit. Taxonomy (NCBI): domain Eukaryota; kingdom Metazoa; phylum Chordata; class Actinopteri; order Cypriniformes; family Danionidae; genus Danio; species Danio kyathit. The sequence continues at coordinate 34,726,298 of LR812520.1, read as the reverse complement.
TTCAACAGTTACAATTCAGCTAATTCTCACAGCATCATTCAGCGCCCTGCAAGGTTTACTCAAGCGCGCATTCATGGCATCTTCATTCTCCACCTCAGCTGGTAGTTGTTTTTCTCCCCTTCCCGCTTACCTTTTGGAAAGAGCACTTCTGCTTCATCAAAGGACGTATCACCCCATTCGGTAGAAAGCAATATCCCGAGTGAACAGTTGTGCATGTAAGGCTGTGGATCTCCAGCAAGAAGAGACCGACCGACCGGTGCGGCGGCAGTTTCTCAAGCCGCCACCTCGGCGCAGACCACACGCATACAAGGTTAACAACGCACTGATATGTCAGATCAGATCCTAGTGGGATGAACAACTGAGCTGTCTTTTGATTGCATAGCTATATAGGCAACCTTGTTTATTTATTTATTTTACTTTACCGCTTTCTGTAATGTTTAAGTTAAAAGCCACTTTAAACATGATAGTGTTACGACCTTCTTTCGAGTTTAAGGGTTTTGTTTTAGAGGTGTTACTAAGAAGACTAAAATTCTTAGTAAATAATATTGAGTTAGAACTAAAATAAATAAACATTAGATTTTTTAATAGTAATATAGGAACTTTAACAGAAACTAAATATCAAACTGAGTGAGTAAAGCCTAAAACAACAAACTAAAAGCAGCTAACTACGTTTTAGAGGACTAGCTTACCTAAAGCAAAAATCTAAGATGAAAATTGACCATAAACTTCCCTGAGCTACCTCTCATTAACAATAAACAGCTTAAAATATATACAAAAGAAAATAAGGCACTCACCCTTTAGACACAAGCAAATCTCAAATTAAATACAAAGTAATACTCTATACTGTAAAACCCAACTGTCAACTTTATCAAATGAAATGAGTGTAGTTAACTTAAAATTGACTGAAAGTTCATTCTACTCATTTGAAAAGAGTTTTGAACTCGGTGTTGAAGGTTATGAATTTATTAAATACCTCATTACTTCAACTTAAATGGAGTAAATTCACAGTACTCAGATAGATTAGTTTTTTTTAACTCAAATGGTTTGTACTGTAGCAATCGGTTTCCTCAAACAGTTTGAGTTGCCTTAACTTATTGGGTTTTACAGTACTCAGTTGGTTTAAGTTCTCTCCATTTATTGGGTTTTTACTGTGCTCAAATTGCTTTGTTTACTCAAATGGATTAAGTTCACAGTACTCATTAGGATTAATTTTGAACTTAAATGGTTTGTTGCAATCGGTTTCCTCAAATGGTTTGAGTTACCTTAACTTTTTGGGTTTTACAGTGTGGGATTTAGGCAACTTTACCTAAATCTAAAGTCATACTCAGTTAAAATAGTTGGGTTAAAAATACCCCAACAAATAATCCAACTATAGGTTATTATAGCACCTTCCCAACTATGGGTTATTTTAACCCAATGCAATGGGTTATAAAATTTAACCCAATGCATTGGGTTATTTTCAATAAATGTATTTTTTTTCCATTCTGGTATTACTATTGCTACTATTACTATTACTACTATTAATTTTATAATTATGGCTGTGTAAATAAATAACATGCAGTTTTTAAGAATATTGAAAATGCTTTATTTCCATTACATTTTTAGTTCCAGACACAGTGTTTTTATCCAGTTAATATTGGCTATGAATCACAAGTTTGTATTATCAATAATTAAGAGTGCTGGTGAAACGGATAAAAAACCATGACACGGAGAGGTAATTTGATTTTAAAAAAAACAACAATATTATTGTGTTAGAGCTTAAATAAATGTTATAACGCAAAAGCAACATTACGCACGTATATTAATACAGCTTAGTTAGTATCAGTTAAATCAGTTGACTGTCGAAATTCTAAATTTTTAACCCAACTGGTTGAGGTATAAAATAAATACCACAGTAAAGGTTAAAAATAACCCAACAAAGCACCAAATGTTTAACCCAACTGGTTTACTTAATAAATAACCCAATAAGGTTAAAAATAACCCAACAAAGCACCAAATATTTTTAACTTAACCATTGGGTTAAATAAATAACTCAACTTTTTTATGAGTGTAGAAACTGTTGAAAGATCTTTGAGCATTTTAAACTGGGAAGAAAATTGGAAGGAAATGTCATCTTCACAATTTGATGTCACAAATAAAGGCATGATTTTTACAAAAAAGGAAACACTGAAAAAAATGAATGAAAAAATGAATCAATAAAAAATGTTATTTTGTGTCAGATTAGAATTAAAAAAATAAAAATGTATACATGTTCTTGCAAATGTTTTTATTTTGTATTTTATTTTATTTCTTATATTGTAGCCTACCCTTATTTTGACTGACAAAACCAGTTAGGCAATTTCCCAACATACAGCATCCACTGTTATTCCTTTTCAACTTTTTTTTTTTAAATTAATGTTATCTCTTATCTGGTCTACAAAATGAGGTCTGAGAGGGGCCCTAGGGGGTCTACAATTAACTTTAGAATTCCTTTAAATGTAGGCATGGTGTCAATTTTTGGGGTCCATGTGTCTTATGGGCTGAAAACCCCTGATCTGGCGTACTCTCAGCCACCAATGGAAACAAAAAATTTAAAATCAAAATACTAAAAGTGTTTCTCAGTAATGGGTTAGGACATACGCTGTGTAAAACACATGTTGGAATAGTTGGTGGTTCATTCTACTGTAGCGACTTCTGAAATAGAGACTAAGCCGAAGGAAAATTTTGTATTTATCTTCTCTCTAAATAATATTTATTAATTTTAGTTTGTGTACACGCTTATTCAAAAATCAGTACAATATGTTACAACCCTGTTCACCATTCGTCCTTATTAATTATTATGTTAAGAAGGTGTTTGGCCATTTACTTAATGTAGAATCATACATCTACATGCTAAATATTATTGAATTAATGTTAAAAACAAAAATACAGAAAAAATGAAATTGTACGTTTAAATATAAATTGATATTTAAGTTACGTTGTTCTAACGAAATGTTTCGTTTCTATAAATGAAGTAATCACCATGCACCTAAGTGCTTCATATTTGGCGCGTTTATTGATGTAAATAAGCACGTAAAAGATGACGTGCCGATCGCATTTGTAACATGTTGCTCAAATATAGGGGTGTTGTGAAATATGCTTTGTAATAAGTATTACAAAACTAAACGATTCATTTGCACAAAACGATGCTAAAACGAAGTAAATTTATTTTATCATGCAATTTAATTGGTATACTTATTGTATGTTAGATATATTTACAGACGTAACAGCGTAAACACAGAAACCCCCCCGTGAAAGACATGAAAGCGTCCGGAGCCCGCCGAATCCTCTTTGGCGCTTCTCTACCCTTTTCCTATGAGGCCGGTTGTACGCTAATCTGACAGTCTCATAATGCTTATTTTCCGTTTTAAAATTATTTAAAGAAGCCAAAAACAATGTCGGAAGACGATTTAAAAGTACCGGAAGAGCTTTTCAAGGACGTGAAGTTCTATGTGGTGGGAGACATTGACCAGAAGGTACACTGAACTGTAATAAGCTATTCATTTAGCATTTGGCTAATACTGGCTTACTGACTGGTGTTAGCACGAAGGCTAATCTACACTAACACTCAGATTTAGTTGAAAACTAGAGCATACGCGTGGGCAAACTATATTTATTATTATTGCCGTGTACATTAAGCTTCATTTTTTCGCGTCTCTCTTTTGTGTTTGCTGTTATTGAAGAGGTCCTATCATTAGTATGGTAGCTATCAATGACAACAATGCGACATTTCTTACATTAGGCACATCTTTTAGTTATCTAAGCGTTTTATTTGCAAGTGAATGAATAATCCTGCGATTTCTGCCCCTAATGTACATATTACACTGTTTGTTAGCTTTTCTCTGAAATGCAACGTTATAATGTTGGCATCAGGTTGGCATTTGCAGCTCTCTTGTGTGTTTGGTTTTGTTTGTTTTATATTGGTTCTTCACTCTCAGTTGTCTTGCTGATATCCGTATTGCTTTTGTTTACATTATTGCATTATTTTAAGTTGGGTTCTTCTTGGTTCATCTATTTAGAGCTTGCAGCAAGATCATATTTATTATTATAAAGGGGTTTTTATAGCTAATATGATCATGATCACCTGTTGACTTTTGTAATAGGTTGTACAACTCTTGAAAGCTGGGAAAGGAAAAGAAGTGTCTTACAATGCCCTTGCCACCCACATTATAGCAGAAGATGGGGACAATCCAGAGGTCGGAGAATCCAGAGAAGTCTTTGACTTGCCTGTTGTCAAGGTAAACACACAATATTGAACTTAAGACATTTATAAAAACTGTACACACACATAGGCATGGGACGATAATCGTTCTCAAGGTATACCACGGTTTGGTAAAGTCAAGGTTTTAAAACCGCCACTGCTATACTGTTGTACAATTTACTTGTATTTTTAAAAAACAGTTCAGCAGAAAAGATCTCCAAAGATGCAATTTAAAAATGTAAAGAAATCTGTGTTTTTGAAACTAATGAAGACCGCAGAAGTCAATGATTCATTTGAATTATTTAGTCTGACATGTTTACTGCTACAAAATATTTAAAATGTTTCTCAAAATAAAATATATTGTGTTCAAAGGGGAAAAATGTTCTTGTTTTTTTACCCAGACATTAAAAAAAAGAATATATTTTAGTGCAGTAATCACAATACTGTGAAATCGTGACATTTTATCTAAGGTTATCATACTGTCAGAATCATATACCGGCTCATGACTACTCATACCTGTAGTATATATACATGATCATTTAATGATGCCAATTTATTTCTGTTTCAGCCGACCTGGGTGATCCTGTCTGTCAAATGTGGTGATTTGCTCCCGTATCCTATTTCTATCTTGATTCAGTGGCTACAGTTGTGTTGTTGTTTTTTTTGATATGTTGAAAAGTTAAGATGAGTATCCTACACTTCAGAGTTTTTTTTTTGTAAACCTTAACTGGTAATTAATCAGAGTTACAGGATTTTCTCCAGAATCAGGACAAGTGTTCTTTGGCGTGACAGCTTGTCTGCCACATGTAAGTCATACATGTACATTTGCATATTCATGCATATTTTGCCTATTCATTCAGATTTACACATTCATCGGTTATATGCAAATTTTATGTTAACTTTGTGAAATCATATTTAAAAAAAAACATTGAATGTTACTGCCAATATGTCAGACCCCCTAGTTTTTCACGATTCTTTTTGTGATTTTTATTTTTTGCGATTTTTAAAAATGACTGATTTTGTGGTGGTAATTCCCAGAAATTTGCGAACAATTTTGCGATTAAAAAAAAAAAACATTAACATATTTACGATACTAGGTAGCCTAATATGTTAAAATAGCCTTTGTTGCTGACATGGCATTATATATATATATATATATATATATATATATATATATATATATATATATATATATATATATATATATATAAAAAAAAAAGCCTGATATGTTAGGTTATGTTGTGCTATCTGACACAATGACACAAATTATAAATATAAAGCTTCTTTATTTTGGTCTCTTGTCAAGACAAGATCGAAAACAGATCTAAAACGGTAGGGGTTAAGCCAAAGGAAGGTTGTATAACTTAAATTTTTATCTACGAACATTTTCTCTCTCTCAGATTTTACTCCCCGGAGCATCTGACATCATGTACCCCAGACATAGGAAATGCGTTAGGGGCTTCCCCTATTGTAATACACCCAAAACACGAATTGCCATAAAACTCATTGCAGGGAAGCATTTTCCCTCATTAATTGCAGGGAAAGAGTTTTTGAGCCACAGGATGTCAAAAACACAGGAGCTTCATCCGCATCTGTTTACTGCACAGGCTGCAAAACCCCCCCTTCTCCTCCATTTAATGTTAGCATTGTGAGGGCTCAGGTGAGACTCAAATACATCACGTGCGCTGCTTATGCAACGACTATAAGTCAAGTAAAACAATCAATTGCGAACTGAAATAAATATATTTTGATTATATGGTTTAGAATCGGATGTTTTATGAGATTATTATAATTTTACAGGATCGTGACTCCTGCAACTTTTTGTTGATTTTGCGTTGGATTCAGCGATCGTGGAATTGTGAAAAACTAGGGGGTCTGATATGTGTGTAAATGTTAAAAAGGCATTTTTAAAAATAAGATTAGTGTTGAAAAGCAATTACCAACAAAAAACATTGCCTGATGAGAACTCGTGATTGGATAAATGGAGTAGCCAGCAGATCGATCTCATCACATCTCAAATGTTTTTAAATTATTCAGAAATGCCTGTGACATTAAATGACTTGGTACAGAACTGTCTCACATGATCGAATAAAAATAACAGAAGAACACATAACCGCATTTACTATTTCATATGCATACTCTGAGGAGCAGGTACGTTATTTTATATGGAAAAAGGCCCTTAGTGGCTTCTCCTATTGCAGTAACTCTCATTTCTTCTTCATGATATTCGTCCTCTTCAGCTCACTGGATGGAAACAATGCTTTGTTTGTTTTATGTGATATGCCAATTTTGCTCACAAATTAAGTGTGCCACTTTGTATGGAAATATAGCTACTTTCATGCAGCAGAACTGATTTACAAGCTTTGTTTTCATTACAGCTGGCAGAGGATCTCAACACACTTTGGGCCTTTATTACATTCTATGGAGGTGACTGTCAGCTCCATTTCAACAAAAAGTGTACGCATCTGGTTGTGCCTGAACCGAAGGGGGTAAGCATGTTTTTCTTTTTGTGCATATAATATTAAATGCATAGTCTGCATAAGGCACTGTGCATCAACACAGTGTCTCACTTCATCCTATTTCCAAAGAAACAAAGAGTAGGTGTGTAAGATTTAGCAGATCGCTTAAAGTTTACAACTAATAGAGTGCGTTTAACAGCTGCTATCTGCAAGACTCTGTCTAGGTTTACGTCTGTGGGTTGTTTGCTATTGGATCAGTTGTGGAGTGGGACTGGCTTGCTGGTTTTGTTTTATTGGCTCTGAATGGTGCATTTTAAAAAGGATCAGTTTTATAGCCCCCGTTCTTACCGTCTAGCTTTTTAAAGCTTGCCTTTTATTGGCAACTACCGGTAACCAAACAAATGTCATTGGTTATATCCGCTGAGAATGCTAACCTTTTTAAATTAAACTCTGATTTAGAAACATTCTGTATAATATGTGCTGATTTACTGTGTTTTCTTTGCCTTTTGAGGCCATGGATAATTCTGAATGCCTGTGAATCTGTCCAGAAATCGTGATTGTAGTTCAAAATTTTGTTGTATAATAACTTTTTTGTAAAAAAATTATAATATTAAAAAAATCAATCAATGTCTACGGTGTTGGCTGACCATATGGCTGGGACTCGGTCTCCGCCGCTTACAGTCTGTGCTCTCCTGCTTGTTTATGGTGGGCATGACTCGCTGCTGGTTTGGGCACTGCTGATTGGGGGATTTAACTTTTTACTTTATTGGTTAATAAGCTTGTCACACAAAGAGGATGGTCATGCATTTGCTCTTGGAGACAGATGTTTAAATATGATTATATATTTAACACAACTACTGATCAAATAAGGCTTTGGTGGGACAACAAAAAATCAGTGTAGGAAAAACCCTGGAGTAATATTAACTTGTTTATGTTATGATGTTGCATGCAATTATAAATAAGTTGCTGTAATTACTAAGTATTTAAATGGTATATAAGTACATATAGCATTTGTAACAACAAAACAAATATTATAATATTCATAATTTAATCTTATTTTGGTGAAAAACTGCAGAAATTGATTAAAGCTGCTTTTTTGTTAACAAAGCCTCCTAAATTACATGCTTGGGAAGATGGTTGGCGTATGTTATATTCCCAAATGCACCTTTTCTAAGCAACACAATCTTTTGGCGCATGCAGAAATTGAGTTTCTGTGGAGGAGCATGTATTGTGAAATATATTTATTTAATTAAATTACAGCTTGTGATTTGATAATCGCACAGAGACATACTGCAATATCTGTTTCCTTTCGATCAGTCATGCAGCTCTACTGTAATTTGTTTTTCATTTGTTTTGTTTTTTTCTGTATTTTCCAGGCCAAGTATGAATGTGCTTTGCGGCATAATAACATAAAGATAGTAACTCCAGAATGGATTTTGCATTCTGTAAAAGAAAAGAACAGGAAAGATGAAACTCTATATCACCCACGACTCACGTTATATGATGCACCGGAAGAGGAAGGCAGTGAGTATGAAAACGAGAGGAGCTCACGATCTGAAGGCAGCTACAGTGACAGACGCTCGCCTCACAGCCGACGCTCCAGCCCTACATCATCCCGCGATGCATCCCCAGCAGGCAGGCGTTCACCCTCAACCAAACATGAACGCAAATCAGAGTTGATGTTCGATGACTCGGATGACTCATCCCCAGAGAAGGAGGACCGCAATCTCAATTGGACCCCAGCTGAGGTGCTGCCGCCTGGTCCGGCTAAACGTCGACTGCAGCCTGGCAAAGAAACCGGTTTGATCAATCTGTGTGCCAATGTCCCACCTGTACCAGGAAGCTTTGGGCCGCCTGATGCACGAATGGTTGGTGCAGGTGGAGGTGTGCCTTTGGGGGTGGAGAGATTAGAAGTCATGAGTGGATGGAATCCAGCCGCCAGGACGCTGAGGAACATCACTAACAACACAGATACCCAACAGCCCTCTCGACCCTCCAATGTGGCACATGTAAGGATTACAGTTTTCAATGTAACTGTTATATATGAAAGAAGGATTTCTCTATTGTATTAATAAGACCTGATTAGGGCTGGGCGATTTGGCCTGAAATCAAAATCTCAATTAATTGAACATTTTAAATCGATTATGATTAATGAACGATTATTTTATTTATTTAATTTTTTTTTCCCTCAAAGTTTACTGACAGGTTTTGTACAGTAAATATGCTCACATATTACAAGTGAGAGATTTTTTTTTTAATGAATGTGCATTACTTGATTTTAAAATAACTAAAGGAAACAGACACAATCTACTATCTATGATCATTTATTGAACATTAACGCTGAACAACTGAAATTAAAACACATTACCTTAAACAAAAAGTCACTTTTTTCTTATAAAAAAAGAAAATAAATATTTTGCACTTTTGGAAACAAAATTATGTTTTTCATCTTAAAATTAGAAAATAAACCCAGTGGCGCAGTAGGTAGTGCTGTTGCCTCACAGCAAGAACGTCGCTGGGTCGCAGGTTCGAACCTCGGCTGGGCTGGGTCAGTTGGCGTTTCTGTGTGGAGTTTGCATGTTCTCCCTGGGTTTGCGTGGGTTTCCTCCGGGTGCTCCGGTTTCCCCCACAGTCCAAAGACATGCAGTACAGGTGAATTGGGTAAGCTAAATTGTCCATAGTGTATGAGTGTGAATGTGTGTGTGGAAGTTCCCAGAGATGGGTTGCGGCTGGAAGGGCATCCGCTGCGTAAATCGTGCTGGATAAGTTGGCGGTTCATTCCGCTGTGGCGACCCCGCAAGGGACAAAGCCGACAAGAAAATGAATGAATGAATGAATTAGAAAATAAGCAGCATCTCTACTAAATAAAATAACTCTTGTATATCCTGTAAATAATATTTTAAACTGTGCATTTCTTGCATCTTCTGTAAACAAAGATTTGAATGTAAATAATAATAATATTGTAATGGAAAATATGCCAGGCTTTTCTGGCGCAGCTTCCAATCATCGTCAATGTAGTGCAATCGTGCAACATGTAGTTGAATTTTTTTGAGAGGTGCGGAGGTATGCAACTATGCAAAGGCTGCGCCATATCACACCCGTGCATTCGATGCAGAAGTCTTAACAGAGTGGGGTCACGTGACTCCACACGCGGTAGGGAAAGTATTTGAAACAATTGACTTGGAAAAATGACATCGATTATAGGTTCTAAATGTCAATTTCGATTATTTTTTTGATTAGTCGCCCAGCCCGAGGCATGATGCTTTGACTCTATTATGTACAGTGTATCAGTCGAGATATGTTCTGTGATTGAGAAGTTGTGCAGCTTCAATGGATCACCCTAAAATGAAAAACATTCTGTCATGATTTGCTCACCATTGACTTTTTTTTTTTTTTTTTTTTTTTTTTCTTCCCCAAACCAGTTTGAGTTTTTTGTTCTTTTGAACACAAAAGAAGATCTATCAAAGGATGTTGGAATCCTGTAACTATTGACTTCCATAGTATTTGTTTTTCCTACAATGGATATTAATGGTTACAGGTTTCAAACATTAATCAAAATATCTTATTTTTTGTTTAACAGAACAAAAAATATATAATTGGTTTAAAACAAATCAAGGTTGAGTAAATGTTGACAATTTTCATTCATCCAGGCTGGAAATTTAAATGAAACTTAAAGATTTTAATCAAGTGAATGGCATTTCTGGATTTTTTTTATGGCTCATAAAAAAATTCCAAATTAAGAAAATGTAGAATTAAGAACTTCTGTCTAACAGCACATAGTGAAACTTCATGTGCATAAAAAACTAATGAAGGATCATAATATTTTTATATACAATCATAGTATTTTTATAATTCATAATTTAAAATTCAACAGTCTTTTGTTTATGTATTTTTTCAAATTTATGAAACGTATGCATTTTTCTATAGATCATCCAGAGTTTTTCAGTGTCCTCTAAAGGTGTAGTGGATCATATGGGAAATCAGGGCCAGTCTGGTGTTCCCAACCAGCTTCTGAAGCAGCACCCTCCTGAAGCACAGCAGCAGTTAATGCAACAGCAGCAGCAACAGTCACATCAGTTACAACAGCAGCAACAACAGCAGCAGCATCAGATGGCACAACAACATCCCATGATGCTGCCACAAGTCATGCAGATGCACCACCATCAACAACAACAACAACAACAACAGCAGCCGCCGCAGCAGCAGCAACAACCACAGCAGCAGCAGCAGAACCAACAAGGATTTCCTCAAATGCCTCCACAGTCGCATCAGTTCTTACAGCAGCAGATGCATCAGCAGATGTATTCCCAACATCAACAGCAGCAGCAACAACAACAACAACAGCAGCAGCAACAACAACATGCATTCCCACAGCAAATGCGACCCCAACAGCTTCCGAGGCTGCCCTTACAGCATCAGCAGCAACACGCGTTGCAACAACAATTACAGTTACAGCAGCAGCACAGACTCCAGTTGCAGTTACAACAACAACAGCAGCAGCAACAACAACAACAGCAGCAGCAGCAGCAGCAGCAGCAACAACAACAACAACAACAACAACAGCAGCAGCAGCAAAACCAGCAGCAGATGCACCAACAGCATTTGCAGCAGCAACAGCATTTCCTACAACAACAACTCCAACAGCAGCACATGCAACAGCTGCAACAACAGCAGCAAATGCAGCAGCAACAGCATCTGCAGAACCAGCAGCCTCTGCAACATCAGAACCAGCAGGTTAATCCACATCAGACTCAGACTATGCTTCAACCTCCAATCACATCTGCACAGCTCTTTGGACACGAGCCTGGCCATGACAGTAAGTGTAGTTACTTTGCGATATCACACAGGTGCACATTTTTATTTGTGAGCACAATACATATAGTTTGTCTTTGTGAGAAATGGTGATTTCTTCTGAATGGAGTTGTATCGACTTGCAAAATACTAGAGACATTTATCATTACCTTTTCAGTACCTGAAGAGGGATTCTTGGTTGGCTGTATTTTTGCCATTGCTGACTATCCTGAACAAATGGCCGATAAACAGTTACTGGCCACATGGAAAAGGGTAAGTGACTCCGCAACACTCCAACTAATACTGAATTAGTCATTTCTAAAGTATATTTTATTCCAAGCTAGCTATAAATATGTTATGTTTTAGATCAAATTCAACACCAGGGAAGGCAGTATTTTTATTTTTGTAGTTTAACTCTTTTTATTGGCAATTATCAATCAGAGTTATTACAAGTGAGGGAAAGAAAAACCATAATACATTAATTTCACAATATTGAAATAAAAATATTGGGTGGTAATTAAACACGTTCCTTACTCTCTGAACCATATTCAGAGGAAAGTAAAGAAAGTAAACAACAACAACAAAACAAACAAACAAAACAATAACAAATAAATGAATAAAAATAATAAATTAACAAATGACACCTCAGTAAGCATTACTGTTAAATGTCAGATACCAGACAATTTCTTTTCCTAATACACTCTTGGATGAGTTTTTATCATTCAAAGCAAGAAAAAAAATGCAGATACAGACAGGGTTAGATATGCAAGACGGGTTACTTTAAAAAAAAAAAAACTATATAAAGTATATAAAATACAACAGAAGTTGCCAAACTGTATAGAAATCTTAGGTTTTGGCATTAACTGTATATCTAATTTTCTCTATTTGAATAAACTGCAACAGATCATACATCTAATGAAAGTAGTTGGGCAGATAATAATTTTTTCCCCAGATCAGAAGTATAATACTTTTAGCAATTATTAAGCAAAAGGCTAATACATTTGACTACAAAGATGACAGCGAGACATTTGTAGGATGAAGTCCAAACAGTGCCACTAAAGAACATGGTTCAATTTTTAGAAGAAAAACATCAGAGATTGATTTAAAAGTTGATGTCCAAAAAGAAATTAACTCTGGACAAAGCCAAAAGGTATGATGAAGGGCAGCTGGAGCTTGTCGGCATCTGTCACAAATAGAATAAATTTCTTGGTTTATTTTAGAAGACAGTATTTTTTGAAAGATGTTTAATGCAAGCACTGTGCAACAAACCTAAGAGGAATTATGTTAAATAAACTATGGTAATTTTCAATATTCACGTAAAAAATTATTTAATAGTTAATTGTAATTATAAATGTTTATTTATTTTATATATGCACATATATATATATATACACACACACATTTCTTCGAGCAGAATGCAAATAAAACATTATTTTGCACACAGATAATTCAGCTAAATGGAGGGACTGTGGACTCTGCTCTCAACCGCTGCACTCATTTACTTTGTGAGAGTCAAGTCAGCAACACCTATCTCCAGGTAAGCAAGACAGCTTGCTCTGAAAAGAAGCATGCTTGATACATTTGCCCACCGTCTGCTGTGCTGCATGGTGATATAAATGCATCTTTAATGTTATGTGTCAAGGCTAATCTTAATCATTACATTTGATAATGATTTATTATGAAAATGTTTTCCTGTGCCAGGCTCTGAGGGAGGGAAAGCGTTGTGTGACGGCTCACTGGCTCAACACTGTCCTCAAAAAGAAGAAGATGGTCCCCCCTCACAGGACCCTTCATCTTCCCTTCAGCTTTCCTCCAGGGGCCAAACCGTGTGCACAGCATGTAAGAACCAGCCCCTCCATTTATATTCCATATTCACGAGTTTAACATCATATTAAAATAGGGCTGGGAAAAACTTTGCAGTGAAATTTAATTATTTTAAGCATTCCTGTTTAAATCTGATTTTGTCTTTTTTTTTATTGCACCTCAGATTATTTCTGTGACTGGATTCGTGGACAGTGACCGTGATGATTTGAAGCTCATGGCGTATCTAGCAGGAGCACGATACACAGGCTATCTGTGTCGAAGCAACACTGTCCTCATCTGTAAAGAGTAAGAAGCAATGCAGTCTCATGTTTATGACTTCTGTTTACATTTACGTAGTATATTCACAATAAAGTTAAAGTTTATCTCACCCAGGGTGGATTTTATATCTGTCTGGAAGCTTAATCTGTTTTTAATTATTGCTAATATGCTGCCCCCCCACTCCCCTCCATGCCATCAGACCAAGCGGGCTGAAATACGAGAAGGCGAAGGAGTGGAGGATCCCATGTGTGAATGCCCAGTGGCTGTGTGACATCCTACTGGGAAACTTCGAAGCTCTCCGGCAAATCCAGCACAGCAAATACACTCAGTTTAATTTGCCTGACCCGCTGGCACCAAATCATCATCTTGTGCACAATCTTCTGAGTAAGCTTTATTCCAAATTGCAGCAGTATAATTAATATTGTTGTGGATTTATTGGGATGCTACAGCTGGCATATTTCCAAGCTTTTGAGGAGGTAGAACATAACATTCTCTCATTTTTGATGTCAGGTGCTTGGCGTATTCCTGTGAAGATCTCACCGGAGGCATTGGCGGTGAGTGGCTCTCTCATGGACACACTCTGATTGCTCTCTCTCTTGTTTGAGATGCTGGAGTTTTGCAGTCAAGTCCTCAGTGGACATACATGTAACGGCATGTCTGGGCAGAGGTGTATGTGTAGACTCACAGTAATTTCTTATTATTTTTTTCTCTTCACACAGAGTTTACGTCTTCAGCTTAAACAGAAACAGGCTGACGTCAGTGTGCAGCCGCCCAGCAAGAGACCCAAGTGAGTTCAAATGGTGAAGGGTTATTTTTGGAACTGTAGATATCTGTGCAATTTTCTCTCAGTCCCTGAACTACACTTCTATTTGGACATAAATGCTGAGCACACGTGTACATAGTAGGGATGCTCATTTCGGTTAATTTTGCCAACTGACAACCGCTGCTCGTTAACAGTATATTAACCGTTAACTGGTCAGATTAATATTACATTTTTATTTAATTAATTTTTTTATTGAAGTGTCTATATTGTGTCTGACACATTAAACATTACATTTTAAAGGGTCACGAAACACCAAAACACATTTTTTGAGCTGTTGACAGTCATATATGTGTCCCACGCTGCTATAAACACTATTAGGACACATATATTGCACTAAAAAGTGAAAATTGGTTGTTTTTGCGTTATTTTGAGCAAATTCGTTCTTCCGGTTTAAAACGAATTTTTGAAGCTGCGTCATGGCCATGAGATACTTGGGTGTAAATCCAGCTGGAGAGTGGCTGTCTGTCTTTTCTAGGACGTTCTGACGTATCTGAGTGTGCAGTATTAATTCATGAGAAAGACGTGCTTCAAACCAATTAGGGCGCTCTATTGTGTATGACGTGAAACTTCATTAATATGCATGATAGCTCCGGAGACTGTTTACCAGTTTACATTGTTCAGACGGCAGAGAGACGCCACGTTGTGTTGCCAAAACAAGTGAAAGTACAAGAATTTCAAGACAAAATTCGTAGGTGTTATTAGTGTGTTGCAACGAAGGTTTTGTTTTCATTTTCACTTTATGAGAGAGCAGCTGGACTCACGTGTGGATTACAGTGCACGCGACACGCGACAGAAACGCGTTTTTAAGGAACATTTTTATCCGAGAGCTTTTTCTCATCTGGAAATGGTGAAATCCGGATTTGCCACTCGTCTCCTTTTAATAAAAAGACACAGCTCCAGTTTGATTGTCTGTCTACAGATTTGGTAAGTGTTTGCAGTGGACTGCCCTTTGTTTAAATGCTGCTCTCCGGGTGTAAACATGTAAACACAAACTATTCCCGTCGTGCAGGATTTTCGATGCAATTTGTGACAGGATAGTCTATACACACACGGCTTTCTGACGCTACCTACCGAGTACATAAGTTACAGAGAAATGCGGAGGATTTTTTTCTCTTATTTGCCGTATCAAATCAGCCTCCGTGTGTTTGTTTTTCCTGTCAGACTTAGCGCATGCCCAAATGTTAACTCCCTTCTATGCAAAATCTTATCCTCTTTCCCTTCCCCGACACTCCCACACTCCCAGAGCTGGACACGCCCAACTTTCCTGACTTTTTTCAAAACAGAGGTGTGAAAACACGCTGCTGAGACAGGGGGTTTCGTGGCCCTTTAAAATACTGATTTATTTTAACATGCAAACAACAGCATACAGAGCATATTAACAACAGAGCATATTCACACACCTGCAGTGTTTAAATAATAAAAAGAATAAAATAAATAGGCTTGCCCTAGATATTTTTAAATTTAAATTACAAATTTAGATTACAAAACGAAAACACTGACTGAATCTGTTTAAACCGTCATAAGCTGTTTTTTTCCAGTCATGTTTTATTTTCCTTTAAATAAAAATAGGCTACCTCAAATCGATGGGAAAATATGCATTTAACAAACCTCTGTCAACATTTTTAATAGAAGTCATTAGTTTAAAAATTATGTCGAGCATCTGGTTTTATCTCAGAGCTTGTTTTCTTTCATTTTCTCTGTCTCACTCGCGGTTTATGCACACGCTGCGTGTGATGAAAGACAAGGGCAAGGCTTTGGCAAGACAAGGGCAAAATTTATATAACAATATATTCTTATTTTCGTTCAATACGATATAATGCCGATATCGATATGGACAATATTAAAAAGACAGGAAAAAACTGCGAAGAACGCACACAATGGATGTCTGTACCTACAAATGTCTGTAAAGTGAATTTGCAAAGACTATAATACCTCCAGGCTCTTATAACTTGAAAAAAAAAATAAAAACAGTACAAAAAAATTAATGATCACTTTTTATTTGTATTTAGCCTTTACAAACAAGAAATGTGAAATAAATCAAATAAATAAAACTCTCAGACTCAGCTTTGTATATATAGACAGTTTGTGGGGGTTAGCTTGACCAACGTGATGAACAGAAACTTTTATCAGTGTTTTTTTTTTTTTTTTTTGTATAAGCTGAATATTTAACAATCAAAATAATATAATTTTTAAATATAAAAATCTTACAATTGTGACATCCACATCGTAAAAAAACATAAAAAAAGAATAATAATTAAAATAATAAAAAATCAAAAAGAGTATAGTGCTATACGCCAGCATGCAGCGAGTTTGTGTATGTGAGTGTTAATTTGGGTGTTTATGCAAGGATCGAGTTTGTATGTGCGTGTGTTAATGTGGGAGTATATGCAAGGATTGTCGAGTTTATATGCATGTGCGTGTGTATGTGCATGCATCAAGTTTATATGTATATGCCCAAATTTCATAGATGTTTTGAACATTCAATAGTATAGGTGTATATGCGAGTGATTTATAGGTGTATATGCACGTGTTGATAAGCGAAGTTTGATTTAAATCCTACACGGCGCCTCATAGCCATCTTTGTTTGCTTCATTGCCTTCTCTTCTGACACAGCTGGTTTGGTGGATGGTGGTGATGGTGAGGCCACAGGTTGGCTTAAACTTTTATGATGCCTCATCTTCTGACTTTCAGTATGTTTTATTGGGTAGAACTGCTTCGAATAGTGAAACAGATTTGATGTGTTCCCGCCGCTAGTCAGCAACACTCTCTGGCACACTTTGCAGAGCACCGAAACTAAGTTTATCGGAACTTAAAAAGCCGAACCACTTCCACACCACTGCATTAGTCTTTCTTTTCTTATCAACTATTTCGTCTGCATTCTTACTTGGGGAAGCTTGTTCATTCGCATCTGTATTCAGGGCACTAATTTTGTAGCTAAAATGTTCTGCGACTGTGTGCTGAGCGCTGGCAGCGTGTCTATGGTCTTCGTCATCATGCAAGTGACATCACACTCTTTCTGACGGCTGAGAACTGAAGGTCATTCAGTGACAAGTGATACATGTATAAGATCTTATATAAATAATAATAATAATAATAATAATAATAATAATATATATATATATATATATATATATATATATATATATATATATATATATATATATATATATATATATATATATATATATATATATGCAAATTCATATCGAAATACCAGTAATGGGTTTAAAAATCATATCACTGTTATTGAAAAAAAAAATATCGCGATATATATTGATATCAAATTATTGTCCAGCCCTAGGCTACTATAGCATATAACAATTTTGTTGTTCACATATGATATTGCATTAATTTGCATACATGTTTTAGCTTTAAGCTATAAATTGAAAGCCTCAGTTAGGGCGGAGTTATCATTATGCAGAAATTAAGAAAATCATTGGATTTGTTTGATTCGTGATTTTAAAAATGGATTTATTTTTAGAACTATTAATAACTGTAATTTTCCAAATGGAGAAAAGGTTGGTTTGTTGGTTGTACACTAAATCATCAAAACTATAGTCTATTTGTTGTGATTATGAGTGATGCCGGAGCACGCTCTGATGGAGATAAAATTCAGACTCTCATTTCAGAGTTTTGTTTTGCGGCTTCTTTCTCCTATTGTGCTAATAAACAGAAGTGTCTATGATGCGGATCCAGGACATAGACAATCGGCATCAGCTGTGGTTTGGTATCAACTCATCTGTGTCAAACTTTGACCAGCAATATCCTTTTCATTTTGCTTCCTTGGCAAAATATGTCTGTAGGCACGTCTGGTTGCATGTTACCTTCCCGCGCGAAAGGAAAAAAAAAAAATTCATATATATTTATATAATTTTATTTATTTATTGTTTATCGTGTAACTGATACTATTAATTGTTTAAAAACACACCCTTTCGGTTAATCGGTTAGTATGAACATCCCTAGTACATAGCCTTTGCAAGTGTGTTGTGGAGTATACAATTAATATTTTATCATATAAAATGTTCCGAAACTTCTATTTTAAAATATCTTAGATATTGCAATTTAACATTGAGCAAGTAGTGCTTGAGTTTTGCTTTAAATCCATTTTAGATATTACATTAACTTTTTAATATGTCTGTTTTATGATTTTTCCAATTGTTGCTAAGGGAAGCTAAAATATCTTTATAATGATTGATAATAATTCATATAGGACTGTTGGAACACTTGTCTTTGTCCAGTGGCAGCTTTTCTTCAGAAGTTATGACCTAATAAAATAATTTGTACTCATTAAAGAGGGATTACAAGTATCTCTTAACCTACTTATACAAATTCTCTGCAACATAAGCATCTTTTTCACAGATTCTTGCTGTCTTGGTAGTTCTTTTAACTTCTACCACCTTGTGGGCAAATTAATTAGTGTGCAAAAAACTGAACTGTTGGTGTTTGCTAAAAAATGAGATGTGCATCACATGTATGGTACACTGGCCCTAGCATTTGTGTAAAAACGAAAGCATACCTTTGTCAAAAAATGTTAGAAATAATATTGAAAGAATGATAAATAAATCATGGCTTTCTGAGTTGAATGTTGGACATTGTCTCTCTTCTTTTGCAGGCTAGAAGAGTTGCCAACACCTACTAAAAAGCTTCCACATGATTCAACACCTTACGTCCTTTTCACAGGCTTTGAACCTCTGCAGGCTCAGCAGTACATAAAGGTAACTAAACAGATGCACGCTTCCTCTAGACATTGGTGACATTGCCAAATTTCAGTTTTACGAAGTGCCATAAAAAGTCTATTGTGTGCAGTCGGCTTCAAGGCTGCTGGAAAGCTCTGAAAATGAACATGTTTGTAAAACATTCATGTGCTCATTTCCTCTGAACTCTCTGAAAGTCCTGAGAAATATATTGCTCAATTCAGATGTGCTTCAGTAAGTAACCCTCATGGTGTTCTGTTCCCCCTCTCCTGCATCCTTTTTATCCTCTCTTTTATCATCTCTCTCTCTCCTCCTCGGCTGCAGAAATTGTATGATCTTGGAGGGGAAGTGGCTGACAGCACTCAGAAGTGCACTCATCTGGTTGCTAACAAAGTGACAAGAACGGTGAAGTTCCTCACTGCCATATCCGTAGTCAAGCACATAGTCACTCCAGAATGGCTGGAGGAAAGCTGGAAAAGCCAGAAATTTGTGGGTGAGTCGGTGAAGAGTTAAATACACGTCTATGTCCATTATTGCTAATGTCAGAATGCTCTGAGCAGCCTTTCTTCCTATTCCAGCCAGAAATGTTTTGTGATAAATTAAATATTCATAATTTTTTAATGAAAACGTGGATTGGAATATAGTTGGTTCTTAAGTTCGCAAACAGTTTCCATAGAAATAGACTAACAGTCTCAACCCAGATTCAACTTTGGTGCACTTTCTGTGCCTGTTAGAGATGTGAGGATTTTGGATTTATTAGATTAGAGTTTTGGCTTTTTAAACTGAAATTTTGTCATTTGACTGACTGCTTGTTACTTCTGAGCACTGTACTAAAGAGACATGCAACCAGTGGTGGAAAGAGTACTGAAAAATCATACTTAAGGAAAAGTACCATTACTTGCCTAAAAATGTAGTGCAAGTAGAGTAAAAGTATCTGTTGTAAATATTACTCAAAGTATGAGTAAAAGTAGACCTTTCAAAAGTAATCAAGAGAAGTGAGTATTACGCTGTAAAAAGCGGATGCGTTAACATGTAATTTGTGGATGTGTGTAAACGTAACATTCTGTAGTGCATTTAGCTATTGCCCAGCAGGCTCACAATGCACGAGACATTAATATTAGGTTAGATTTAGGTTGTGATGTCAGGTGACCAAAATTCAATGTCTCGCCAATGTCTAAAGATATAGGTTGTGTTAGAAAGTGACCAAAATCCAACATCTTAAACCACTGTCATAATTGACATCAAATACTGACATTTATTGATCAGGTAAGACAACCAAAATCCAACGTCTGACAGACGTCATAGTGGTAATGTCCACACAACGTCAAGCGGTAACATCATTAGACGTTGATATTTGGTTGATTTTTGCTTGGATGTTGGACATTGACGTCGGCCTGACGCTGAGTTCTGACGTCAACCCCATTTTCATTTCCAAACAAAATGTCCATGATGTTGGGGTACAATGTCAATCTGACGTCTTGTTGACGTCTTGTCCCTGCTGGGTGTTTAAGGCCATTTCAGTCATCATACAGTAAACATCCGTCATCTTTCATCAGTGACATGCATCTAAACAGTCTTTGGGTCAATGCATGTAAAGATTTTAGACATCTTCTTGGACCCTTTTAATGCTTCTAACTTGCTGCAATTATAAATCGCCCAAGTCTTGAGGAAGTTCATTATGATGCGTTTACCTTCTCTGTGCGATTTGATTGGACAGGAATCACAAGACTACTCCGCCAATCCCCATAGACAAGAAAAAATAAAAGTAGTGACTGCAGTTTGAAGTAATTAAATAAAAGTACCAATACTGCACTAAAATGTACTCAAGGGAAAGTAAAAGACTTTTAGACATTTTTAAAACTATTTAGTAAATTACTGAGAAAAACTACTCACAGTAATTTGAGTACTTGTAATTTGTTGCTTTAGACCACTGCATGCAACTCATTTAAAAAAATGTCCTTTCATAAATTTATTTGTACTTTTTTTATTTATTTATTTTTTTTAGTCATTAAACTGTATATGTAATTGAATTTATTTTATTTATTTAGTTTTGAGCTGGTTTCTATTTTATTGGCTATTGTAGGTTTGTCATGAATCACACTAAGGGGCCGTTTACACAACGTTTTCAGCCAAAAAAAGGGAAGTTTTATACGTTTTTGCCAGTTTATTTACTTGGAAATGACAATTTTGATTTTATTCCTTTGCTTTTATACTTTTTTTTTTACTTTTAATAATAGTGTCATTTGAGCTGCATTCTAATTGGCTTCTTCATGCAATGAATATTTGGACTCAAGTTGTACTCTCAAGTGTGTGTTCATGTGCTCATTCGTGTTTATCTGAGTGTGTGTGGTCCATACTGCATATCAGATGAGTAATTGACTATTTTAGGTGGCTTGACATTTAACATTTTTTATATTTGCTCTCACAGATATATTGTGCATCTCTAGTGCTAATTAGATTTGTCTTTGTGTTTGCAGATGAGCAGAGCTACATGCTGCGAGATGCAGAGGCTGAGGTGCTGTTCTCTTTTAGCCTGGAGGACTCACTGAAGAGAGCTCATGCAGCTCCGCTCTTCAAGGTTAGGAGCTTATACTGTCACTTTATTGTGTTTGTTCAGTCACACATAGTTGTGACTCTGCACTGACATGTAGCTATATTTGAGATCACAGGGAAGCATTGGGTGTCTGTTCAGCCTCAGTCTCTTTATTTTTTATTTAATTTAAATTTTTTTTTTACAGGGGAAGTATTTCTATATTACTCCAGGAATCTGTCCCAGCCTCAGCACAATGAAACTTATAGTGGAGAGTGCCGCAGGGAAAGTGCTCTCCAAACAGCCTTCCTATCGCAAGATCATGGAGCACAAGCAAAACAAGGTACACTAATCAGATCCTCAATACAGGGTCATGTGGGGCTGTTGTTTTGATGAAGATGCTAGATCAGACTCTACTCGCTCACTTAATGAACACCTATTTACAGGCAACACAACAGGGCTGTTCTCTGGATTTGGTGCTTTGTTGAATCATTTGTCCTGTTGAATTACAATGGCCAAGTAAATGCTACAGCTGAATTCAGTTGTCCGTCCAGATTTCAGTTTTTAATCTTGCACACATAATTTAGTCATTTATGGACATTTAAGTGACCGTTGCAACTAGATTAACTCCAGGTGGAAAAAATACAGGTAGTGGCAACAATATTTGTGACCCCCTCTGTGAAACCTCAGCTTAAGTCACAAAATCTGTTTTTAAGAAAAAGAGCGTCAAAGTTGTATAGCCTTAAAAATGGCAAACATACGCTATTTCTGTTTATTGTAGTAAATGAAAGATCAAATATCAAGGTTTTGAGATACAGTACTATATTTACATTATAACATGATAAAAACTGACACTATTATTTTGAGCCAAGAAAGTATCTGAGTTTTGCTACATAAACACCAATTTCAGTGGTGTCTGGGTTTACTTTCGGTAGAGAAACAACACCTTGTTCTCATATCATTCTGTTAATATATTTCTTTTTTACCATTAGAGACCACAAACACACTAATACAATTTAATATTCCTCCAAATGCGCGCACGTCAGGTCAGTCCTTGGAGTAAAAGCAGAGCTGCGACTTTAGCCTGCTTTTGCTTTTTTTGGAGATTTTTTCTCTTCATCACTGGAGTTTATTTTGTTTTAAATAAACAGTTTATTTTGTTATTTTTTATAGCTCAACATGTGTCAGGGTAACCCACTTATTTTAAGTTCATTTTATGGCTCATTTATGGGTTTGATGGACTCCCTGTTGGACAGGTCAGCAGTTTTGAAGCACAAGGAACAGAAAGTGGATTGTTTAACAGCTAAAATGATATAAATCTGTGGAATTGGACCAAATTATGACATCTTATAGTGCATTGTTTTTTGGTGGATGATGAGCAAGTCTCATTCATAGACTAAGCTAGGGAAGTAGGGCTGGGCGATTAATCGAAGTAATTTAGAAAATTTTTAGAACCTATAATCGATCTAATTTTTTTCAGTTACTTTCCCTGGCGCGACAACACATCGCAAGCTCTGTGATTGGTTGGCTTGGGAGCGTTGATGAGTGTGGGCGAATCGGAAAGGGCAAAAAATAAATAAATAAATAAATAAATCACTCATTAATTGTAATCGAGTTAAAGTGTTCAATTAATCAAAAATTCAATTAATGATTTTAGACCTTAGATTTCTCTTAGATTTAGATTTTAATTGCCCAGCCCTACTGGGAAGGAATTTAAAGAAACTTTTCTTATTAACCCGTTTTTTTTGCTAAGTAGTTAATGCTATTAGTAAATATTATTAAATAGTTAATTGTTTGTAAATGAAGGCAAGAGTGGAGGCAGTTGCAGCATGAAAATGAAACATGAAAAATACTATAGTAATTTATTGTAAAAACAGACCAAGAGTCTATAGCTGATTTCTGATAAATGTTCACAGACGCCATTTTACAGAGGACGTCACTTTTATAAAGTTGTTTGTTAATGACTTATTTAAACCTAGTGTACCATACTCTTATTTCTTGCACGGTGCAAGAAGTCACTTGGAATGTGGCATGTCTTGAATTACTGATGTTGCCAGATCTTCATAGGAAAAAAATAAGCCCACCATGTTCAACTTGAACCCAGACTTTTTTTATCATGGAAAAAGCCACATATCTAAATATCACAAACTGCACTTGCCTACAATAATGCCTTCATGTACTGTAAGTGTTGAAAAATAAGTGTTTATATTAAGTGAACTTGGCAATGTTTCAAGAGCATACTTTGCAAAGCAGCCTCCCACACATAAAACTTAAAATCTCTGAACATCGTAGACCAACCTGACTTTTTTTTTTAAATGGTAATTCGTAATTAAAATGTATAAGCATTGTATTGTTTTGAAGCATTGTATTAGTTCAGGGATGTCCAAGCTCGGTCCTGGAGGGCCGGTGTCCTGGAGAGTTTATCTCCAACTTGCTTCAACACACCTGGCAGGAAGTTTCTAGTATATCTAGTAAGTGCTTGATTAGCTCTTCAGGTGTGTTTGATTAGAGTTGGAGCTAAACTCTCCTGGACACCACCGGCCCTCCAGGACTGAGTTTGGACACCCCTGTATTAGTTGATGTTACCAAATATTTTCATAAAATGATTCAATAAATATGGCCAGAGCATGCTGAAAGAGCACACAATACCTGATTTTGATATAATAATAGTTTTGTTTGTGTTTGTATGTCTGGCACAAAATGAAATTTGTGCTCTACCTGTGTTTGTTTTAGAATTTACCGGAGATCGTTCTAATAACCTGTGAAAATGACTCTCATCTGTGCCGAGAGTATTTCCTGAAGAACATCGGTAAGATGACTCTGTTCCCATCTCAGCATTTACATTTAACAGTGTATAACACAAAACCATGGTTTAAAAAACAAACTACATGTTGTATATCTAAATACCTGAGATGCACTCTCTAATGAATGCCTAATTGACTTCTTCTGTCTTTATTTCAGAAGTGTACACTGCTGAGCTCATATTGACTGGGGTTTTGACTC
Source organism: Danio kyathit (assembly GCA_903798195.1). Lineage (NCBI taxonomy): Eukaryota > Metazoa > Chordata > Actinopteri > Cypriniformes > Danionidae > Danio > Danio kyathit. The sequence continues at coordinate 34,701,697 of LR812520.1, read as the reverse complement.
AGTCCTTGGATTATGAATCATATCCTTTTAAAATACATGCAAGATTAAACAGACAAATGATAAACAATCGCCTTTGAGTGACTTCTGAATCAACATCTGGTTGACTGAACCACAAAACTTTGCTGTCATTGATATCGGACTTGAAACATAGCAATTTTACAGAATTTAATAATTATTGATGTTTTTTTTTATGCTGGATTTTATTTTTTTAAATACTTTTTTAAGAATCATTTTATTTCAATTTGTTTCAATTGAATTGTGGATGTATGTTTTATTTGTTCCGCTCCTTAACAATCTCACATATAAATTCACATGATGTCCTTCTCAGGACAGGAATATTTTATGACTGCTGGTGCCCTGTTCTGGATCAACGCTAAAGGTTTCTTATTAAATTTTAATGTACAGTCATGTTATCTTTCAATGTTTGTATTTTATTACTTGATTATTAAATAATTTCTTACCAGTTTTGTAAACAAAGTAACAGTAAATCTAAATACATTGCTGTTATTTGTAATGATTGTTTAAATAAAGGCAAAGCTATGTTTTTACTGTGATTTAAATGTTTGCCACTTTTGGAATAAAATCTGAATTTGATTGCGATTCTTAAATTGTGATTCTGTCATTTGATGTAATTTTGTTTAAAGGCTTTTCATGTTATCATTAGGGAATAGTTCATACTATCAATGTAAATTCTGAAGCTGGATTCTGATTGGTTTTTAATGTATTTATTATTCATCTGCTGAAAAAAAGGTTCTGAAAGTGATTTCACCAATATTATTTCTCTGTGCCAATGTTATAACTGCAGAGTGAATTCCCTTTAAGTTGGAATCAGTGGTGTAAAGTTACAAATACTGAAACTACTGTAATTGTAGTTTTCTTATCAGGAATTGTAATTTACTAAATAGTTTGTAAAATGTCTACTTTTCCTTGAGTACATTTTTACTGCAGTATCAGTACTTTTACTCCATTACTTTCCTTCAAACGGGAGTCACTACTTAATTTTTTTCTTGTCTATGGGGATTAGAAAAATCTGTCCTGTGATTTCTGTCCAATCAAATCACACACAGAAGGTAAATCTAATCCTAATGAACTTCCTCAAGACATGGGCGATTTATTATTGCAGCAAACTAGAAGCATTAAAAGTGTCTAAGAAGATGTCCAAAATCTTTACAAGCAGTAACCCAGAGACTGTTCAGATGCATGTCACTGATGAGAAGATGACGGATGTTTACTGTATGATGACCGAAATGGCCTTAAAGCCAGCAGGCACAAGACGTCAACATGACGTCAGATTGAAATCGTACCCCAACATCATGGAGACATTACATTTTGTTAAGAAATGAAAATCGGATTGACGTTAGAACTCAACGTCAATGTCCAACCTAAAATCAACCAAATATCAACGTCTAATGGTGTTACAGCTTGACATTGTGTGGATGTTACCACTATGACATCTATCAGATGTTGGATTGCCATACCCGATGAATAAATGTCAGTATTTGACAGCAATATGACGCTGGTTTAAGATTGGCTTGGTGTTGGATTTTGGTCACTTTCTAAAAACCTAAAATTAACCAAATGTCATTTGACATCGTTATTGGACATCAAAATAACGTTGTCCTTATAGACACTGGCTAGACCATAAATTTTGTTCACCTGACGTCACAACCTAAAACTAACCTAATAATAATGTCTTATCACATTGTTTGCCTGCTGGGCAATAACTAAATGCTCTACAGAATGTTACGTTTACACACATCCACAAATTACATCAGCTTTTCACAGTGTAATACTCACTACTCTTTTGAAAGATCTACTATTTACTCATACTTTGAGTAATATTCACAACAGGTACTCGGTACTCACACTACATTTTTGGGCAAGTAATGGTACTTTTAACCAAGTATGATTTTTCAGTACTCTTTCCACCACTGGTTGGAATACTTTTAAAATGATCAATATAATTATCATCCTTGGTGTGAAGGGCTCCTAAAAGATAACTTTAGTTCAAATAACATTTCTTAAATCACAGATCGTATCAAAGCAAAAGTGTTATTTATAATCAGTGGTATTTTGAAATCCCAAAATACTACCAGTTTTAGCAGGACACAAACCATATTTACACAAGGACTCCTCTCAGTTGGGCTTTTGAGAGTACACATGCTGCTCTGTTCTCATCGAGGCATTCTTCTCTTAAAAGCATTATTCCTGATAGACAAAATTCAATTAAATGCTAATGAAGTGTTACGAGTACTTACCGGTGGAAGGCAATTGTGTGCTGTCAGACAGTTCGCCTGCGGTGATCCCCTGGCTCCTGCGCTGGGTTTTGGAGAGGAGCTGACAGTAATGCCCTCTAAAATGGGATAAATTAAAACTTACCCAGCCAAGGTCATGTGCCAGAAATGCAACAGGGGAAACAATAGGTGCTTCAATCACCCGCTCGAGTGTAGAAATATGGATCGATACCTCTACTCTAAGACTGTCTGCGATGCTTTTGTTTTGAAGTCTAGCATACATCACCAGGGAATGCTTACAACTCTATAGTGCTATTGTTTTTCTCTCCACAAACTGAACTGAACAGCTTTATACACAAAACCACTGAGATTGTTCTTTTTTTATAGCTACAGTAGCCTTAATCTTTGTATTCATTTTTTAAAGTTGACTCCTGAGATTGTCTACTATATACAAAATGTATCTTAACATGGTTATGCACTGTAAATTGAGCTGTCGTTTAAGATTTAGAGGTTATAAGGTAAGCGCTCTCTCTTTTTAAGCCCAGTTGATGCCAAGAATAATTGTTATAACAATATTCACATCCATCAGTGACTGTCAGTTTTCTAGATACCAATTTTCTTATCAAGAAGATGGCAGTAAACTGCAGTGTGTTTTGCTGCTTTAAACACTAAAGTCATTTAATTTGGATGGATTCTAACCGGCTTTATTTATTTGTCAGCTGAAAAGTGATTCCCATTATATTGTTGCTATGGCATACAGTAGTTATATACAGGCTTAACCAATTTTTGGTGAGTAAAATATTTTACTATGCCCATAATTGTAGGTTAATATGTCACACGTTTAGATCACTATTCTCATGTAGTCACAAGACCTATATTAGGGCGGTGTGGTGGTGCAGTGGGTAGCCTCAGCTGTGTCAGTTGGCCTTTCTGTGTGGAGTTTGCATGTTCTCCCTGTGTTGGCGTGGGTTTTCTCCAGGTGCTCCGGTTTTCCTCACAAGTGCTAAGACATGAGTAGGCCCACACGGAATCTGCACGCACAGAATTCCGCAGATTTTCCGCAGATTTTTAGCCTATTATTAATTCTGTTTATTTACTTAAAGTTAACTATTTACAGTTAATCTAATTGGATTTGCATTTTAAACATTAAATACAAGTTAAAAAGATATTATTTTTTATTTAACATATTAAGGTTTTAGTTATGATACTCCCAAAATAATTCCGCAGAAATCCGCAGATTTTTACCAAAATTCTCCGCAGAAATAGCAAAAAACGTCCGCAGATTCCGTCTGGCCCTGGACATGAGCTATAGGTGAATTGGGTAAGCTAGTTGTGCGTATGTGTGTGAATAAGAGTGTATGGGTGCTTCCTAGTGATGGGTTGCAACTGGAAGGGCATCTGCTGCGTAAAACATGTGCTGGATAAGTTGGTGGTTCATTCTGCTGTGGCAACCCCTGATTAAAGGCACTATGCCGAAAAGAAAATTAATGTATAAATTAGGACAAGTAATTAAAATTAATCACATAGTCAGATACATCACCCTAAATGTGAAATCTAGATTGTTGCTTAATTTTCTTGTGTAATTTGTAATTAGCAATGGACGCAATTTCAAATCAACTATATGGTCTGAGAGGTTTTCCAGAAAGCAGGCAAGTGTGACATCATGGCTAAGTTTAGGCACAAGTGCCCTGCTGAAAAATCCAGCTTAAACCAGCCTCAGCTGGTTGGCTGGTTTTAGCTGGTCGACCAGCCTGGTTTTAGAGGGGTTTTGGCCATTTCCAGGCTGGTTTCCAGCCATTTCCAGCCTGGTCTTAGCTGGTCAGGCTGGAAAATGACCAGCTTAAACCAGCTTGACCAGCCTGGTTTAAGCTGGACATAGCTGGTTTTGACTGGTCAAGCTGGTTTTAGTTGGTCAACTCCCAGCCTGACCAGCTAAGACCAGGCTGGAAATGGCTGGAAACCAGCCTGGAAATGGCCAAAACCCCTCTAAAACCAGGCTGGTCGACCAGCTAAAACCAGCCAACCAGCTTAGGCTGGTTTAAGCTGGATTTTTCAGCAGGGTGGGCATTAGTGGATAACCTCAGCTTTCAGTAATTCAGTTCTAAAAATAAATACATTTAAAATAATGTTATAGGAAAAGTATTTGAAGTAATCTGTTGTGGTAATTACAGTTAGCCTACCGTGTTAATGTTTTCCTACAGCCTATCTATGCCATGCACGTGGCGCCATTTTGTCCATACGACGCAAGTGCATTGCGTTTGGGGCAACCTGATTTGCGTCCACTCTCAACCGGAAGTTTAAGGTATGTGTGACTGTAAGTTAACCTTGCGTTTTGTAATGTCCCCTGCTATTGTTCATGTACATTGAGCTGTTAAAAACGATTGTTACTTTTTATATCATTGATGTAACGCTTCCCACTACACTTCAAATTACCGTCGTTTTTAAACACCGTCGTTTTGTGCTGTGCTGTGCAGTTTAGGCATACAACTTTTGCACGATCAGTCTTCTAGAGCCAGTCATTTCTGGAACACACTTCCTATGGATTTAAGGGGTGTTACAAATTATTCAACATTTAAATACAAGTTAAAGAAATGGCTAAAAGCAAAACAAGTTTGTAATCATGTGTAATTCTTTTGTCTAACATTTTAAGAAATTCTTATTATACGTTTTATTCTTTTGTCATATGTAACTTTTACTGTTATTGTATGTATGATGATGTGCTTTTTGATTTTAGGTTGTCTTTTAAAATCTGGCCGGGGGCAACAGATGAAAATTAGACCTTGTGGCTAACTCTGGCTTATTTCTGTTGATTAATGAGCATTGTCCCTGTTAAATAAATCAATTCAAATTCAAACACCCCTTTTCATAGCGAGAGAATCATTTTTTGAAATGAAGTCTCTGTTTATCTTAACAGGCTAGTTAAAACTCCAACATAAAAGTCACATTGTTCCAAATATTCAATTACCAAATAATGGTAAAGCTTGAAGGGATAGTTCACCCAAAAATTAAAAGTGTGTTGATTGGTTTCAAACCAGTTTGAGTTTCTTTGAAACATCTCTTGAAAGTACATATTGATTATGCCTGCTGGTTTTTAACATTCTTCAAAAATATCTTGCTTTGTGTTCAACAGAAAAATCTCAGACTGGCTTGGAACCATTTAAAGGTGAGTAAATGATCACACTTTTCCTTTTCGGGTGAGCTGCTCTTTTAATCACAGGAAATGTCCATAAACCATAATAGTTCCTATAAGAAATATTAACAATTGTGTCAGGTCTAAACGAATAAAATGTATAATTTATTATTTACCCTTTTTTTCAAGTTGAGCAGTCTTTTCTCCATATTGAGCTGGCTGTGATCAATTTTTAGGACTTAAAGAAATGAATCCTGCTGTTGTGTCATGCAATGACATATATCTGGCTTTTAATATGGGTGCTCAGACATTCTTCATACATTGAAGAATTGTGATTGTCTAGGACATTTCATAGTCCAAGAAGAAAAATAAATTAGATCAATCACAAAATATAACAATGCACAGTACTAATATCTATTCTAAACACGTTTTGTGTTGTGTTCATCCAATCAATGATACTGAAACTGCAAATAGGCTAAACAAATGAAAATGTTATTGCAGGGTTTAATATAGTAGTGTAAAATTAATACCCAAGTTTAATTAATAACCCAGATAACTTGTATAAAACGTGAATAAGGATATTTACCTCTTTACCTTTGGTTTGGAATATCCAGGATTTGGAGTATCATGTGTGAAATGCTATAAAAAAGAAATCCAAAGCAAACAGCCATTGCTTAAGAAGCTATTCCAGCCTTAATTTCTTATCTAATTGACACTCTCGTTAACTGAATTAAAAATGCAAATTAGTGACCAGATCTTTGATTAACTTACACAAGTTCCTTGTTGGTTTGTTAATGTCCTCAAAGATTTATGATGTTGACGCTCTTGTACCATAAAACATCAGGAGACACAATAATTAATCTTAAATGCTAAAAGGACTTGCATTTTAATTACTCTTCTTCTCCTCCTCTCTGTAGCATTGTAGCATTTGGACTCTTCACTTCTTAATGGTAAATGTATTATAATATACAAATTACATGCTAATTAGATGGTGCAAAGCTTAGGGATTCAGTCGTTCGGAAATTTGCATATGAACTAATTATCTTTCATTAAAGCAGGCTAATTACAAATTTGAGCAGGGCCTCGAATGGAAAAGGAAGCTCTTCTTTGTTCACAGAGTTTTCATCTCTAATTAGACATCGTATTGTTTGTGCCTGTATGTGCACTTGGAGAAACTGATAAAATCTCAAAATTCACTTACATAAATTAAAACATGATTTATTTTGAATTTTTATTATGCGTTATAAACGAGCGAATCTCTTCTGGTGTAGTATGTGTGAATGCTAACAATAAAATATTTAAAACTTTAACTCTGCTGACGGTCGACCACACCGTGAGTTTAAACAGGTACGCTAAATTAATTTTTTTAAGACCGAATTGAACTTGGCGTTAAAAGTAATGCATATCTAAGCGCTGAGGAGAAGTCCAAATTAATAGATGTGCCAATCATTTGTCTCTGAGGGGTTTTGCTGTCCACATAATAGATATGACTCTTACATCAATCAGGTATTAATTGCTTTCATGTCTCATATAATGAAATGACTGCTAAGGGGCATAGGCATAGTTCTAAAATGGCTTTTGAAACCCATTTTTAAAGACTTTTGTTTAAGATCTCCGCTTCGGTTTATCTGATATCTCAATATAGCCTTTCTGAAATGGTTACTTAATGGTCTGAAGCAGTAATGGACTACTTTGGTAACACTGTGACGAGATCTTATTCAAAGTACTTGAACATAAAGTGTATGGATAAATAAAAAATCTGTATTTCGAATACAAAATGTGCTAAAATGTTGCTTTTAAATTGCAGGGTCAGGGTTTTTTGCACCACAAAGTTCACTTCTGCAGAAACACATTATTACTGCAAATAGTAAATAATTGTTAACTTTAATAATATTAATAATAATAAACAAGTATTATTCTATTTGATGGCGGTTCATTTCGCTGTGGAGACCCCTGATTAATAAAGGGACTAAGCTGAAATAAAAATGAATTAATGGTGGTCTTGAATTTGTACTAAGATGTGATTATGGTTGTTTAAAAATTAGTTTGTAGCTGTCAAATTTTCATAAGCAAGCACTCCTTTTTTTGGAAAATGATATTTATTGATTTTTCTCCTCATAAATCCACTTTTTTGGAATAATTGGGCAGTTATTATTAACAGAAAAACTTTGTTTAAAAGTGACTGGTGCAGTAAAGGCATTATATTCATTAATGATTTGTTAGGTGAAAATGGATTGCTACTATCTCATAACGAATTTTGAAATAAACAGAGTCAGAGCCACAGATAAAGGTTATACTAAAATTTGTGAGGCTATTGCTTTGTTTAGGTTAATTGAAAGTAATTATTTTGATCCCCCATGTACTTATGTTACTTCCGTCTTGAAAAATATCAAATGTTGATATTTTCGATGGTATATGTAACAACAAGCTTATTTACAAAGAATTTAAACGCGTTATCATGGGTGATTATAAGTGTTATCACCTAGGAGTTGTTGCACCCTTAGTAGAGGACAAAGCTTTTATCTTAAATATCCTGTAGCACCTAAGGTTAAGGAAACTCATTACAAAATTTAGTTTAGAATATATCCTGTAAATGAGTTTATTCAAAAAAGATTTAACTTTGATGTTGACAAGTGTAGCTTTTGTTCAAATCTTCCAGAAACACTCAATCACTTATTTTTTCTTGTGAATTTACTTCCAAACTGGTTTGACAATTACAGTTGAAGTCAGAATTATTAGCCCCCCTTTTTTTTTCTTCTGGAGAAAGTCTTATTTGTTTTATTTTGGCTAGAATAAAAGCAGTTTTTGAATTTTTTTAAAAATCATTTTAAGGTCAAAATTATTAGCCCCTTTAAGCTATATATTTTTCGATAGTCTACAGAACAAACCATCATTATATTACCCTAACCTGCCTTGTTAACCTAATTAACCTAGTTAAGCATTTAAATGTCACTTTAAGCTGTATAGAAGTGTCTTGAAAAATATCTAGTAAAATATTATTTACTGTCATCATGGCAAAGATAAAATAAATCAGTTATTAGAAATGAGTTATTAAAACTATTATGTTTAGAAATGTGCTGAAAAAATGTTCTCTCTGTTAAACAGAAATTGGGGAAAAACAGGGGGGCTAATAATTCAGGGGGGGGGGCAATAATTCTGACTTTAACTGTATATATGGCTTTCATTAAAGAGGATTTCAGTCCCCCTATTGTTCAAGAAGATATTTTCTTTTACAGATGTGATTTACATTTTTCTTTCTCTAATGTTGTGAACTTTATTTTACTAATGGGTAAATATCATAGTCATTGTTGTAAATGAAAAAAAAATCAGACCCTCTTTTAGGTGTTTTCTTTCTGAGGCAGGGAACGTGGCTCAAAGCTTCAAATACTCCAGAAATCAAAATAAATAACTGAAACTCTCTGTACTTGGTTTTAGAATTTTTAAAATTATAATGTTTTTTCCCTTTGATGTAGGTCTTTTGTACTGCTCCCTGCTTGTTGTTGCAGCTATAACAATTTTAATTCATTTTATTTATTTTAATGGTAAACATGCCTTGTGATGTTGATTGTTCCCTGTTTTGTGGTGTAAAATGTTTGCAAAAAAAAGAATGAATTCCATTTCAGAACTCCTGCAAGTCAGTGCTGCCCTCTGCAGGTTAATATTAATGTGATAGCAACTAGACAAACTATCCTCAGTCATCCTAATCAGGCCTTGAAACAGGATAAGCTGGTTTATGTTTGCTGGATAGAGAGACACGTGATGTTTTTGAGTTCTGTTCCTTGTCCATGTCTGTACTAACAAACACATATTCTAAAAACCAGTCACACGAACTGACTGAAAGAATAGAACATCGAAAGAAACTAAATGACAATACACTGGAAGCCCTTTATTTGATAAACATCTCTGGCAAGCATTTTCTTCCAAACAATTGTTTTGTACAATTTATACAGCATTACAAATATCAGAGGTAATATTTACAGCATTTACCTTTGCATCGTCCATAGTTAAATATCTGAAATTCATGCATAGGAGTAAGTTTGGCAATTTAGGACATTGATTTCATATCCAATATTGAGACTAATATTTATTTTTTTGGCATCTGACATGAGCTGTTTAAAGAAATACAATAATGGTGTAATACAAAGCTATGCTACACTACACCACTACAAAGGCTGATACTGTATCATACACTCAAACTATATACACTGCTGTTTGAGTCTTTAAATGAGTAAAACTTTGGTTTTATGGTAAAACACTAAAACTGCATATTATTAGTTAAAACTGGCAGTGCACTGGAGGCAAAGAGCAACAGTTCAGATTAAAATAGGTTAAATCCCTTTCAAACTGTCAAATCAAATCACCACAAACATAATCAAATGTTATTTTAAATATACAATGAGCTCCTAAAGTCTGAGGCATCTAGTGAAACGGTTTTTATTTGGTGGTTTCTATATATTATACATTTAATATATACATTCAAGGCCAAAATTATTCATACCCAGTGGTATGAATAATTTTAAGCTTGACTGTAATAGGTTTTTAATTTAATATAAAAGTTTTTCATTTAAAATTATAAGCGTTACAAGCTACATGTGTAAACCCTGTTGATAATCCTAAAATACTCTTATGTTTCAACAGAAGAACATATGATAATTCACAAATTTATGAATCAGCTTATTTGAAAGTGACATTTATATAGTGCAGAATCCTAAATATTACTTTTATTTTTTATTTTTTTTGTAAAAATCCTAAAAAAAATAACAATTACAGTGCTCAGCATTATTGAGTAAAACCTATTTTGAAAATTATTTTTCTCCATTTCTCAGTGATTATAGGCAATGTATTTTGGTGCATTTAAACAAAACAGATTTATTAAACAGATATATTTATTTAAATAATATTTTAGTCACCAAACATATTTAGAAATTGTAACATAATACAATTAAATTTAAGCAAAATATTGCAAAAAAAAAAAAATTACAACCTACAAAATTTCAACTAAATTTTAAAAGTTTTTTGCTTCTCTTGATTTTTCCTCTTTTTAAAATTTGTATTCAATATTTTTCAATAACATATAAATTTGGGTGTACTAGTTTTTGGACCATTATCATAAGTCATTTTGTTAGATAAGCTCCAGATTTGGCTTCAGTACTGACTAATCTAATGTATATGCACACAAAATATTGTATAGCTTCCTATTAAAAATATGAATTTAAAAGATGGATTTGTGAGGGGTGTACTTCTATATGCTGAGCACTGTATTTTTTAAAACACAAAATGTGCTCTCAGACATTTGGACCCCATTATATTTGGCTATTTAAAAAAAAATACACACAAGAGTGTGTTCACACGTGATGTTCACTAGAATTCCAGATGCCTGTATCGAATTGTAAAGGTTAAGCTTTGTCCTTTTATGCTTTTGATTTTTGTCCAACCAAAAGTTCAGGGTTCATTTAGAAGTGGACCAAGACCCACCTTTTCCAAAGTGCACTTTTCCACTTGTTTGGTCACACCAGGGTTCAGATGTGTGGGCGCTGGTGTTCAGATATGTGTCAATTTCTTATTCAAAAGAAATGCATTAACAGAGCGATCACATTCATTTAAATCAAACTGAGCCTGCCAAGTATGAACACACTCTAAAATATGATGTATTCGTCAAATTTCCTTTCTCTTAAAATAGCAAAGAAAGTTTTATATAGTTCATAAAGGTAAACAAATGCAAGTCTATAAAATAAAATGTGAACACTGTCAAGTTTAATTCCTCACATAAACCATAAATTCAGAGCACTTTATGTGGCTCTACTTTTGGATTTCAGAGGAAGTGCACAAAGACAATAACACCACCCCAAATACACAGCATAACTAAAACGGTTTCTGTTTGTTAAAGAAACACATGGCCACCTAAAATCCTGACAGAATGAGCGCCAACAAAAAGAGCAAACTAGAGAAATGGATAGTTTATGCCATGTCCCTGGAAAAGGATGCTGGTGTGATAGTGGCTTGGCCACTGCTGGCCTTCAGAGACTTGCTGCTGCTGAAGCTGGGTATGTGTACAGCTCGACCTCCCCGGCACATGGCAGTGGGAGACAGGAGAGAAGGAGAGGAAGGGGAAGAGGAGGAGGAAGTAGAGGTCGGAGAGACAGAGGAGGAGGAAGAGTATGAGCTAGAGGATGATGAGGATGAGCAAGAATAAGAGCAGGACTGGCTAATTTGAGTGTGTGGAGGAAGGGTTAGGTTTTGACCTTCAGGCTGCTGAGAGGGCTCAGGAGACTTCGAAGGGGTGACGGGTCTACAGCTGGGCCAGCTCAAACTGAGACATGGGATTGAGGACTTAGAGGAGGAAGAGGTTTGGTTAGTAAGCTTAGACACATTTGAACGAGGGGCACGGGTTGAGCTATGTTTCCACGAGCTAGGTATAAAAGCTGGGATCTTAGAAGCAGGCAAAGCAGGGAAAGCATGTTTAACTATTGCCCACCAGCTTCATAGCACTCCCGTTAGCCTGCGAACAAAGATGCCGGAAGACATGGAAAGTCAAGTAGGATGATAACACATACGTGAAAATATAGAGCTCTAGCTATAATCCATAAAAATATTCTACAACACCAACAAAAATATTACTCTTGTAACAAAATGCATAATTGTTTTCTTTCCTTTTCTCTCACAGTAGGTTTCACCACATTAAACATTTAAAAGAGAAAGGGTGGATAAGCAGGAATTTGGCCATCAGACTGAAGAGGCCAGAGGTTTCTTCAAAATGTCTTCATAATCCAAAAAAAATGCAAAAATAACAGTTACTCCCAACCAGCCCAGTGGCATTGCACCCAAATACATTGTTTTTTAAAATATTTATTTCATGTTTATGGGTGTCGTTAGATGACAACAGTCATCCAGTTTCCTGTATAGCTGAATTGGTAGAGCATGGAATTAAACAATGCCAAGGTCATGGGTTTGATTCCTGGGAAACCCACAAATTGGTTTAAAAAGCATATTTCGAAAGTGTCTATGTGTAAACGAATAACATGTGCAAGGAGTATGTTATGATGAAGTGTAGGGAGGAGTGAACGCCATATTGGATCCATATGCATCCACAATAACATTACTCATAAGGCATTTCCCAGCCTTTGCACTGGCTGCCCTACAGTAAAACTACCTGTCGGAACTGCCTCTGGGAGTCCTGGAGCTTTTGGGTCTTTCCGGGTTTTTCCACACTCCCTGGCTGTTGGCGTGACTTGGGTGAGGAAATCCGACTCGAAGCAGGAGAGTCTCCAGAGTTCTGCAAACATTGACAAGAAAGCTATGTCAGGGATGGATTGAGGAGACTGACAAGTACATGACAGATTGAGGGCCAAGCTTTTAAAGATTTCTCACTTGTAGACATGATTGGGGACAGGGAAAATAGGAAGCATGCTCAACTGTAACATCCATTTCCCAATCATGCATTTTATTAATCCCATAAAAAGATCAGAGCAAGTTGATCAGACAGATAAAAGGTCTGTAGGTTCAACCTCATTGAAAGTCTGAACAGTGAAAGAACGATAAGTAGTTTGAAAAAAGACATGGAGAACCATAATCATGTCCACTGAAATCATACAGAGCCCTCAAAATAGAACATTCCCAAGTGAGTTCACACCGCGAAGACACCTACAAAAACACATTCACAATTGATTAAAGTCAGTGGTTAGAAAGTCAGTCTTTTAAAGCAAACCCAAGCCACCAGCTGAAAGGTGAAGATGAGGTGAGAAAGACCTGTTTGCTGCTGGAGGAACTGGAGGAAGAGGTGGACGTGCTTGATGAGGTTCGAGACTGTGTTTTGGATCTCTTTTGCAGCGATGACTTGCTAGGTTTGGGCTTCAGAGGTGCAGGCCTCTTTGTGGGACTGGCCTCCTCTGGTCCTGCATGAACTGGCAGTTCTCTTTGCTTTGATTCTTCTTTGTGGGAGACTTCAGAAACCACTGTGGGCCCAATGTCACTTATGGTGGTCTCTAGTTGCCTAATAGTCTGCTCAAGGCTGTCCAATGTTTGATAAGTAGACTTACGGAGTTCCTCAGTTCTGTCTTTGGTGCTCTGTGATGCGATGGTCTGGTTTTCTGATAAAGACCTTTGTGTTGTAGAATTAGTGTCTACATGGGACTTGATCTCATACCTTTTAGCTTCTTTGAGCGGACTCATGGTTCCATCTGCTTCCTCCTCATCCTCGTAGACAACTACCTGCAGTGTCTTTTTGCCTGTTTTTGTCCCTGTACGAAGGGCCTGGCCAATAGCTACAAGCTGCTTCTTTGGGAACTTAAACTTAAATTTCTTTTTTGCATCTTAGATGATCCTGTCTTTCTCCTTCTTCAACATCAAAAACAGGAACTTTCGAAGGAACTCTGCTGTTCTTGAAGCATTGCAATGTTGCCACTTCTCTGGTTGTTTACCCTGTTTTCAGTTCTGCACTGATCTACAACATTATTTCTAGGTGTTTCATGATCGTCCTGACTTTTGAGTTGGTTTCCACTTCTTCTTCTTCTTCCTCGTTCTCCTCATCGATCCTCTCCTCTGACAGCACTCTCTCTAGCTCTTCTTCACACTCAAAGATGGTGGACAGGCGTTTGTAGGCCTGACAGATATCCATTGGCTCATCAAAAATTATGATAACTGGCTTCTTGTCAAATCCAGAGTCTTCAGGGGCAGATACATTTGGTTCAGATCCCACTCTTACAGTCTGGACATCTGTACCTTTGCTGTTTACAAGCTGTTCATACTCTCCATTTGACAGAGCCTGTACCTTGGTTTTAGTAATCCTGAAGGCAATGTTATTTGGAGGAGGAGGACCTTCTTCTCCTGGGAGGTCTGGACTTAAACTGGCATCTTCAGTGTATCTGATGTGATCTCTAGATGATCTTGATACTTCCTGGGTATTTTCATGGCCTATGATCTGGGTTGAATATGGGGCATCAGTGTTTAGTTGGTGGACTGGTTCTTGAACCTGAGGTGTCTTGTTAACAAGCGTAACCTGAACAGTGGTTGTGCGATGTTTATGCTTTGACTTATCAGAAGCAGCTGAGGCTTGTGAGACAGGCAAGTGTGTATGTAGTGTCTGCTGCTCTAACTTTTCCTCAACAGGTGATACTTTTTCAGGTGGTGGGGGAACTACCTGTTTTAGGAACTTCAGAACAGGTTCAGTCTTGAGCTCTTTTCCAGCTTTACGGTTGTCATTTAGAGATTTGCATGGGCCAGGTAACACCTGATGAATATAATTTGGCCTGCTTTGGACCTCCTTGACAGATTGACATGTCTGAAGTGAAATTTCAGATAAGTTATCTGATTTAAACAATTGTTGCTCTTGGGAAAGGTCAGAAGCATTCTCAAATGCAACCTTTGAAGGAGAAAATGTTGCTTCCTTGGGCTCCTTTAGGTCATCTGGCCTAGAGGTGCTCTCACTTGATGTCTTTGAAGTTCCGGTGATATAATACATGACCTGACAAAGAAATCAAGAATTCTTTGGACTTCAAACAACACATTGAAGACAAAATGAATGCAATGTGCAGACATGCTCTTAAATCACACATAAAACTAACGCAAGCAGTAAAACAAATTATATTTACCGCAGGAGAACCAGGTGATGCACTATCTTCCTTACTTTCAGATAGTGCTCCTTCTCCAGATTTGCGAGTGGTGTTCTGCTAGGACAGTTTGTTAGCACAGAGTCATTGTATTACAGTGTGACAAACCTTTATTTACATTCTCAAATTAATACCAAGCTAGCGAGTACAATGCAGATATAATAACAAAATGAAACAACAGTGCCATCTATAGCTGTTAAGCTAAGAATATAAGGTTTGTGTCATGGATAGTTAGAAAACTACTACTGGAGTTCTAAGAATTGCTTTAGAACAATGTTTTTACTGATAGCACAGATGGGAGTAGTAAAATGCAATATCTAATATTTTCAGTGATGTAACGTTTAATGGTGACAGAGGCTAATGATAAACATGCTGGATTTTGTTTATTTTTTATTTTTAGTAATATATTAGTGGAAAAATCAACTAATTTAATCTTTGTAAAGACACTTGAGTATCCAGAAGATAGAAACATTCCATAAAACATTACTATACTTATAAAAAGTAAACACAGACACATAGAAATAATAATAATAAAACATTATAATTTAAAAAGCTTCTATAATCCTATATCTTTTTCTTATTAGTCTGCACCTTCCGGCTCTTTTTTCAAAGTGAACTCTGAAAGCTAAAAAAAAGAAAAGGTCAGGTGTCAGAGTGTGCTGAATGGCCTTCGCAACGCCCCGGTCACTCTGACCCGACCCGTCTTATACAGCTGTATCTATTAGCATTCAACAGAAAGAGGGTGAGTGACAGACCAGTGTTAGACACACATTCAAACATATTACACCCTCTCTCGATGAAGGGTTACGGTCAGGCATTGATGCACATCAGTATGTCAGTATATCAGTATCGGTGTTGCGTATTAGTGTCAGCAGAGCTGGATGTTATAGGAGGTTACTGGCCACGTTAGCACTGGCGTTAGACTGCGATGGGGAGTTAGCACATATTATGTATCCATTACCTTTGTGTGGTAAGATAGAGAAAGCCCTGGCTCCATCTCACTGCCTGAGGGCTCATGGGTTGTGAGATCAACAATGTATCTGGGCTGTAAATCTTTAATAGTGCATTTCTGAAACACCTGAGGAGGGGGAAGGGTATG
Organism: Danio kyathit; assembly: GCA_903798195.1. Taxonomy (NCBI): domain Eukaryota; kingdom Metazoa; phylum Chordata; class Actinopteri; order Cypriniformes; family Danionidae; genus Danio; species Danio kyathit. The sequence continues at coordinate 34,685,629 of LR812520.1, read as the reverse complement.
GGCATTAAGGGCTGTATGTATGGTGATGTTTTCTGTGCTGCGGTTGTGTCATTTTAAGATTTCAGATAAAAATAAACACCTTAATACATGGTGTTCCCTAAATATATATTATTAATGTGTTTAATTATGTGCTTGTAAATACAGTTGTCAACATTTAAAGTGGATAAAACAACGTTTAAAAAATTGTCCCAAGATGAGAATGGGTTTTGTTTAAGTCTTAAGACAACTTTAATTAAAGGTTTTGACTACTGTATATATAGACGCTTAGTAAAAATAAAAAATAAATAATAATAATAAAAGTTTATATAATTATTATTTTACTGCAATAAATTGAACTGGTACTCTTCAGGTACTGGTACAATGACTTTGTTTACATGGATATCAGTAATCGAAGTATTTGACAATAATAGTTTAAGGTGTTTACATGAGTTGCTTTTGAATGTTCCTTTCATAATCCCGCTTTACATGTTATAGCACATAATTCGAGTAATGTCATTGCGTCACCAGGCTATCCACATTTCCTCTGGAGTTTAGTGTAAATTTCAGGGTGTTTCATTTTTAATTTGTCGACTTTTACTGCAGTTTGGCACTTTCACTTTCCTTCAGGAACATTTCATGCATGCCCCCCATGACAAACGAGATATTGGGTGAGAGTATGAACTGCTGGAAGAGTGTAGTTTCAATGGAAGTTTGATACCGCACCTGATTTGAAACCTCTGCTTTTTGCGATGCAGGTGTCTATGCTCCTTCACTGACTCGGTAGGTGCAGAGAATAGTGTTAAACAGCCATGTGTGTGTAGACTATCCTGACGAAAAATGTGATGAAAATCCTACATGACGGTATAGTTTGATTAAGGTGTTTACATGTCGGTACTCCACATCAATAATGCGACTAAAATCGGGGTATTCCACATATTAATTTGATTTCTGTTTAGTTCGATTATGACTTTAGTCGGATTAGGGTCATTAGAAATAGCTGTTTACATGGTAGACTTAAATCGGAGTATTAAAATCGGATATTAGTGTCCACGTAAACGTACTCAATGGCATTTTATTTTTCAGAGGTAACTGCATTTTATTTAATTGTAAGCATATGTGCATATATTTTTGTGTGATGTGTACTAATACTTCCCTAAGACACTTTTAGTTTATTTGCTACTATGGCTGAATTTACACTACAGATCTTGATGGTCAATTTTGATTTTGTGACTGTTTCCGATTTTTTTTATTTAAATTTTTTTTTTATTTTATTGATTTTTTTTGCTGACCTGCTTGCATCATCTTTTAAAAGTGACTCATATCCGATTGTCTGTATTTACACTGCACACGGCAAAGGCGCAATGACTAGGGAAAAAAGAGCAGGCGAATGACTGACATTTTTCTTCATTCCTGTTTTAATGCGTTTATAGGGTTATTTTTTTTTAAATTCTTTTTGACAATTTGTTTTACCGTCGTTCATGACAGAAAGGTTCTCATTTGGCCATCTTCTTATAATCTAGGCATTTTTAAACCAGTTGGCATCTTAATGTGGTGTCCATGGTGTGATTTATGCATGTGACGTATGCCACAGTTTTATAATAGTTTATAATGGTTACGTGGCGGATGTTGCGTGCACTCTCTCTCTCTCTCTCTCTCTCTCTCTCTCTCTCTCTCTCGTTAACATGCTTAAATACTTGTGCCATATGACAATATAAAACCTTTTTTAGTCCTCGTATGAGATTTAAGGTTTGGGACTCTGCTGAAGTCTGTTCCGAAATGCAAGCATGTAAGCAGTTTACATCATTCGCTTATGGTTTTTAATGATGCGAAACTTGCATTGACAGGTGAAATCTAATCTACCTGTTCAGGGGTGTAGCAACCAGGGGTGGGGGAGAGACAATTTTAGAGACAGACCCTCAATTTTAGAGACAGACCATTTAGAAACCGGTAATTAATAATAAAATGAACGTAAATTTTTGGATCTCATTTAGCTGTCCCCCCACTTTTAAAATGTCCGTTTATGGCCCTGTACCTGCTTACACCTGCAGAACACGAGGGCACAGATCCGATTCATATCAGATAAATTTCCACATATGAACAAGGCCTGATTCTGATTTGAGTAAATCGGAATCCATGTGATTTTTCTTCCTGCTTACACATACATGGACCATATCCGATCTGTGCCACATGGGAGTAAAAGGTTTGAATTGAGTCACTTGAACCATGCAGTGTAAATGCAGCCTAAAGGTCTGATTCATGCTGACTATAGAATTTACAGAAAATCCTTCCCATTCTTAACAACAGAGGGCAGCACAAGCCAAACTTCTATAAGAGCAAACAAACCACAGTGCCCCCATTTTGATGCTTTTGTGTAAATGTTAACATTGGCGTAGCCATTTTTATGTTTGTATGCACTTAGTATTTGTTCCTTAACACCTCTGACATGTTTCAAACTTCCTCTGTGTTTGGTTTTCCACCATACATGTATTTGTAAAAGTGTGTGTGAGTGGCTTCTGTGGTCGTTTGCTCACCTGTAGCTCCGCCATGATCTTATCTCCTTCATCCTCCTCGTCTTGAAAGGTGGAGGTGTTGACAGGAGGAGGGGTGCGGGGCTTGGGCTTGACCTCTGGGGGCACACGCGAGGATTTAGGCTGCGGGGCCTCCTCTTCACCCTCCTATAGCCAAAACAACCAGCCAAGTGTGACCGACCCTCACCCTCCATTATATCATTTAAAACAACAAAAGCAGCTGGAATCTCTACCGTGACTTTCCATCATTACTATTCACAAAAACAGGACACAATATGCAGCAAATGGCACACCCAGGCAAAATATAGCACGTTGATATTTTAGCAGGTAGTGCTGTTTGTTTGATGTGTTGTTTTCGAATAGTAATAATGATGACAATTGTCAGTTGTCTGGGAATGTGGTTCAGCAAGGTTTGAGTCATATGGATAATGTTGGTCCGATCTTAAAGGGATAGTTCACCCCCCCAAAAAATAACATTTACTCACCTCAAGTGGTTTCTTATGAACGTAAAGGAAGATATTTTGAAGAATGCTGGTAATCAAAAAGTTGGTGGTCCCTATTTACTTTTATAGTAGAAAAAACATACTATGGACGTCGGTTCACCCTAAAATTAAAATATTGCCACCCTCGTTTGGTTCAAAACCTTTGGGTTTCTTCTGTTAAACACAAAGGATTTTTTTGAAGAAAACTGAAAAACTGTAACCATTAACTTCCATAGTAGAAAAAACAAATACTATGGAAGTAAATGGTTAAAGATTTCCAACATTTCTCAAAATATATTCTTTTGTGTTTAACAGAAGGTAGAAACTCATAAAGGTTTGGAACAAGTAAAGGGTGAGTAAATGATGAAAATTTGTATTTTTTGGTGATCTCTTTATACAGACCATAAACAGTTTGGTTACCAGTGTCCTTTAGTGTATCTTCTTTTGTGTTCATCCGATACGGGAAACCCATACAGGCTTGGAATAACTGGAGGGTGAGTAAATGAAGACAGAATGTTCATTTAGAAATTTAGAGGAAGCTAAAAAAAGAGCAACATGCACCTGAGCACTAGTGGACTCTTTTCGGCTGGTGTAGATCACTTCTCCTGAGCGTCCAGTGGTCAAGCCTGTTGCAGAGGGGTAGAATCTGCGTGGTGGGGGAGGGGGAGGTGATTTGGTGGCTGTTTCAGGGTTGGGCTTTGCTCTGTCAACAGTGGCCCTGTGGGGCTTCTCTATGGTCGGCTTCTGTGGTTTTTCCAAACTGGTCTGGGCTGGTTTATCTGCTTTGGGTCCATCCTGTGATGCGGCTTCTGTTTGAAGTAAGATAAAAGTGCCTTGATTATGGCTATAAATCTGGCGTGGTTTTGATTCATCTAGCTACTCAGCCAGATACTCAGGGTTTATTAATAAATAACTTATAAAAACAACAAGGAGATGTGTTGCAATATTTACAAGTATTTGTCAGCTGATGAAAACAAACGTGATTCAATAAAAAGCAGATAATAACACAACAGAGAACCGATGCAAAGCCTTACAATGGTGGCAAGGTAAACAAAAAAAAGAGAGAATTATATATTTATCATAAAATGTATTGCAAGCTTTAGTAAAGATTTAGCTCTTTAGCAAGATTTAGTTCCCCAAAACAAAAAAAATATAAAAAAAGATTTTGTAACGTGTAAAAAAACCACAATAACAAATTATTAAATAATAATAACAAAGTTACACGTTGGTAAGGCTTAATTTTCCATTAAAAAAAATCATAAATGACAGCAAAAAACAAATAAACACATTAAACCAAGATGAATAAAAAGAGCACAACTTCATTGACCTGGAATATGTGGAAAGATTATACTTTAAATATTTTGGATAGTCTAATATACCACTGACCCAGATTTGAGTTTTTTGTTGAATGTCATACAATCTGAATGAGTGATTTATATGTGGAGTGAACAGACATACCATGGAGTGGAGACACTGGAAGTGTAGAGTCCACCTCATCTGGCAATGGGCGAGGTTTTTGGGAAGGGGCACCGTCCACCTGGCTGCTCACCTCCAGGTCAGGGATGGCCTTCATAAGGCTGACTTGGGTCTGTTGGAGAATCCTGTCCATTTCCTTTTCTGCTTCTGCTCCAGCAGAGCGAATCAGGTCCCCCTCTATGGCCCGTTTTGAAACCTATAGAGATTCCAAAAGAAGTTTTAATACTTCAGTCAGAGAAAGTATATTTGGAGGAAGTTCATGCTGATAAATACAGAATAACAGAAATAATTATAAAAAACCAAGACATTCTTTTCATGCCGCCAATCCACAGATCTTAATCAATCAAAAGTGAAAGGTACAGTGGAGCCCACACCTCTTCAGACATGGGCCTGCTTGTGTTGACATGGATCTCCTCCGCTTGGAGTGGAGGTGTGGAGGATCCAGAGGTTGTTAGCACAGCTTCCTGACCCTGGGGAGTTGCTCGCTTTTGCAGGGCAGGACTGTGTTCTCTGCTCCTGGGACTGACCTTCGCCACAGTTGGAGAGTCTCTGCCATGGGTGGGTGTGAGGGGGGGGACTGGGGTGGTGAGCATTGGAGGGAACTGTTTGAACACGGTGGACTGTGACTGGAGAAGAGGGCACAGGTTCTGTGTAGATGACTTTGGCAGGTGATCTCGGTTGTGGGGTAGGGGACTCACGAACAGGTTTTGGAGACCTGTGCTCTTCCACTGAATCGTCAGTCAATGCCTTCACTTGGAATGGGTCAGAAGTGTGGTTGTGGCTCTCTGTGGCATATCTACAGAAAAACAAAACCTTTATGATAAACCTGCCAAACAATTACAAAGCTCAAAAGAAATTTAAAAACACAAAGAGTTTCACCTTCTCAGTCCACTAAGAGTGTCAGTCAGAGCTTTGACTCTTTTCAGCATGTTGTCCATTTTGTGAGGCTCCTCCTTCAGGAAACGAACCGCCTCCACCTCCACCCTCAACACAGCACGCATTTTCAATTGAAGGGCTGGGAACTCTCCTGAAAAGATGCAGTTGCTCATTATTATATGGGAATACTTGTGTGTCTCGCTCATTCTGCACCAATTCAAATGTTTGCAAGCTTGGCACGTTTTGCTTCCTTGCTGTTGAGATGAGCCAAAAATTTATGATCAGGAGAAATGTACAGAAATTCATGCAATAATAATGTTGACAACGGCCAAATCATTATGGCAAGGCAACCAGTTCAGAGTATCTCTGAAATAGCGAGGGTTGCGGGTTGCTCCAGGTCAGCAGTGGTGAGAATTTACTAACAGTTGTTCAAGAAAGGACAAACCACAAACTGCTGTCAGAGTGTTGAACAAAGGATAGCCCGTCTGAGCCAAATCTGTGGATAGCCTAATCTGAGCCAACAGAAGGTCTATTGTGGCATAAGTCATACAAGTTTTTTTGTGATGGTCAAGGGTTGTGTTTAGGGCTGTGTTTTCCACTTTTCAATAAGAAGACAACTAGACACTAGCTGTGAGTGTTGAGTGTTGGATTCAAACATTGGAGCACCGAAAGACGATTGCCTGGTTGATGAGTTGCATTATCTTTTACACATAGATCAGGGGTATGCAAGTTTAGTCCTGGAATTTTGAAGTCCTGCAGAATTTTGCTCCAAGCCTAATCAAACATTGAAACCTGAGACAGCTAATCAAGGTTTGAGTGTTGCTTGAAAGATACAGGCAGGTGAGCTTTTATCAAGGCCTTATCAAAACTCTGCAGTACTTCGGCTTTTCAGAACCATAATTTCATACCTCGAAGATCGTTGCATACACATGCACCATTTAAATGGCAAAGCACTGTGGAGGGAGATTCACAGATCTCAAGCCAGTGGACTATTTACTAAATGTTCTGGACCAATAATTTTAATATATGGTGGCAATTCCTCTCTTCTCAATCTATAGAACTTTAAGGATCGGTTGCCAACATCTTGGTGCCAGACACTACTGGACACATTTAGGTGTCTTGCAGAGGCCACACCTTAGTGAGTCGACATTGTTTTGAGGTCACCTGGATGACCAGCAATATATTAGGAATATGGTCTTAATGTTTTGGCATATCAGTATATGAAGTCATAGTTGCTGTAAGTTTCAAAATCAACTCTGGACAATACAGTAAATGTTTTAATGCCACTTTGATACTTTTTAAAACATTTTGATAACCTTAAAACTTTTGAAAGGTAGTCCATAATTAAGAATACATTTTTAAAAGTTTGAAAAGTGCAGATGTAATTACCTTTGAGTGTGGCCAAAGCCTCTCCTACTTTGCGTAAGTTGACGGCGCCTTCTTCCACATCCTTCAGAGTGACCGGTCGCTGACTCATAGAAGAGGTGGACTCTTTCTTGAGCATTTCCACATAGTTCTCCAGCTCTCTATAAAATGGTTACAACATGGGATGTGTCATGTCAACAATTATCTCTTTAATTGCAATGGAGACAGCAGCTTACCTTACAGTATCAAACAATGTTACAAAAACAGTACAGGACATTTTAATTACAGAAACTACCAATTCAATCGAGTCCAATAACTGCTTAAGCTGCACATACCCCACAAGCTTTTATAAAACCTAATCTTTATGTCATACTTCATTTTTTGATCCAAAGAACTTGTTCTCAAAATCTAGATGTTCTCAGACATTTAGACGCTGCTGTTTATATTTATTTTGAATTCATTTTATCTTGCATTTAAAGCTGTTAGCGAAACGTAATACCGTGTGGCGAGCAAGTCTTGACAGCAAGTCCTGCTAAAGCTTCAAACCTGTTTAACGTGATTTAGGCTTGTTTGTTGACTGACAGTTCACATACAGAGAAGTTTAGAAGTGTAAGCAAAGATGGCAACAGAAGTTTGCCTTCAGCCAAATACCTTCAGATGATCATCATAACCTACAGCTTCATCTGATTCTCTGACTTCCTCCCTCTTGAAATGGTTGAGAAGTGTGATTTAACATGAGCTGTACCTGGATATAAAGCCTTTAGCAAGGTCACCTGTGCAGGAATCTGCAAGCCAGTACACAGCATACTCTGAGATCATCACTTAGCACAGGCTCTGTGGGAAATTGTTCATGTTTTTGTAATTTACCTGAGGGGAGTCTTAAGGGTTTTCCCATGCACAATGTCAAAAAAAAATCTAAAGAAATCATCTTCACTATAGCATGAGCCAGTATTAACGTTGTGTTTGGAACCAATAGATGTTGGTCATGGGTAAAAAAAAAAACGTGTTTTATGCAGTTATTTTAAAATTATATTTCTGTTTTGTTTTTTATTAGCAGCTTATTATTATTATTATTATTATTATTATTATTATTCATTCGTTTTTTTTTTTCGGCTTAGTCCCTTTATTAATCAGGGGTCGCCACAGTGGAATGAACTGCCAACTTATCCAGCATATGTTATTAAGCAGCAGATGCCCTTCCAGCCGCAACCCAGCACTGGGAAACACCCATAAACTCTCATTCACACACATAGGGCATGTCTTTGGACTGTGGGGGAAACCGGAGCACCCTGAGTTCGTATATGTATACACCTAGTATTTATTAAATTTTGATTCTGAATAAATTTTATTTAGCATTTTAATCTTCAGTAACATTTGTCATTTAATTTGAACATTTTTTCATTTAATATTTATATTTGACTTTATCTTAGTTTTATTTCAGTTAAAACATACATTTTTACAACAACACTTTAACACCCACTTCTTACAAAAACAATCTGACTTACATTTATTTACCAGTAAGGATAGCAGGCATTCATCATGACAGAAAACATGAAGACTCTTTCACAAGACTTATTCTTTTGAGACAGGTTGGGACAGTGGATTAGTCAGTCATTTCATGCAGTCACACACACACACACACACAAGCACACATGCACACACACTCCTCCACCCAGGGATGGCATGAGTTGTCCTTATACTTCAAGTTTTACAACACTGAATAGGCTTCAGAATAACACTTGGCACAGCACTAATGTAAAATCCCCTCAGTTCACATCTATTAACAGTGATCTTTATTAATGTGTGCATTCAACATTGACTACAAACGTGGAATTATAATTAATTAGTGAGGGTGATTGGGGAGAGGTCAGCATTGATTAGACATCACCAGCATTACATTTGGCTGGTTTGCGGCAGCAGCAAATCATTGCCTTGATTTTCCTATGTTCTGTTCATGTACAGCTGTCGCTCACATCCTGCAGAGGACCAATCCATAATGAAGCCTTCATGGGTAGGTCCTTGATAATGATTTAACTTTTAAAACTTTAGTTAGTGTATAAAGCTGCTGTTAAGTAACATCTGCAAAGTTGCAAAATGAAGGGAAGTACGAAGGGAAATATATATATATTTTTTTTTACAGATGACTTTTTTATGCTCTTGTAAGAACTCTTTCCCAGGCTTGTCAAGTTTACATAAACCCCTCCCCCCAGGCATGATGTTTCATTAAACATGCATCAGGCAGTCAGCGAATCAAAACACCCTACGCCAAAACTGACCAATCAGAGAAATTGTGTATTTCTGAGGGAGTGAGTTCATAAAAACAGCAAGTCAAGAGTGATTTTTGGTGCCATTTACACTTGCGTTTAGACTGGCATTTTTATTGTGTTTCAGAAAAACTACCTGGATCCCCACTATACAGCTAAAAAGCATGATATGTGATCATTCATGCACACTAGACATGCGATTATTTTGGCGCCATGCTTACTTGCAGTCTGCCAGTTCTGTAATGATCATATGAAAATTGCTTGATGAATCAGGGAACGATACACAATATTCCAAAAGACCAATCGAAGGGCGATTGTGGATAGCCAGAAACTAAATCATGGACTTGAGCATTTTCAAAGGGCTTTGTTTTTGCAGGTGGAAGATGCCGGACTAACACCAGGTGTAGTTCAGTTAAAAGTTTACTTGTATAGCACTTTTCACTATAATTTTTGTTCAAATATTAGCTTTACAAAAGGTGCACATTATTGCATTATAACCTAAACTTGTTTTATTTTGATTGTTAGTTACCTTAACTTTATTAGTTACTAATAACTTTAATCAACTAGTAACTAATAGCTTTTAACAGTTAAAGTTATTATATAAAAACATAGTTAACATGCGGTTATATAGTACATAGGTGTTGTCTATCATATTAAGTGAAGTGTATGTGTATAACCACAACAAAACTTAAAATGAAAATGCACTAGTGTAAACAACACACTAGTGTCCACTCCCTGACAAAAGTCTAGTTGCCTATCCAAGTTTTAGGAACAACAAATATTAACTTGACATGTAGTTGTTCATTTGGTATCAGAAGTGGCTTATATGAAAGGCAAAGGCCTCTAGATTATGCTTATTTTACCAAAAGAAAATATAATCATGGCTTAATATATAGACAAATGTCTTGTTGCTTAACAGAAATGATGTACAGTATAGAATATAAAGTCATGGTGCAGTGGAAAAATAATTAATACTGTGTATGACTCCCATAAGCTTGGAGGACTGCATCTATACATCTCTGCAATGACTTAAATAATTTATTAATAAAGTCATCTGGAATGGCAAAGAAAGCGTTCTTGCAGGACTCCCAGATTTTATCAAGATTCTTTGGATCTTCAATGCCTCCTCCTTCATCTTACCCCAGACATGCTCAATAATGTTTATGTCTGGTGACTGGGCTGGCCAATCCTGGAGCATCTTGACCTTCTTTGCTTTCAGGAACTTTGATGTGGAGGCTGAAGTATGAAAAGGAGCACTACCCTGCAAAAGAATTTGTCCTCTCCTGTGGTTTGTAATGTAATGGGCAGCACAAATGTCTTGATACCTTAGGCTGTTGATGTTGCCATCCACTCTGCAGATCTCTTACACGCCCCCATACTGAATGTAACTCCAAACTATGATTTTTCCTTCACCAAACTTGACTGATTTCTGTGAGAATCTCGGGTCTAGGTGGATTCCAATAGGTCTTCTGCAGTATTTGTGATGATTGGGATGCAGTTCAACAGATGATTCATCTGAAAAATCGACCTTCTGCCACTTTTCCAAATAATCAACTAGAAGTCAAGTTATTATTTATTGCTTGCAACTGGGATCAACAACAAGACTTTTGTCAGGTAATGTAAACACCTTGGTAAGTAATAAGTAAATAATGAAACATGAATGCGTTAAAGCTCACCTCATAAACACAATCAAGCTATTGAAAATGTTTGATTGACCACACTCTAAATGCCAGGCTCAGCAGTATCACAGCAGTTATCTTACCCGAGCTGCAGAAGGACTTTTTCCTCCATGCCCAGATAGTGATGTCTTTCTTCATCCACCTGGACTCTCTGTCTATGAACAGGGTCCTCGAGGTGCAGCACAGTGTCTGAAACCCTCTCTGAGATCTCCTGCTCTGCCTGTCGCAGCATTAGCCTCATTGATTCTTGGTTTTGCAGCTGTTCATGGAAAGCAAACACTGTAAGATTGTATGTTGTAACAGCACAACAGTACTTTAGTTCATTTTATTTGTTTGGAGGTATATTGTACCTTTTATTTTGTTTTCTCTAATTCTCACCCTGGTTGCATTTACTTGATCAAAAATTTTGTAAAATTAGATATATTGTATACAGCTTTATTACGTCCAATATATCTATATTGAATAACTTAATTAAAAAAGATATTAAATTTACTCTTGTGGTTTAAAGCTGAACTTTCGGAATCATTACTCCAGTCTTTGATGTCACACGATTCTTCATTCTGATATGCTTAAACATTTATTACTTATTCATTTATTATTATCTGTGCTGAACACAATTCTATTGACATTTTTTCAAATTATTTTGATGTAATGAAGGGAAAAAAACATTTTGTAGTATAAAATACACTAACAGATATAAAATGGACATATTGTATTAAATTTCTTTAATGTAATTTTTATAAATAAAATGATCAAAATTGCTAAATAAAATTATATAAAAAAGACTTGGTTTAAATACTTAAACCTTTTTGTATTGTTTACAAGTGAACAATATGAGTAATACTTCCTTTACAATAGAATTACTGCATAATTGTTGCGAAATATATGTTTTTATTTGACCGATATCTAAATGATTCGAATTCTAATGAATCAGTCAGATGTCCAGGGTTAGTCTGATGTGTACCTGCATCTGTTTGAGCTGGTGAAGCTGCAGTCTGAGGTCAGAGACATTTCTCCTGAAGGTGGAGAGGATTGAGCTTAAAGCAGGGTCTCTGTCAGGGGTCTGAAACTGAGCTGAAGAACTGTCTGTCTGCACAGCTGGCTCCTTAGATGATGTTACGACACAAATGCCTGGAGACAAAAAAAATCCACATTTTGTAAAGATTATTGCTCCAGTTAAAACTCAAATATGACCCACAGTAACTCTGTGATCAAGTTAATTTGAATTCTGATTTATAGAAGCAAGACGAACAATGAAGGAATCATGTTATAATTAATAACTGAAGTTTACTGACCACCGTTATGTGCTGGGGGTCCTGTGTTTACTGGTTTTTCACTGTAGAGAAAGACAAAAAATATTTTCAGTTTTCAGAATCAGCTTGCAGAAATTATAATTGTGCTGTTAAGGTGAGAGAACTGCAGGCAAAAAAAATGTTTTTTAATACACCTGTTAATTTAGTTTAATTTGTTTTTTGTTTTTTAGTGTAATGGAAAGAATGCATAAAATGTTCTTTTAAGTGTTTCTTTTATAATACGATACATATTATTAAGGCTCTTTTCTCAGTTAGCTTTTTCTCCTGCGCTGATCTAGAAATCCCCACTTCAGAAACATTTATACACCAGACATTACAGGGAGTGCAGAATTATTAGGCAAGTTGTATTTTTGAGGATTAATTTTATTATTGAACAACAATCATGTTCTCAATGAACCAAAAAAAACTCTTTAATATCAAAGCTGAATATTTTTGAAAGTAGTTTTTAGTTTGTTTTTAGTTTGAGCTATTTTAGGAGGATATCTGTGTGTGCAGGTGACTATTACTGTGCATAATTATTAGGCAACTTAACAAAAAACAAATATATACCCATTTCAATTATTTATTTTCACCAGTGAAACCAAGATAACATCTCAACATTCACAAATATACATTTCTGACATTCAAAAAGAAAACAAAAACAAATCAGTGACCAATATAGCCACCTTTCTTTGCAAGGACACTCAAAAGCCTGCCATCCGTGGTGAACAGATCAAAACACTGACAGAATCCATCAACATTGCGTGCAGCAGCAACCACAGCCTCCCAGACACTGTTCAGAGAGGTGTACTGTTTTCCCTCCTTGTAAATCTCACATTTGATGATGGACCACAGGTTCTCTATGGGGTTCAGCTCAGGTGAACAAGGACGCCATGTCATTAGTTTTTCTTCTTTTAGACCCTTTCTTGTCAGCCACGCTGTGGAGTACTTGAACGCGTGTGATGGAGCATTGTCCTGCATGAAAATCATGTTTTTCTTGAAGGATGCAGACTTCTTCCTGTACCACTGCTTGAAGGTGTCTTCCAGAAATTGGCAGTAGGACTGGGAGTTGAGCTTGACTCCATCCTCAACCCGAAAAGGCCCCACAAGCTCATCTTTGATGATACCAGCCCAAACCAGTACTCCACCTCCACCTTGCTGGCGTCTGAGTCGGACTGGAGCTCTCTGCCCTTTACCGATCCAGCCACGGGCCCATCAAAACTCACTCTCATTTCATCAGTCCATAAAACCTTAGAAAAATCAGTCTTGAGATATTTCTTGGCCCAGTCTTGACGTTTCAGCTTGTGTGTCTTGTTCAGTGGTGGCCGTTTTTCAGCCTTTCTTACCTTGGCCATGTCTCTGAGTATTGCACACCTTGTGCTTTTGGGCACTCCAGTGATGTTGCAGCTCTGAAATTATTTTGTGCCTTGGTTTTTGGTTTAGTTTGGTTTTTTCCACACGCATCTTGCGACCCTGTTGACTATTTTGAATGAAACACTTGATAGTTCGATGATCACGCTTCAGAAGCTTGGCAATTTTAAGAGTGCTGCATCCCTCTGCAAGATATCTCACTATTTTTGACTTTTCAGAGCCTGTCAAGTCCTTCTTTTGACTCATTTTGCCAAAGGAAAGGAAGTTGCCTAATAATTATGCACACCTGATATAGGGTGTTGATGTCATTAGACCACACCCCTTCTCATTACAGAGATGCACATCACCTAATATGCTTAATTGGTAGTAGACTTTCGAGCCTATATAGCTTGGAGTAAGACAACATGCATAAAGAGGATGATGTGGTCAAAATACTCATTTGCCTAATAATTCTGCACTCCCTGTATAGTTTTATTCACATCAGTAATCTGAATATCTTTACAGAAGGATAGGCTCATACTGTAATTTGCCTGGTCACATACAACATTTTATTTTATATACTGTAAATTGTAAAAATTATTATTGTTGCATTTTAGCTTTTCAAAGTATTTTCTGAAATACTGAGTGATAAAAAAAGATTCCCCAAATCCTCTCTGAAAACTTCTTGACTCTAATGTAAAACAACAACAACAACAACAACAACTGATTTCATCCAATGTTCTGATTTTTGTTCTAGAAATGTATGCAAATGTAGTGCATATCTAACTAAATAATGTCTTGTTTGCAGTTCTTAATTAACTGGGGAAGTATGGTCATAACTATTAATTAAATAGTTGAATAGTTATTTTTTTTAACTTATTCATCTGCAGTGTCTTGCCTTAATCTTCACATTATATCTAGAGAAATTCATTAATAGCAAGTCAAGGTAATTGTGAATAATATTCTGTGGACATTTACCTGGACACCTCTTTAGCACTTGTGTTTGGCCCTTTCATAAGAGCGTGTTGAACGAGTCCAGTAAGACTGGCGATCTGCTGCTCCATGGCTTTTATTCTTTCACTGCAAAACACAAGTCACATGACTCATGAGTTCCTAAAGGCAATGCCATAAATGATCATAGGCCAATCAACAGTGAAGTATTAAACAATGTTAACAAAGCTAAGCAAAGGACTAGCAGGAAAACTATACTGTCGTTCTCTGTTCCTGATGGCAAAACTGTGGCGAACTTTGATATTCAAGTCAAAAATAACATCATGCATATATATGAATGTTGGTTGTTGCCTAGAGGAACTCTTGTCCTCCTCTCAATTACACTTCATTTACCTCAACAACATCACTGCTCTGTTATTTTCAGTGATGATTATCCCCACAAGCCCTTGATTACTCATGCATTATTTGAATAAATAACAACATCAGAGGAAAGGAAAGGAAGTACTGTTGATGTTTCCTTATTTTCAAGGCACATTATGTAAGTTTAGCTTTTTCAAAATAATAGCAATTGTAGATGTAGTTTGATAACACTGTGAAGTCATATTCATTGTCATATTCAGTCCCAAAGTCTTTAGAAATCAATGTGGATAACAAATTGGATAACAGCGTTGGTAAGATCCATGATATTCAATTTACACCTGCATTTATTTGATCAAAATCTAATATTTCAAATTGGAAGAAAATTTCACATTATTTTACTGTATTTGTCATCAAACAACTATATCTGTAGTGCATAAGAGACTTAAAAAAACAATTAATATGACACAGAAAAGATCACAACAAAAATTAAAACACATTCAAACCTGCAACACCTCCCACCACCCTGCCGCCAACATAACCACCAATGCCCAACTTTCCCATGCATGTGCATCACACAATGCAGATTCCCTCTCACCTCTGCGGATCTCCTGCTCCCACATGTCCTTGAAACGGCTTATCTCCATGACCGGCCGGAAGGTCAGCAAAAACAGGGGAGGCCATGTTCCCTCTCACCCTGCTGTTTACCTCCATAGCTCCATTACTGTCCTTACGGTAAGACCTCCGAACAGGTGACACCCTTTCTGCTGCCACACCCTGAGCGGGCATGTGAGTGTTCTGGCCTGGGATCATGTCAATCATCCTGACCTCATTGACCCTGTGAGGGGAAGCAGGGGGTGTTTTGGAGCTCATCGGTGCAAGTTGACTTTCGCTGTACTTGCGGGATTTCTGACGGTAAACCGCGTGCTGTAGGTCTTGTCCTTCTGCGTATTTGACTGAGGAGCGATGCTGGATGTATGCCGCCCCATCCGGGACGTCTCCAGTGTGGCTGCTTTGTGATGAGGCAATGCTGAGTCTGGCTTCAGGTGAACCGTATGCTTCTGCATACTTGCTGCTTAGATCCTCGTCTGGTTTGACATCCCGTCGCTCAAGGATGGCACTGACGCAAGGTGTGGTGGAGCGACTCGGAGGTACACTGGACAGACGGTCCCTGGGTAAGGTGGCACCACCGGGCATGGCGACTGAGTGACCATAGGGAATCCTGGAGGGGGAGGAGGGCATGGAGCGAGGTGTAGGAGGAGACATGGAGCCCTGGACTGAATGTATGGGACTGTGAGGAAGAGTGTGCACTGGGCTTTGGCCTCCCGGCTGCTGTCTGCTGCTGTAGAGTCGCTCTCTTGTGATCTAGAGTAGAAAGAAAACATTTAAAGGTCCCATAAAGTTAAAATAAAGTTTTTTTTTAGATGTTAGTATCAGTATTGTTCATTTTTAAAGATATCTAGAAGCTTGTGTGCTCTAAAACAATAACAAAATTTGCATTTAGAAGATAAAAACTGATATAAACATGTGAAGCTTGTAGTTTGTCACTTCCGCCTAAATGCATCAACGGTTTTATTCACCTCACCTCATACTTCAGTTTCAAATCATAACCAATCAAATGCTCTCTAGTATCTGACATGCCCCGCCCCCTTCAAGACGCTTCTCATTTGCTTTTTATTTGATGCACTTGAGTTCAACCACTCTCACTGGCCACAACCATATCACCCTGCAGCCCAAGACTGGGAGACATGGGAAAACTAGGTTGCTGTTGGAAGTGGTGTTCAAGAGTCCTAATGCCCCAGTAAAGTGAAGAGGACACTATGCTGTCATTGAGCGCCGTCTTTCGGATGAGTTGTTAAACCGAGGTCGTGACTCTCTGTGGTCATTAAAAATCCCATGGCACTTCTCGTAAAGAATATGGGTGTAACTCTGGTGTCCTGGCTAAATTCGAATTAGCTCTATCATTTTCTCTCCACTCCACCTATAGCTGGTGTGTGGTGAGCACACTGGCGCCGTTGTCCTGTGGCTGCCGTCGCATCATCCAAGTAGTTGCTGCGTGCTGTGTGGACCCCCCCCTCCCCATTATTGTGAAGCGCTTTGGGTGTATGGTCATACACAATATATGCGCTGAATAAATACACATTACATTATATTACTGTCAGAGCTGTGATAAAACAAAACGCTATTGGCTGTTTTTTTTTTATTTCCCACCTCTCTTTGTATTTGGGTTGATATTACGTCAAACTTTGAATGAAAATGAATATTTGAAAGCATTTCACGGCACCTTTTAAGGAGCGAATTTGGGTGATGCATGTCCTATATTGCTGTCAGTCAGAAACATTTCCATGTTTCAAAAATCCATGCATTTGGTCACCATTAATGTCTGTCAGTGGGTGTTGCCAATATTTAACGAATATTTTACATTTCCACCAGCAGGAGCATCAAAATTTGCTCTGTCCAACCTGCTAACAACAATATGCGTTCACACCACCTAGAACCACAAAGATCCAAAGTTTTCAGGACTGCATACTCTCGAGTCCTCTGAAGCGGTGGATTTTCGGATACATTCTGTTTAGCTGCTGCCGAACCACATCATAGCTTATTACCATAAAGTTGACCTGATTTCAACCATCCTCAATACCCACACTGAACCTAGACATGTTACACCACATTTACCGAAGCTTGCTTCTGGCTCACACTGAAAATGAATGAATTCCTACCTTTAATTATTAATAATTAATAATTCCTTACATTTATATAGCTCTTTTCTGGCCACTCAAAGCGCTTTACATATTGGGGGGAATCTCCTCATCCTCCACCAGTGTGCAGCATCCACCTGGATGACGCGACGGCAGCCATTTTGCGCCAGATCGTGCACCACACACCAGCTGATTGGTGGAGAGGAGACGGAGTGATTAAGCCAATTATGATATGGGGGTTGTTAGGAGGCCATGATGGACAGAGGCCAGTGGGCAGATTTGGCCAGGATGCCGGGGTTAAACCCCTACTACCACAGAGAGTCAGGACTTCGGTTTAACGTCTCATCCGAAAGACGGCACTCACTGAGCAGTAAAGAGTCCTCGTCACTATACTGGGGCATTAGGACCCACACAGACCACAGGTTGGTTTACCTTTAATCATATAAAAAAGACAAATTAACAACTTTGATGAGACCTTTTAAAGAGCAGAGGTTTTCTAAAAAAAGTTGAATATACAAGTTTTCATTCTGACAGTGAGTGAACGCTAAATAAACTACATCATGTTCTGTGCAAATTTTTCCTTGCAGCAAGAAGTAATGCATTTAGTCGGGTAACTTTTATCTTGAATTTCTTCTCTGGTTTTAGCTTTTTGGCATGTCTTAACGTGTGGTTTTGGTTTTGGCTAGTTTCGACCAGATGACATATATTATATCTTACTCTTTGTCTATATCAGAGATGCCCAAAGTAGGGCCCGCGGGCCAAAGTGGTTTGATATGGCCCAACATGCCATCTGAGAAGAAAGAGAAAGATGGAGTGGCGAATGCTTTTAAAAGAGATCGTCATTTCTAATTTGACGCAACCTTTTTTTGTTTATTTGTCTATTAAAAAAAGCATGTTTCAATTAAATGTTGTAAATGAATCTGATTTTTAAAAACGTAAATAATTTCATTCGACGGATAGATAACTATGCAGAAGGCATCGGTGAAGAAATCAAGGCAAAAACTAGTGTAATTCCATTCTGTTATACATTAGATTGTTTTCATTTTTACTGTAATAAGTTCATTATAAAATGTAAAAAATATATATGCTGTATTAGTTAATATAAAGCAATGTTTTTTTTTTAGTTATTTTTAAATAGTATTAAATAAAATAGGAAATTACACATGGCAACTAGATTTACCTGCAGCCCACTTGACTCAGTTAAGTTTGGTTTTTGGCCCTTCCTAAGAAAATGTTTGGGCATCCCTGGTCTATGCAAACAACCTTTGATTTAAGCAAGTAAAATGTTTTTCCCCTCCCCTATAAAAAGTTGATATGTCTGTTTATTATGGTATAACTGTGCATGATTATATGGGTAGCTAGATGTTATTATCTACATTGCATTTTTTCCCCTCCAGCTGCATGAAACCTTCACGTTCAGGACTAACATCCAACCACTTGAAAACTGCTCATAAACAACTCCATGACAAAGAAAGTCAATGGATATGAAAGGACCTTTGAGTTTAATGAAAGGGAACAATTTATTAAATGTTTGTCACAAAAAAAGATTAATCTTTTTCCAAGCAGGAAACGGAAAACAAAAATTGCATTGTACGACTGTGTTGATATGATTTATGTTTAGACAAGTGAACAGATACGAACAAAAGACTGAACCAGTGCAAAAGCACAGACAATAGCCCTGCCCAGACCTGTCTTTGTACAGTGGTCATGCTTAAGCGTGCAGTAATAAAGCCCACAGACAGAGTGTGCGTGCAGCAGAATTATCCACCATTCACAGCACCAACACCCTCTACATTAGCCTAAAGACCAACAACATTCTCCAAACCTGCCCTTATAACCTCAGGTGTCATTTAGAGCACATTCATATGAGGAATCAAGGAAATTATAATTGAACTTAATGTATTTGCTTGACAGTCTAGCTGAATGCTTGTGTCATGAAAACTGTATCAAATGAATGACAAGACAATAAAAGCGGCTTGAAATAAAATAGCTAAGAATTAATTCCGTCTGTCACTGCTTCTTAAAGATTTCCTTTAAGATGTTTGCTGTTAGAAATAGACAAAGTTCTCACGAAGGACTACCCAAAAAGGAGTCAGGCATGTTTAAACAGGTGCAGCCATCGCTTCATTATTGTATTATCTAAGCTCAAAATAGGTGTCTTATTTCAATGGGTACATACAGAGCTCCACAAAATTGGCTTAATATTTCTCATGCGGCCAGAGAAACCAAATTTACTTCAAACACACGTTTAAACCTAAGGTCTCTGTGACTTATTTTTTCACATGTCAGTAAAGCAAATTCATAGAGCATCAGTGTTCATATAAATCATGTATATGAAGGACAAGCTTCAACATTCACAAGATTTACAGTGTTGATAATCATCTACACTGAAAGGCCAATATATCATCAGCTGAAACATTACAGAAAATGGGTCCTTTTTTCTCTCTTTAATATTTCAAAATAAGTGGATTACATCAAAAGCATGTCCTCGCTTGTTTGAGTTCTCACGCTCTCAGAGGATTTGCTTTACACATCCAGTTGTTTTTTTAGTTCCTATCATCCCACTAATCTTACAATTGGTTAAGGTTGAAAAAAAGGGCTTTCCATGTGGGCAGAGCGCAGTGTTTATGTATAACTGTGCCTGTGTCATAGGTCAAAGATCTTATTGTCCCATAAACACAAACTGATACATGGATAAACACAGGGAATAAGGATAAAATGACCAAATATTATCTTAACAATTATGTAATTGTGCTTTTGTCATATACGTCTATTGCACAAATGTGCAATATTGCCATCTTATTCTATGCAATGACCAGATGGTCAGTGAGTGTTATGTATAGTCTCTGCATATCTTTATGTCAGATGTCTCTAACTTACTGTTTATATGTAAGCTGCATTGTATGGACCAAACACCTAAGCTTTGCAGACATTGTTTTCCTGTAACTGCTGTTGTGTCAATAAAAGAGATGAGTTAAGTTAAAGGTTGACTGTTGTGGTTAGCTTTATTATTGTTAGTGGTGGGAGCAGATCTGCAATATAATTTTTGTGTTCACATAATAAATGTAACTATTTTATCATTTTTCCATCATGATGACTAAATATTGTAGAGCCGAGCATTACAAAAACATGACACATATTTTTAAGACTTAAAGATGAGACTTCTAAAGATTTCATAAATGTACTGTTTTAAAATTTTAACCAGAGATTTTCCAGGTTTTGATATATATATATATATATATATATATATATATATATATATATATATATATATATATATATATATATATATATATATATATATATATATATATATATATATATATATATATATATATATATATATATATATATTCATACACACACAGTTGAAGTCAGAATTATTATCCCCCCTGTTTATTTTATTTTTTCCCCCAATTTCTATTTAACAGAGAGGTTTTTTTTTTTTTAGCCCATTTCTAAACATAATAGTTTTAATAACTCATTTCTAATAACTGATTTATTTTATCTTTGCCATGATGACAGTAAATAATATTTGACTAGATATTTTTCAAGACACTTCTATAGAGCTTAAAGTGACATTTAAAGGCTTAACTAGGTTAATTAGGTTAACTAGGCAGGTTATGGTAATTAGGCAAGTTATTGTATAACGATGGTTTGTTCTGTAGACTATTGAAAGAAATACAGCTTAAGGGACTAATAATTTTGACCTTAAAACGGTTTTGGTTTCACTGGTGAAAATAAATAATTGAAATGGGTATATATTTGTTTTTTGTTAAGTTGCCTAATAATTATGCACAGTAATAGTCACCTGCACACACAGATATCCTCCTAAAATAGCTCAAACTAAAAACAAACTAAAAACTACTTCCAAAAGTAGTTTTAACAACCAATTCCTAGTACCTTATTTCTTTTATCTTTGCCATGATGACAGTAAATAACGTTTTACTAGATATTTTTCAAGATACTAGTATTCAGCTTAAAGTGACATTTAAAGGCTTAAGTAAGTTAATTAGGTTAACTAGGGAAGTTATGTTAATTAGGCAGATCATTGTATAACGATGGTTTGTTCTGTAGATAATCGAAAACAAATCTTGCTTAAGGGTGCTAATAATTTTGACCTTAAAATAGTTTTTAAAAAGTAAAAAAACTGCTTTTATTCTAGATTAAATAAAATAAATAAGACTTTCTCCAGAAGAAAAAAATATTATATCCAATACTGTGAAAAAATCCTTGCTCTATTAAACATTTTGGGAAATATTTGAAAAGGATAAACAAAAAAAAAGGAGGGTGAGTAATTCTATAGATATTTTTATTATATATATCAATATTTTATATATAAAAAAAAATACATAACATTATATTAGTTTAAGTTGTTTGCATGTTTCAAAAAGATTTAAACAAAAATTAGAAATTTTATAAATATAAAATACTACAATAAAATTAATTATTAGTTAAAATGTATTCACTTTTAGGCTTTCTTTTGACTTTATCTAGAACTTTCCGTAATACATTAATGAGAGTTTAATCACATTTGTAGAGTATTTTTTTTGAACTATTCATTTAGGGTTAGGGATGTTAGAATAATTTCAGATATATTGGTCAAGTTAATTAAAGTCATATTTTATATGTCTGTTGGGGGCAAGCATTCATTAAAATATAATGTTGGCAAAATATTAGTTACCAAAAAACTATATTATATTTTCTGATATCACATTGACATCTCTATCACCCTTTTCAAGAAATCATATTAAACTAAAAGTCTCGTAAATATAACTCTGATCCAGCTAAATTATAGAGGGCTTACTAGTTGACTAGTTGTTCAGACAAGTCAATTTTGCAAATATGCAGCTTTGCACATCCCGCGTCTAGGCCAACTCTTCAGAGCAAACATGTTTAAATGTCCAAAATGCAGTAAATTGCATTGAGCTGAAGCAGGTGTATTTTATTGATATAGCTGTGCATCATCTGGCCAATGTTTCCCATACAGACGTAGTTAAGAGACACATAAGCCTGGCTAAACAGCAGTCTGTCTGCACTGTGGGTGGTGTGGTAGTGCAGACAGGAACAGCTCCCAACCAAACTCTCATTAGAGCTGAGAAATACAAGGTCAGACGCATCCGCTGCGTGCTCTCCTGAGAGCTCGACCTCAGCTCATCCACACACCCGACACAGGAATTCAGCCCTGGTTTTAAATGATGCTATTCCCAATCTTCCATGACCCTCTGAACTAGAGATATAGCGGAGATAGCAGGAGACTTCTCCAGAAGTGCGTTTAATTAGATAAAGCATATGACACCATTGCATAACAGCTCTAAAATGTGTAATTCACCGCGTTATGGGGCCATGTGTAACTCTGTGTTTACTTTATTATTATGATATGACTTGCGCTTGTTCTTTTTATTGATGTACAGTACATCAAGTTGCGTTAACTTTAGACTTTGTGTTGGCGGGTAGAGGTTAATTTATTAAAACTGGTAATGTTAGAAAGTTTAATTTGTTTATGTTTCTTTTTTAAGATTTATTTTTGATGATTTATTTTTGCTTTTATTGTAATTTGGATAGTAGTTAGACTGTCCCAGGAGAGAGCAAGAGAGGGATCAGGAAAGGTCTATGAGCCAGGATTCGAACTCGGGACATCTAGTTGCATTATGTGAGGAAATAGCTGCCGACTAATTTGCTAATAATTTACAATGCTTCAACAAAGAGGTGAATGATTTGATATCAATCTTAATTCAGTCATGACTGCTATCTTACTTGGTGAAATTGATCATAAAAGTATTGAGATAAATGTTTATAGTTGTACATAAACTTGACAAAATATAAATAGTGAAAATAGAGTAATGATGTGTTCATACTTGTAGTTTGGTTCCTTTAGACTCGGCAATAAATAAATATGATAATTCTGCTTCACATTATTATTAATACTGAAGCTAAAAACACAGCACAAAAAGTATAAAAGCTTTTATGATTTTCCCCCTAACTGAACATTTATATTTGTCATCAAATCACTTTTTAAAGAGATTTGTTCAAAAACGCTGATTCATCCAGTAATGAAACATGTGATGTCAATAATATGTCACTTAGTCATTCATTTAAACCAATCTATTAGTTTTATTTGATATTGTTTTGGAAATCGACCACAGCAATTAACATTTACTAAGAATCTATAGAAAAATTAATGTAATTAGTTGGTTAAATTACTTGATTATCACAATATCCAGTATCATGCAGATTGTATACAAACATATTAAAATTATTTACTACAGCATTATCAGTAGCTGCTTTGGTGAAGATAAGATGATAGATATGTTTTTTATTTAATAAATAATATTTTTTTGGAATTGATTAAGTGCTTTTTTATTTGTATTAATTAATTATTTTTTTTATATATATTTAAAAATGTATTTACCACGATACAAACTTACTCTACTGTATATTTGTAGGTCAATATTGCAAACTATCAGACTGATGGAAAGCAGATGATTTGGTTAGATAACAAGATGCTTAAAGCATGGTTCCATTTAAATCTGTTTCTCAAATCACATTCCACTTGTTGCATAATGAGATAAGAAACAGACGTTGTTTGACTTCTGTGTTTAAAAGGTTCACTGGTCTCCAGAGATTATCAATGGCATAGTTCTGCATTATCTACATTCCTGGTGACAAACAAATCACCTTAACACAGCGTGGCAAACACTATTGTGCCTTCAACACATTATAAAGATATTTGAAAACCAACCAGTTTTTGTTCATTATAATGACGAGAGTGAAAAGGGCCAATCAGCACCTGCCAACATTAATGGGTGTGGCTAGAATATGTTTTAAAGCATAAGTCTCAAACTAATCAAACACAGCTGATCCAACTAATCAAGTTGTTCAAGACTACTAGAGATTTTTAAGCAGGTGTGAGTTGAAGCTAAACTGAACAGAGCTGTGGGCCTCCAGGAATTGAGTAGTTCACTTTAATATTTGAAATTTACTTAATGATTTTATGATATTATTTCTATAATTTTTTTAATTTTTATGAAGAATAATGGAAACAACTATAGCATCAACAGTAGGGAAAATACTGTGGGAGTCAGTAGCTACCAGTTTCCGACATTCTTCAAAATATCTTCTTTTGTGTTAAACAGATGAAAGAAACTCAGTTTTGTAGGAAGTAGAAGGTGAGAAAATGTATTTAATTTGTTTTGGAAGAAATATCTCTTTAAATTCTGAACTCTATAACACAGCCAGAAATTTAACCATTACATTTTTTGCTGTCAACAGCATCTGGAAACAGTCATGAGCTTTTTGAGACGAACAAAAGAGTTATAATAATGAGACCGTTCTGGGGGACTACAGTCAGTCTCTGTCACTCACCCTAATATCTCCATTATTGGCTCTTGCGTTGTGATTGAAGGCCTGGGCTGGATCTTTGTGATACACCTTCAGGCAAGATTGTGGTGTGATGTTCCTGTAAAGGAAAAGAACATGTTACATTTAAATGCTATTTTACAATACTATTTTTAGGGAATTTCAAATACAGTACAACCATTTAAACCCACAGGTTGGGATTAGTCACATTCTTTAAAGCTTTTGTAATTAGTGTGACTTTAATGATGCATTCATTTGATAAAAAATAAAGATTGCGTAATAACATTATAATTTAAAATATCCACTTGTGTTTTATTAGTTTTACATTTTAACAACTTACATCATAAGTTTTGATTTACATCATACATCATAACAACTATAAAAAATACACAAAATAAGCATGATAATACAAAGAAAATAATGGTAATAATAATAATTAAAATAAAAAAAATAAAATAATTAGGTTATTAAAAAACAATTAGTGCATAAAAACATTTCTATGAAAATACAAAGAGGCAGTCAATAGGGGTAGTGAGCATATTAAGCATTACACTGCTACTCAGAATCCCCATTATATTGGTCCAGGTGATCAAGAAATAGTTGCCATATATTGTAAAACCTATCAAGGCTTTCAATAACTCCATAACAGACTCTTTCCATGTGCAATATTTCAGTGAGACAAGTTAACCATGTCTTAAATTGAGGAATAGAATCTGATTTCCACAGTTTTATAATGACACTCTTAGCAATAATCATTCCATAAATTATGATGCTTCTACATAAAAAAAAAAAAAAAAAAAAAAAAAAAAAACTGTACTTGCATAGATGGATTTTTACCATCATTACTCAGTGAGTGATCATTACATAAGTGAGACACAGGCAAAAACAGGTTTGTCATGTGCCTGTCAATTTTGAGATTTTCAGGGATTTTTGCCTTTTTGGCTCATGCAAAGAAAACAAATTTTTAAAGTAAACTTTTAAGCTTTTGAAGCATGTTATAATTATTTATACACCACACTTCAGAGTTGTATTCATTTCTGTATTCTGAAGGTTTTTACAGAATTATGCTCATACATTATTTGCTTGTTTTAATACATTGTTTTCCACAATTTATTTTTCTTCTGGCTGTTCACAGTATTTTGCAAAAAAGAGATACTTACAAACATTAGACTTTTATTTTTGTATAATAATTTTTTCGGGGTTTTCACCTTTAATGGATAGGACGGTAGAGAGTATTGACAGGAAAGCAGAGAGAGGGAAAGGATAGGACCAAGGGGCTGGAATAGAACTCTGGTTGCCGTGAGCACCGAACCACTACACTACAACCACTACACCATTGGCACAGACAAAGTTAGAATTTATTTATATAAATAATTTATATATTTAATTTTTTATGTTATAAATGTATGCAAATTATTGTATATTTAATAAAATTATATATATATAATAATATTTAAGCATGACATTTGAGAAAACTTTTAAATAAATATTAGGTTTCTTTTACCCTATAAACCTGCAGTTTCTTTAATAAGCTAATTTGGTGCTCAAGAAACATTTAGCAATGTATTAATGCTAAATAAATTAGTATTAGCTTAATATTTCAGTAAAATTTTAAAGGCAAAATGTATGTGTTTGAAGCAATTTAAAAGTATTTGTTGTCACTTTGTAACAACTTAATGGATTATTCATTCACTCATTCATTTTTTTTTTTTGCTTAGTCCCTATATTAATCAGGGGTCGCCACTGCAGAATGAACCGCCAACTTATCCAGCATATGTTTTACACAGCGGATGCCCTTCCAGCCACATCCTAACACTGGGAAACACCCACACTCATACACAACAGCCAATTTAGCTTATTCAATTCACCTATACCGCATGTCTTTGGAATGTGCGGGATACCAAAGCACCCGGAGGAAACCCACGTGAACAAGGGGAGAACATGCAAAATCCCCACAGAAATGCCAACTGGCCCAGCCGGGGCTTGAACCAGCGACCTTCTTGCTGTGAGGTGATCGCGCTACCCACTGCACCACCGTGATGCCCCTTAATGAATTACTGCTGAATGAAAGATTCATTATGAACAAAAAGAATATGAAATTAACTTTTGAAAGGTGGTGTATGATTAGTTTTGTTGGTGTTATGAACACTACCAAAGCATTATGGTGCAAATAAAACTAATATTCAGGTGCATTGAAGCAGAAGAGAGCATAATAACTAGGAGCTGCAGCTCATAGCGACAGAAAGGTTAGAAGCGTGTCAACACAAGCTCCCTACTCATAACTATAAAGCTTGTTAGAAACCAAGCCCATCCTGCCCCTGAATAGCACAAACGCACACATAGAAAAACAGATTGATCACGCTCTCTTCTATTCCTTGTTACGAAGCCGCGGGCCAGTGAAGAGTAGGGTGTGGAAAAGGGAGTCGCCTGACAGTTTGAACACACTTAAAATCAAGCACTGCCTGCAATTTTCTGCACTTAAGAAACAACCGCACTGTAAAAGGGAACATCTGTGATATTTTTTGTGATACCATAATTTACATAATCTACCTTATTGTGTATTGCACGTAGAGATGTAACAATATGAACATTTCATATTACGATAGTAACCAAAATGATCATGGTTATCAGTATTACCATGGCTTTGTTAAAATGAACTGCAAATGCTCAAAAATAAATGTCACACACACTTTTGTATCAACAAATAAAAAAAAAAAGGCAGTTTTGTTAAAATCAACAGCGATCCTTGGATTTTGGATTTGTTAACTTATGTTTCTATTGTTTCATGTACATTGTTTTTAGTGCTTCTATTGACTTTATTCTTCATATGAGAACATTCTTGGCTCAACTTCCGGTCTCATTCACTTCCATTGATTTTTAGCCATAAAAAACTGCTTGTTGTCTTGCTTGATGTTGCTAACTGGAATTTAGTTTTTATATTGTTTAAATGTTTCTGTATATTCATAAACACAGTTGTTTGTAGAGCAGGTAGTTTTGGTTGTTTGTTATTCCTAGTCATTTCTCCCTTAGGCAACTGAATCAAAAATTCTAGAACAATCGCAGGAACGAGTGCACTTCTGCATTGCAGAATAAGGTCAATAGGTACATTTGATTTTCTTATTCAATGTATTTTGTTTTACCTGCATTTGGAAAACTTCTCACAGGAACCCATGTTCAGCTTATGATGACACTTTTGAAGCGCTTTAAGATGCTACTTTTAAAGGCGCTATAAAAAAACATTATTATTATTATTTTATTATTATTATTATTATTATTATTATTATTATTATTATTATTATTATTATTATTATTATTCTAAAGCTACTTTATAAACTTTGAAACGAGCTGTGCAGTTTGATGAAAATTTCTGGTCACACTTTATTTTGATGGTTCGTTTGTTGAATTTAAGTTACATTGCAGCTAATTCTCATTAGATTATAAATAGACTGTTAGGTAGGGGTTAGGGTTGGGGTTAGGGTTAGTGTAAATTGACATGTACTTGCAAAGTTTTTTTATAGCCAGTTAAATGTCTGTTGAAGGAGCAGTATCAGCAGATATTAAGCAGACAGTCTACTAATACTCAAATGGACCATCAAAATAAAGTGTTACCAAATATCTTATTGCATCTGACTGATATTGCAACTTGATTTGTTTTAATTTATGTGATTAATAATTTATTTATTTATTATTATATAATTTCATCTTGTAAATTCAAACTTCAGCTTATTATTCTCAATAGAGCTTGGGAATCTACGTCGCGGTGAGTTGCGGTCGGCCATGTTTGTGGACAAACACAGGAGCGCACAATGTAAACCACAACAGAAAAAACTAGCGTTTTATAGTAATATATTTTGAATAACATCTCACACAGTATAAAATGAACTAAAGTATATATACCTGCTCTTTGTGTGTCCGAGAAGCTGAAAATATGTGCTCTGTAACATTGTTATTTGTAGTGCGAGCGCTTTTGATTTGACAGTTGATTGCTGATGAAACAATAGAGATCAATGTAAATCAGGCTCCCTTGTCCTAAATACCCAGAACGCTTTGCAATGCTATAACACATTCCCATTCCCTATAGTGTACAACATAACATTACTATATATATAAAAATATATATTTTTATGAACTGTTTATATATAACCATGCATTCACATTGTAGCCTTGTTTAGGCAATCGCAATGTTACAGGACTTACCGTGACTTTTCAAAATTCCGATAATCATGGTTTTAATGAAAATGAAAATTTTAAAATACAATACTAACTGTCAGAAAACTTATCGTGGTTTAGCTTGAAACCAGTAATCCTGACAACACTAATTGCATGTTGTGCTTTTTAAATCATAATTCGAGTTTTTTGCAAAATTAGCACACTGGTAATATCACAATGAGATAGACTGTATTGTGTGAGACACGCACCTGACATCGGTCAGCTCATAGTACATATTCCTCATGTCATCTTTGATGTATATAGCCACACTGGGAGAGTCCAGTATCTTCATGTTGAGATGCTGAGGGAAGGCACTGACGAACAGAGCCCTGATGGTGTCTGAACTGGTCACTTCATTGGGCATTCGGATCTGTTTGGTCTCCTCTCCATACTGCAGGTAGAGGAAACCTGAGAATAAACGAAATAAGATTGATAGCAGTATAATATGAGAAAAGCAGCAAACGATTTCTGAAGAACTTTGCTTGAATACCATCACCATCTCCATTATTGTATCATCCCAAAACTGTCTGTTTCAGCAATATGGACATTACTTTAACAAAGCGAGCTCTGATGAAAACCGCATTAGTCTTTTTGTAAAGTAGAATCATACTTGCTTTCTGTAAAGCTGCTATGCAAATAAACTTGACTAAAATTGAACATAGGGCAACATGGTGGCGCAGTAGGTAGTGCTGTCGCCTCACAGCAAGAAGGTCGCTGGTTCGAGCTTCGGCGTGGTCAGTTGGCATTTCTGTGTGGAGTTTGCATGTTCTCCCCGCGTTTGCATGGGTTTCCTCCGGGTGCTCCGGTTTCCCCCACAAGTCCAAAGACATGCTGTACAAATGAATTAGGTAAGCTAAATTGTCGTAGTGTATGTGAGTAAATTAGTGTGTGTGGATGTTTCCCAGTGTTGGGTTGCAGCTGCATAAAAAACATGCTGGATAAGTTGGCGGTTCATTCCGCTGTGGCGACCCCTGATTAATGAAGGGACTAAGCCGAAAAGAAAATGAATGAATTGAATTGAACATTGGAAAAAAATAAGCTGTATAAATAAGGCTTAAATGCATGCAGTAGCTGTATGGAATCCAATCCCAAGTCATTTTAACTAATAGACTTATAAGGGTACTAGGAGTAAATGGTGACAACTTCTAGACCATTCATTAAATGATTGCCTTGAGAAGCCCTAATGGGTTCGGGAAGAAATGCGGCGTGAGGATTTTCTTGCCATATGACAAAATGAACAATTTGCTCCCTGGCTGTAATATAAACCAGATATTTAAACATGAACGGATCTAGATGATGTTGAGTCAAAATTAAATTGACACAAGGGAAGTAGAGATGCACTCAGGATTTTTTTGACCGCTGCAATACATTTAGCTCTGAAAAAAAAAACCCCACATCATAGGTTTCATGTTTTGAGTAAAATATACATTCGTTTTAGTTTTTAACTACTGATAATGTGTCTTCAAAATTCCTTATAATATAATATTATCATTTGGAGCATTTATTTTCAGAAAATTATAAAAGGTCAATGTAAAATATTTCATGTTATATATACATATTTTACATGTATACAAAATGTATATATCAATAGCCTATATTTATTTTAATAATTAAGTTCTGAAATCATGAAATGTGTTATATGGAACTATTGTCATTGTCAACAAAACAATATCAAAAAAGGCTTTTATGATGTTTATACATTGCAACGGTGTGCTGAAATTAGCTCATTTTGCATACATGTAAACTAGAAAATCAGGCATAATCGAAGATTTACTATAAACAAATGAATTTCTAATGACTATACTGAAATTGGCAACACTCTTAAAGGCAAGATCATTCTGCCCTGTTTATGATTGTGTCTAGTGACATCATGTCCTGTTACTGTTTTGATGTCTTCAGTTTGTGTTGCATTCATATTTATTTAAATGGCATAGGAGTTATATTGGATTTTTTTTAACAGCGTGGATTAAAAAAACTGTTCCCGGTAGCCCTCGGGCAGGCATTCTTCGGTTTTTGGTAGCCTGAATATAAAATTAAGTAGCCCAAATAGAAAATACATGACTTATTAAATAAAAACAAAAACATACATAATTTTTATATACTTTGTTGAAGTCATTACTTGGAGCTGGCATGTAAGGTAATGAAATGAATCAGGATGTTCTGTTTATGCTATTGCTATAGACACATAACACGTTAACGTGATTTAAATATGAAGCATACGATTATTACATTTAAAACTTAGCTCAGACTATTGCTGTATCTGAATCTTATGTCAGTGCGATCTCGGGGGCAGTGACGAGTGTTTGTGCGCTTCAGTGCCACGCATTCAGTACAGAACAAATGATTAAACTGGCAGAAACACATTGCATGTTACGTTATTTGGGAGGTGGTTGATAATATTTTGGCTTTTCTTTTTTATTATCAACAAGTGGATTTATTGCTGTCGTATCAGCAGCACAGCACATACATAATTATCCATTTTGTAAGAGAATGTAAAAGCTTTGAAATATATTTTTCTCCCACTGGCCAGCCGGGCAGCGTGTAGGTAGATTTTGGTAGCCCGACTAAAAAACAATAGCCCGGATTTTGCGAGCTCTGCTGTTTAAAAAGGTGCCCATTAGGGTTTGTAGTTATTTAAATGATCTGCACAAACTGCTTACAGCAATCACATCTGAGTTAGTTTCAATTAAACTAATCTTGCCAAGTATGAAGTATGAACAGGTACAGTACAGTAGGATAAAACTAATGGTACATATTTTATATAATTTACATACTGCAGTGTTTTATAATACATATGAAATGTATAATTTGTGTCTGGGGAAACAAAATAACAACACTATGAAAAGCCAGCAGGCAAAATGACAAAGAATTTAAAAATGGCATCAACATTTAGTCTGACCTGCCTAAAGGCAGGCACTTTGTAATGGCATGTTAATATTGCACAGTATTTATTTAACAAAGAGGTTATTTAAATGGTTTCAACTAAGACTCTTTCTTAATATTTAAACATGCAAAATGTTTAATATTCTGAATAAAAATCAACAAAAGTGTTTACATCCATTTTGATGTGTAATTTAGGGATGCAGGATTTGTAGATGGATTAGAACACTAGATTGGATAGATTGGAATAAACAGTAATGTGTAACGTAAAGTTTTATTACCTGTTCATTATTTATTACCTGTTTTATTACCCATTTCTTTTTCCCATTTCTGTTATTACAGATCAGTTTACATGTCCGTATTTAAATGTTTTTAATATAAATCACAGCAGTGTCCATCTTTAAAGCATGTAAGCTGTCGAACATACTTTAACTTTGGGGGCATAATATTAAAAATAAAGCATTAAATAATAATAATAATAATAATAATAATAATAATAATAATAATAATTAAAGTGAAATTAAACTTTTAGCCAATCGTAGCAGTGAACGTTCACTTTCTAGTCTACAATTGACCATGCCTATTTAAACAGTGTTTCAGTGAGGGGTCTAAACAGACAGAAAATAGCCTATCACTTCTACATTATGTTTTTGATTAATTTTTTTATAACAATGAGTAAAAAACTGAGAAAAGTGTACACATTTTTTAAAAAGGCAGTTCATGGCCCCTTTAAATAAATCTTGATTTGTGACTTCATCAGTATATATACTTCAATATATATATTTACAATTAAGAAAAAGGTGATTCAAAACATACGCCCAGTTAAAAAGTCAAAAACACTGAGTCAGTATAATTACCCAATGATCTGTCCTTGGTCTGGTTAGTTGACTTGACCACAGGGAGGCTCGCTCGGGAGCGGCTGCCTCGGGTGAAGGCGGACGGGGCTTCTCCCTCCGACATGGCCTCCAAACACTCAAGAGGGGCCAAAGAGAGATGCTCCCCCGGCTCCCCTACAGTAGACTGAGGGGTCACACTGTGCCCAGAACTCCTGATCTGCAAGACCACACCAAATAATCAAAAAAGATGTTAGACAGATAGTTTAGAACTAGAGCTGACATCAGATGCTACATCAAAGAGAATGTATTTATTTTGTAAACGCTAAAGATTTGGGCAGTGTTGTTGTATAGGTGTCATGTATATTAATTTTCTTATGTAACTTCATAGTTAAGAAATCAAGTTTGGAGGACAAACCCTGATTTTCAATCGCAACAAATGAAAACATTCATTCTGACCAACTGTCATTTTTATTTTAACCCTTCAAAATGACTATCCTTTTGTTAGGTTAGGGATGAAAACATCCACTGAATTAAACTGCTGTAGAAATGCATCAGATATTATTTATTTATTTATTTTTTATTTTTTTTTTTTTTGCAGAAATCTGTTAATCAACCTCAGTCCTGATCAAAACTACTAAATGTTTTCAAAAATTACAGGATTGTAACTCTTTAATAGCCAAGTTTAAAATGATGTCACTGATTAGATGATGTGTTTTCAATAATAAAAGTTTTTGTGGACTGGATTTTTTTTTTTACCTTTTATCACAGTCTTGGACGTTAACGATTAGTAACAACATTGGCTTTGATGCATTGTTAGATTTTAATTCTCCCTAATTTACTGTTGGTGGCTGTTTTTACCCAGTTGACTTCCATTATAACCCCATTTTATGGTGCATAATTAAACAGTCTTTGTTTTTATTTACTCCATGTAGTTCTGAGAGCTGAGATGCATATTTATTTTTCTTAGTCACATCAAAGTAAGTGCACAAAAGTCACTCTCACACACTCACACACACTTTAATTTGCTGTTATACTCCATATAAATCCAGAAACTAAGCTTTTTTTTTTTTTTTTTTTGCACAGGCCTTTCTAAAAGGTTAAGTGTCAACTGATGATCAACAGTAAAAATTACAAATTGTACCACCAACAATCAAAAATGCATGATTATATGGCGTCATGGTTTTGCAATAAAAAGTGATTATAATGGAAGTCAATTAGGTAAAAACAGCCACCAACAGTAAATTAGGGAGAAAAAATGAAAATCAATCAAAAACAGTGCATCAAAGGCAATGTTGTTTCACATGTCCAAGACTTTGATAAAAGGTAAAAAAAATCCAGTCCACAATTACTTTTTATATTGAAAATAAGCCATTTTGTGTGTTTTTTTTTCACTAAATCAATGACATCATTTATGAATTTGACAATTAAAGAGTTAAAATCATGTAAATTTCTAAGCAATTTAGTAGTTTTGATGAGGACTGAGGTTGATTAACGGATTTATGCAAAAAAAATAAATAAATGAAAAGAATATTTATCTGATGCATTTTTACAGTTATTCATCTCGAACATAACAAAAGCGTAGTAAATTTGCCCCGAGTGTATCATTGAGTTCTTTAAAAACTTTAACGCATTTTTTCAAAATATGTCAAAATAAGATTTGTCACCCCAAATCATTCTGCTAGCTGAAACACAGAAAAAGTTGTGGCTAAATTAAGACTCAAAATCACCCCAGAGTGGATGAAAACATCCCCAAAAGCACATAAGGGTTAACTGTCATTTTTATTCTTACAAACTGTCAGAAAAAAAAGCTATGAATAACAATATTAATTAACAATTTGCAAAAATCGTTCAGACATTTTGTTATTAGAACATTTTACTCAAAAATAAATAGAGTTTGCGTTTGATTATATGTTTATTCAATTTTAATAATGCATATCATGTTATTTAAGCATCATCTAACAATTCAATTTAGTCCCAGTTTAGATGCCAATAACAACATTGTTATTAGCATACGAACCGCTAAACATTTGGAAAAGATTGATAAGTTTATTAACTATGCTGGGCATTCTGAATGTCAAGATGTGAGCAGAGGAATAGTCATAAAAATGCAATGTTCAATAAAAGGCCATAGAAAGGTCAGAGCGGATGGTAGAGAAATAATCAACACCTCGGAGACCAAAAGGCAAAAATGAGACCTTTCAATCCATCAATTAGCATTCAACCACACTCATTTTATGAGCCTAAAAAGATTAAGTGAAAACAATTATCTACTAATGACAAGGGTGACTATCAAAAAAAAAGAAGGCACGGTAGCAGCCTGACTACTTTTCCATCTTACACAATGTGGACACACAGCCATCAACACGTCTTCAAGTCAATTACAGCTCAGTCATGTAATTTAACTCACGTAAAAAAAAGAAAATGGAGTGATTTATCTCTACTGACAAAAAAAAAGCAGTAAACGCACAAGGACTAATTAGTGCGCTCTGCCACATACATTATCCTTTGTAGTCTATTTCTAAGTGTATCTACAGTACGTGGTTGTCCTTGCAATAACACTACACAGCCAGCAGACGTAGGATGATGGATACGCAGAGTTCATTGAGGATGGGCTTTCCCTGAGGCTGGAAGTTGTTGCAGTAAAGAGGAAGAAGCGACAGACAGAAGGCCACATATATTGAGTCAGAGCGCGTCTCATCACAACGGCTGCATGCGCACTGACCTGCTCTGACATGCACGCCTGCCAGATTAGCACCCTGCATGACCCACAGGAACTTAATCCTTCTATACGGCACTGCTTCATTTTCCACTGTGGTTTTGGTGACAGCACAATTATGAGGTCAGGCTAGGAGCACACAATTACACCTTTGAATCTGCATTTGACGCAGGCATTTCCGAAAGCGTCTCGAAACATTTCTGTAAACACCTTTTTAGAGCTATATTTAAAGTCCTTCACATATTTTACCACGTTTTTTGTTCATCCCTGCAGATTAGTTTGAAGAATGCGCCATTGTGCTACTCACACTTTCCCTGTTACGGGTTTTGTGTCATGCAAATCTGGAGAAAAATACAGTCGTACCTTTGGGAGTAGTTTGTGTTAGAGATGCAAAACTCTCTCTATGACATGCTGCATGTTTGAAAGGTACTACTTAAGGTTGATAACCAGTTCAGCCTGAGGGTGGTTCACAATGAAAAGTGTTTTTTTTTTTCATAGAAAAATGTGAGTTTTTGCCAGTGAATATTGAAAAATGTTAACAATTTGAGCATCACACTTTTTGAATGCTGACATTTGGCAAAAGACGTAAGCAAAGGTCAAATATGTCCATCTAGAATAGGGTCGGGCCAATAGACGATGCCATCGTCCATCGCCGATGGCCGATAGACATCACGATGCTGAGCCGGCATTGCGATCCATCGCCCCGCCCCCGTCGCAAACCCGCTTGTGAAAAATACACACTCAGGCCCCCGTTTACACTAATACAGCTTACTTTTAAAATGGCATTTTAGAACGAAAATGACCCACGTCCACACTGCGTTTCATCTAGCATTTCTGAACAGCCCTCCGTCCACTGAAAACGCACATCACGTGACCACACCCACACACACACACACAGCCACACACACACACTGTCATGAGCTGGTCTGAGCTGCAGAGAACAGTGTACGTCAAGGATGTTTATCAGTTTATCAAGGATGATAGTGGATCGCGTCTCACTATAGTTGTTAAACGTGATATTTAATTAATCTTGTCTCTATCCAGGGCTTAATTTGTGCCGGAACATGCCGGATCCGCATCCGGCACCACATTTTACCGATCTCCCTCCTCAACCGCCCTCCTCCCCTGTCCACTGTTCATTTTCACTTTGTTTCGCGACTCCCCAAACCTCTTCACTTTCGTCTGCGACACCTCAGCGCCGCTCACTTTCGTCCGCCAGCAACCCCCGCGCCGCTCACTTTCGTCCGCGACACCCCTCCGCCATCCACCGCACCAAACAAATGACTGATACGGATCACTCTGCCTACTCATGCCAGAGTCCCGCGGAAAAAGTGATTGACAGGTGGTAATTTGTGTGTAACTTATCTTTATTTGTTTATGATTTGTTTATGGATAAAACAAAGACCAGGTAGTTAAAACGGTAGGCTACAAATAATTAATTCGTTATGAATTAATTAATTATTCATAAATAATTTATTCACCTCTGCCTATGAAGGATATGTCATCGTCCATCGCGATGTTTCACGTTAGACATCGTACGATGCTAAATTGGTCAACATCGCCCAACCCTAATCTAGAATACACAGAAAGCAAGTAAAAAGGGGCAAAGTGGAATGCAAAAACCTCTCTTTGGGTTGCAGAATGTTACAGAATGGAACCTGTGCATGCATTGTGTACTCACACACTCACAGACACACATTTTCATTTTAATACCTTTTTTGCACAGGCCTATCTAAAGGGTTAATAGTGCCAACTGATGATCAACTACAAATTGTACCTCTTCCCAAGAGGGAAAACCACCAACAATAAAAAATGCATGATTATATGATGTCATGGTTTTGCAATCAAAAAATGTGTTTATAATGCAAATCTATGGGGCAAAAAAAGCCACCAACAGTAAATTAGGAAGAAAAAAATGAAAATCAATCAAAAACAATGCATCAAAGGCAATGTTGTTTCACATGTCCAAGGCTTTGATAAAAGGTAAAAAAAGAAATCCAGTCCACAATTAATTTGTATAATTTTACATTTTGTGTGTTTTTTCACCAAATCAGTGACATCATTTATGAATTTGGCAATTAAAGAGATAAAAATTCAGTAATTTTCTAAGCAATTTAGTAGTTTTGATCAGGACTGAGATTGATTAACAGATTTATGCAAAAAAAAAATTGGAAAAACAAAATCTGTTGCATTTTTACAGCAGTTTAAAAAGTGCAGAATGTTACAGAATGGAACCTGTACGTGTATCGTGTACAGTTCCACTGAGCTGGTGAACAATCTCAGCTTCAGTAAGGATACTGAAGAGCTCCCTTGATTCAGGTTTAGTCTAGTTTGTAGACATTTTTATTAATTTTTAGAACATTTGGCTGTTAACACACTAGGGCTGCACGATATTGGAAAAATCTGACATTGCTATATTTAGTTTTGCTGCGATATATATTGCGAAATGAATATAATTTTACTAGATGATTTGAATAGCTCTATTTGAAAGGATTTCATTAATTACATTGACTGGGGTGATCAAGCCCTTTTCTATGCAGCACATCTGCATAAGATATAATAAACTGCAAGCATATACAAAACGAAAAAATTTAAATAAATAGTGCTTTGTGGTTTTCTAAGGAGTCTAACAGTATTGAAATAGAACAATCAAACATAAAATAACATGGTCATCATTGTATAAATAATTTTATATACATAATTCATTTATTCATTTTCTTTTCTTTTAGTCCCTTAATTAATCTGGGGTCACCACAGTGGAATGAACCACCAACTTATCCAACATATGTTTTACGCAGCGGATACCCTTCCAGCTGCAACCCATCACTGGGAAACATCCATACACACTCATTCACACACACTCTTACACTACGGACAATTTAGCTTACCCAATTCACCTATAGCGAATGTCTTTGGACTGTGGGATAAACCGGAGCACCTGGAGGAAACCCACGCCAACATGGGGAGAACATGCAAACTCCACACAGAAATGCCAACTGACCCAGTCGAGGCTCGAACCAGCGACCTTCTTGCTGTAAGGCTTCTTGCCCACTGGGCCACTGTGACACTTAATTTTACATACAATAATACAAAAAAATAATAATTATTTCTATCCTTAATCAAATAAATAAATGTATCATATAATAAATATAATAAATAATAAAATCCTGCGATTTGACTATTGTGGATACAAACATTGCGATATCGATGCTCAAACGATATATTGTTCAGCCCTATAACACATCTACCCAAACAGTCACAGGATAGATACATAATCACTACGACACATCAATTTGGCATTGGTTCTGGGATTTGGTCACAAATAGCTGATGACGGAAGTTACTAGGTCCCATTTTACTAGGTGGCGATATTCAAAAGTACAATATATACAGTAGTGACAATGAAAAAAATGCATGACATCAGCACTTATTCACAAATACTGTAAATAATTATCACTTCAGTTTTTAAAATGTCCTTTAATAATAATCAGATTGTTGTATTGGCAGAGGTTGCTCTTGGTCATCACATCACTAAACACTCAAAGATTTAATAGGATATTTATTTTCAAATGTAAACATTTTCACAGGTTAGTTTGACCTATGAAATGCACAAGATATTCATTGAAAATGCTCTGATTATTTATAGGCCTGTTGTCCGTTAGCACTGTACAATAAAGCTCCGTTTGTTAACATTAGGTAATTTAGAAACTCATGATGAAAACTACAAAAGCTTTTGAAGAGTTCAGATGCAAAACCTCTACATGCCATCTTGAATTCCCTTCTACAATGAGCATTTTTCTCTGCTTATGTTTATGTTCAGTTATTTCATGTTAAAAATCGATAAAAATGACCTATTCTTTGCCATAAAAGTGTAAATTACAGAATCAAGACACCGGAGCCTGAGAAAAATGCTAATTTTAGAAGAATATTTTAGATGGCACTTAGAGGTTTTTGCATCTGAACTCTTAATTTTTTGATCTTAGCTTATGTTAATTTCTTATCTCTTAATTAAAATCAAGTTGTAACCGTTTTATTAAATGATGTTTAATACAATTCTTTTTTTTTTTTTACTAGCAATTACATAGTATTGTGATAATGTGGTTATTTCACACTGTTGGTTGTAATGCATTAATTACAGTTTACTAACTTACTGTACTTTTATAATCATTTTGAAAATACATTCATTCATTTTCCTTCAGCTTAGTCTCTTTATTCATCAGGGGTCGCCACAGCGAAATCAACCACCAACTTATCCAGCATATGTTTTACACAGCGGATACCCTTCCAGCTGAAACCCACTACTGGGAAACATCCATACACTCACATTCACACACATACATTTATTTTATTCAATCTACTTATATGACATGTCTTTGGGCTGTGGGGGAAACCGGAGCACCCGGAGAAAACCAAAGCGTACATGGGGAGAATATGCAAACTCCACACTGAAATGCCAACTGGCCCAGCCAGGACACAAACCAGCGACCTTCTTGCTATGAGGCGACAGTGCTAACCACTCAGCCACCATGTCGCCCTTGCAAATACATTTTACATGCAAATACATGTTTACTCTGGAAATTTATATTTGATGTAGCAATATGTTTAAGTGAAATAGCAATAAGTTTTTTCCAGTGATGGGTTGCGGCTGGAAAGGCATCCGCTGCGTAAACATATGCTGAGTAAGTTGGCGGTTCATTCCGCCTCGGCGACCCCAGATTAATAAAGGGACTAGGCTGAAAAGAAAATGAATGAATGAATATCCAAGTTTTTTTTTAAAATTATACCTCTTAAAGCAACCTTTTTGCAGCGTAGGTCAATATTGTCATAATACCATTAACTGTGATAAACTTAATAAAAAGTCTAAGCAATTAATCACAACAAAGAAATTTTAATCCATCATATGCCCTTCTGTACTGTATATCCAATATAGATTTGCATTTGTTCATACAGTAAGCATTCTGGCAATTTTCCAAAATCAATGTGGAGTGTGGAAGAGCCTTAAAAGAAACAAGGTGCATCTAAAACACATTTAAATAGGATTCTATTTATATAGAAAACAATGGAAAAGCCATGCAGTGAGATGCTAAAGCGTATTCTGTGTGAACTGCCTCTAAGAATTAGGGCTGTGCGATTAATCAAATTGATTCTTAATCGCAGATTGAAACGTTGCGATTAGCTAATTGCAAGAGGCTGCGATAGGAAATATATATGTATTATTTAATTTCCCCTGCCAAGAGCAAATGCATGACTGCTATCTGTGTGTGACAGTCTTACTAGCCAATTGAGTGAGCACACTTTCATTCTGCCCAATCAGAATTGTGCAACCGAGCTATGCGGAACACCCACAATTAAAAAACCGAAAACAAACAGGAAAGCATGGACAAGTGAAATAATGGCATCTGCTGCTTCAGAGGCATTAATAGACTAATAAATGTCAAAGAAAAACAGCACTGGTAATATGGGAATATTTTGGTTTCAAAGTCAGACACCGAACAAAAACAGGTCAGTTTTAGGAGCTGTGGCAGAATTGATGCCACGGCTTACACATTATTGAGCTGAAGCTTGACTACAAAATTAAATCGCAAATCAAATCACAATCGCTGTCAAAAAAAATGCAATTCGATAATTTCCCTAAATTGCACAGCCCTACTAGGAATGCAAGAGGTCACCTCCAGATTCAACATATCTCACCTTTAGATTCAATGCAATTCAAGTTTATTTCTATAGCACTTTTACAATGTAGATTGTGTCAAAGCAGCTTAACATAGAAGTTCTAGTAAATTAAAACTGTGTCAGTTCAATTTTCTGAGTTGATCTTCAGTTTAGTTTAGTGTGGTTTAAATTTCATTGCTGGAAATCCAAACACTGAAGAGCAAATAGACTATAGACTGAACAACATTCTTAACAAATGCACAGACTGTTTTTGATGGCTTTGGTGAAAGTGGCTAAACTTGTCCATTATGCAGCCAACACCAGAAAGCTCTTTATAAAGTCAAAAACTATGCTGACTGACAGAAAACAGCGCTCTGGCAATTCTCTAGGAGGCATATCCAAAAATCTTTCATTCGGATGGTCCAGGCTGAGACTTGAAAGTGATGAATATGAGTTTGATGTTATCTTTGCACAGGTGTTGCATTGTGAGTCGACTAACAATCACTCCGGTGTGCACAGACGCGGCAAGAGCAAATAATAGGCTTTTATGTCGACTTGAAAAAAAGTGCATCAAACTGTGGCCAGATTAATGATGCATGACAGCTGGGATCATTTCAGACATGCAAAACACAACCGTATGTTAAACCCTGCATCGGGTGGATTAAATAAAATAAATACGATCGCATTCTTAAGATTGCTTCAGAATAACTCGGTAGTCAACACATCAGTCAGTGCACTTCACACTTGCTGAAAGATTTACTGATTATCCAGATGCCCCTACAGACCAGGCGATCACATTTACACCTACTCCACATGCATTATCAAGCCGTGCCAACATACGCTCCCATTCGAGCACTGTCAGAATGTGTTACCTGCAGAATGCCAGGAAACAGAGAGGCCTGAAAACAACAGTTAAAGCACAAGGGTGGGCTTGAGGGGAGCAGCTCGCACGGTTCACTGCACTTTCCTCTAATCACAGGCAGATGAATGGCCACAGACCATGCTTCATCTGAGCTGGTCTAATGCCAGGTCTTTGAAAGCACTGGCAGGGTCAGATAAATCATACCTCATTCTCTCTGTCTGGAGAATATTGAAAAAAGAAAGAACGAAAAAAAAAGAGGAGGATGAAAGACGCACTCCCTCCTGCTGGATGGACTTCAGTTTTATTCAGTGCCAGGGGTGTGATTTGATATTACTCATGGCTGTGCCCAGCCACAAAGACAACTTACCAAAACAGTATATACAGGAATCTGAGAGTGAAATTTAATACCTTTTAAGACCTTTTTTAAGACTCTTTCCATACATTTTGAGACCTTACAATCACTTTTCAACTGGAAACACTGGCAAGATTTTAACGTACAGTATATTTACTAAATATTAATGTAATCCAAAATGAAAAAAATATTCATATACTGAAAAAAAAATCTATTAAATTCAGCAGGTTGGTGCCTATAGAACTGCATAAATAATGGTGTTGCCTAAGTTACAAAGCAGCATGATATCAAATCTAGTAGGATTTGATTGATTTCATAAACTACACTGCATCCTGATATTCGCAGATTTAATTCAGGCAAACTTTAGCACACAACCATACATTGCATAATCAAAAATGATATCAAATTGAATACCTTGCAAAATAGCATTTAAGACTTTTTAATACTTTTTAAGGGCCTTAAATTTCTCTATGTTGATTTATCAACTTTTAATACTTTTTTCGACTCTGGGAACCCCCTCAAAACTAGGCTGAAAAACAAACACATTGCGTTGAAAGAAACCAGCTATCAAAAGTGTAAATACTTGTGCATTAAAAGAAGGAAAATCCCAGTAAAACATACAAAAATTACTCCGGTGGCACACCTACCATGGTAAAGTTTTGTTAATAAAAAATTATAAGTACATATTAATATGTTTCACGATTATAGTAATATTTGTAAGCTAAAAGAAAATAAAAACATTAAATCCTCACAAAAAGGATTCTTAGGGAACGCATTACCAGGGTAAAGATGATGACAGATGGCCATATTCTGTTGCATATACTATAGTATTTCAAGGTACTTCGTAAAAAAAAACCCATGGTTTTACCATGTCGAAAACACACATACATTTATTTTGTTATCTCATATTATTATAACATCATACTAGAATCTCATAATAAATTGTCAGATGGTAAACGAATGGTATTTTTTTACCATGGTATTGAACTGGTGCTCCAAGCATAAGTAATTTGTGAGTTAAAAACATTAAATCCTCACAAAAAGGACTCTTAGAGAACACATTACCAGAGTAAAGTTGATTACAGATGGCCATATTCTGTTGCACACATACTATAGTATTTCAAGGTACTTCATAAAAAATACCATGTTTTTACCATGTCAAAAACACATATACGTTTTTTGTTATCTCATATTATTATAACATTATACTAGAATCTCATCATAAATTGTTAGGTGGTAAATGAATGGTATTTTTACCATGGTATTTAACTGGTGCTTCAAGCATAAATACAATTTGTGAGTTAAACAGAGAACTCTTCAAATTCATACAAAAGTACTCTTAATGCACACATACCATGGAAAAGTATTGGAAAATAAGACAACTCTACAATTTGCATATGATAACATACATAAGATTTGCATGCGTCCTTTTAAATATTTTGATTCATGCGAGAACCAGTATGACGGCTTCTATGTTTACATGTTCAGTTTACACATTCATTACTCAGATGACTTGCAGGACAATGCGTTGATTCAAAGCTAAAAACTCTGTTTAACTTTAATACGAATAAAATACTTTTATATCTATACCATGTACATGTACAAAAATAATTTATTTTCACTACATAATGAGTTGATAAAATCGTTTACATTGACTTATCTGCTGACAGTAAAACAGTTGTCATTTTAGATTAATTCACAGTACCTTGATGCAAAACTTCCACCACCGCTCTTCACACAAAAAAGGACATATTCCAGATGATAAACAGTAAATGTCAATAGCAAGGAGTCCGGTTTAGTGTCTGAGAGTAGATGTAGATCTCTGCATTAGTTCGTCTGCAGAGTGACTGATCTTTGAAAGTCGTGACATCAGCGTCTGAACTGAGACACACCCACCTATATGAACTTACCTGAAAGACTTGTTGGGCTCCTAAGGGTTTCGAAATGTGTCTTAATCACCTTCTTGTTTACAAAAGTAGCCTAAGCGCTTTAGCCACAGTTAATAAGCATTACATAGTAGCTATATTAAATATTGGAAACGAATTGCCTCTCCGGAATGATGTGGAAATATTTGCTAAATCAGTGTTAACAAATAATAAAATATAACTTACAGTGAATCGGATTTTCATGACGTTCATTGTTACATTTTGAAACATTTTATATTTTTAAATAGCAAAATAATAACGAAAACAAACATGATAACAAAAATAATAAGAATAACATATATATATTATACATAATAATGTAACATATTAAACCTACACGTAGGCTATCTTACATTTAAAATACCAACCAGTGATATGTTTTGGCGGTCGGTGACGTTGCAGCTGCGTTCAATAAACAAGTTTCATTCCGTGTCCCGTACGTTGCACCACGTGTGTTTTACCTCTTGTTTTGCTGCTGTACTCTTTGACCCTTGAATGCAACTACCAACTAGTGATGTACTCCCCAGGAGCGGCGGATATCAGCTGTACTTGAGCGCATTCATCTGGAGGGGACCAGGTATTGCATTTCCACGACAAATTTTAAACATGCTTAAGTGACATATCAATTTAATTATGTCTTTCTAATAAATTTATGCCGATGAAAACGTACATTTTTTAGAATTTTTAATATAGATTTTATTATTTAGAGTTTTATAGTTATTTAATGGTAAATTCAATTAATCCTAACCGTTCAAGCCATATAACTACACCATGAAGTCAAACTTAACCAACCGGAAAATATTCAATGAAAATGTCAATCGAAAACTATAGCAGCAATCAAAAATGTCAGAGCTCCTTAATCGGTCAGTACTCAAATAAACGT
Organism: Danio kyathit; assembly: GCA_903798195.1. Taxonomy (NCBI): domain Eukaryota; kingdom Metazoa; phylum Chordata; class Actinopteri; order Cypriniformes; family Danionidae; genus Danio; species Danio kyathit. The sequence goes on along the minus strand of LR812520.1, from coordinate 34,640,658 downwards.
GTGTAGATCAGAGTAAGATGTAGATGAAGTATGGGAAGTCATCAGCGTGTATTTTCATTGACAAACTACAGAAGCTCATAACCTTCATTGCTGAAGTTGATATACAAAGGACCTTTAAATATTTCTGGTACATTTGTTGTATAGTGACGTAGCTGCTCATTTTAAAAGTTTTTTTCTTTGCTTATTTCTATTTTACAGGATACACAAGTTTCAATATTAAATTGCATCATTTCAGATGTTATGAACATATTTGTTAACCAAGAAGTAGCTTTTTAAAATGCTTTACTAAATTCTGATAGATTTGAAAACAATTGCATTGCAGTGTGAACTGGGAAAAATATGCTTTCAAAAATGCAGACGTATTCGTAGTCCAAAAGAAAATAATTATGTACTGCTAATGTTTTGGCCCATTTCAAGTTTGACCACATTGTTAAAGATTAATGCCAGTTTGTACATTCTTCAGATTTAATTACTTTAACAGAGACTGATGTTTACTTACAGTTACTATATTGTTCAGCTGCGGAATGCACAGTTTGTAGTCAAGTCAAACTATATTTATAGAGCACTTTACAAACACAGAAGTGAGCCAAAGTGCTGTACAGAAAATACACAACAAAATAAGCATAATAGTATATAAAATACTAGATAAAATATAGCTAAACTACCTAAAAAGGCACATTAATTAAAATAACCTGTTATTAAGATCAGGTGTCAAATGCAAACGAAAAAAAAAAAAAGAGTTTTAAGAGCTGAATTAAATGAGAACATGGAAGAGGCCTGTCTTATAGGCATCCACAAATCATTCCAAAGTCTAGGACCTACCACAGCAAAAGCACGATCCCCTCTAAGCCTACACTTTGTTTTAGGCACAATCAGGAGAAGCTGATCACCTGACCTGAGAGAACGAGTGGACTTGTGTATCAGCTCAGAGATATAAGGTGGGACAAGACCATTTGGAGATTTAAAAACAAATAAAATTAAACTATTCTAAAATGAACTGGCAACCAATGAAGCGAAGCTAACACGGGGGAAATGTGGTCATATTTGCGAGTACCAGGCATGCAGCAGCATTTTGCACCATTTGGAAACAGGCAATAGACCTGCTACTCCCCACTCACAGTGCGTTACCGAAATCTAACAGAGTGGTCACAAAAGTATGGATTACAGTCTCAAACTGTTGTTTTGGTATATATTGCTTTATTTTTGCTAGTTGTCTTAATTTTAAAAAGCTGGATTTAACTACAGCTCTAATCTGGGTTGTATTTATGAAAAACCATTGTTAGTCAACTAAGGTCACAATTTGCATTGTTACAAACATATTCGTTGATTTGGCGTTTCCCAAATCCATTATTCCAACAAACATTCGCAAACTGCATCTTAAAGTAGATGACTTTAGGTGTAATTTGCTTTCCAAGTATTTTTTTACAGTTCAGTTTTAAGCAATCTTCATATTGACAATTGCGTTCCATTCGCAGTGCACTTTGAAAACATTTATGCCAATTTGAACACAGCTGTGGCTCATGAAGAAAGTTATAGGTGACCTATTATTTAAAAGTGGAATTTATGTTATGTCTCCAAAAATACGTCTCTCTTTATTTATTTATTATAATTATAGGTTATATATAATTTAGGTTATTATATGTAGGCTGTTGTAGGCCTATATGACATGGGCCTGTTGGTTAGAACATTTCTGCAGTAAAAGTAGACCTTTACAATAAATAAAATAAAATAATAAATAATCAAGATCCTACTGAATAATAATAATTATTATTATTATTAAGACTTTTTTTATTTCTTAATAAATAGTCTACTGTAAATTACAACCATTAACGATTTATATGATTTTCTATGAGATTAAAATACGTGTTAGCTAAGTGATTTTATGTTTTACAATAGAATATGGAAAATTCTCAATTATATTTGTAAAGGTAACATATATAGGTCCTATATGTGCCGTTTATATATATTTCAATTAATATAGAAAACGAGTGCATGTTTTTACCAAAACTAATATTGAATTTTTTAAAAATGTGTGTGCATGTAAAACAATATAATTAGCACAAAAAATTGTGGGTTTTTTCTTTAAAGAAGTTGTTACTCCATCCCGTTTAGAGCGTCATTATGGACGTTTTACGTGATAACTAACGTGGTTTAAATGATGGATCTACGACAGAAAAGCTACGGTTTTTGGGAAGCACTCCTCACTACATCGTTCTTTTCTCAAACAATGCATCGTACTATGATAGTTCAGCCGTGAGTTACGTCGTTGTTTGGGAAACACACCCCTGATTGTCAAATTTAAAATCTGAGTCAAATTTCACCCCTAAGCTTGTGACTGTAGGCTTAATATGCTGAGCTAACAAGCCCAAATTGAATATAGGAGTCCCAAAGGTACCTTCAAAAACCTTCTACTTCTGTTTTGTTTTCATTAAAACTTGTAAATGAGAACTTGGCTGGAAGGGCATCCGCTGCGTAAAACATATGCTGGGTAAATTGGCGGTTCATTCCGCTGTGGCGACCCCAGATTAATAAAGGGACTAAGCCGAAAAGAAATGAAAATGAAAATGTTGTTAACAAATATATTCAAATTAGTGTACACATAGCCTGAATGTTTATTTTAGAACGTGGACTTTTGTGGACGAATACAAATCGTATCTTGATTTATTTTAAAGCTTGTTTTATTATTAAATATTTAAAATTAAAGTCATCCATGAGCTGCCCTTGACAATTTGCTAGGCCTCAGCCCATTTGAGATCTACTCCAGAGAAGTTTTCACAGAGCAAAAATAAAGTTATTTGCAGATTTTAATATTTAAAAGCCAGCTTACATGTTCTCTGAGTCGTTCCTGGTGCCCCATGATGACAGAGGCATGATGAGGATACTTCTGTTTGAGATGCTCGAGAAAGGCCTCTTTCTTGTGGTCCATGTTGTAAGACTGCATGACGATCACGTCGCCGGCAGTGCGAGGCCCTCCTACTGTGTGTCTCCGAGGGACGGTGCGAGGGGACCAGGACTCTGGCTGCTCGCTCTCATCCGCACTGCTTTGTTTTCTGCTCTGTCTCTCCACATCCTCATGGGAGCACGGCCTCTGGTTGCTTTTCGCTGGCGCTTTGATTAAAGACATAAGAAAATATACAAAGGAATACAGATTAGATAGGGACACTCGGTGGGCGGCTGCACTTGGCTCAAGACCTGCAATTAATTAGTGTGATAAGCAACACAGTCAAGGCAATGACCGGCTTAGAGTCAGACAGCTGCTGGCCAAGAGAGCAATTACTGAGCAAAGCTACAAACAGGCCATTTGTTTCCCATAAACAGCTTGCACCTTGCCAAAAGAGGTCTCCGAGCACTCAGTGTGATGGCTCATTATGAGCCCAGGCTGACTGCATGGCATTGAGGCCCTCCAGTGGGGGAGTCAGACCACTGCGCAGATCCAGGGTCACTGGAGGCTCAGAGTCAGAAGGCACTCAACAGTTGGAAATTCAGATTTTATTTGTAATACACTCTCTTTGGAGGTATTACTAAAACTATTAAAGCCACTATATGTTTTAACAAGGTTATAACAAGGTTTTTTGTAATCAAATTTACAGTGTTTTTTATTTTGATAACATGTGCACTAAAAAAAAAATGGTTCATTGCAAATTGTTGCAAACAATTCATATTGGCTGAATTTAAACAAATAAATTAAGCTGAACATTAGTAAATTGAATTTGTTTGTTTAAATTCAGCCCATATAAATTGTTTTCAACCACTTACTAGGGCTCGGCAATATGGCAAAAATGCAATCTTGATAATTATTTTTCATATTAAACGATACCAATATATATTTCGATATAAGATGTTAATGCTTCCAGATTTAAAAGAGTACCTCAACAATGACTGAAGCCACAAAAATTAGAGGGTCCATTAAATAGCATAACATATTTTCTGCCGCTAAAATTTCGTTGGCCAAAAAAATTCAGTGCATCTTTAATATCAACACACTTTTAGATTCCCATTGTTGCACATTTCAGCTGTGTGATTGGTTCTTAGATCAATATAGAGTAAAAAGGTCCAGAGCTTATCATTGTTATTGACATAAATGTCATCGCGATTCGATATAATATCGTTTATCGGCACAGCCCTATCACTTACCTTAAAAAAGTTTGTAAATCCAATAAATCATTTTTTCAGTGTACTTACATTATCCCAAATGTTTCGATCGTTCATATCCAGAGAAATAAGCAATTTCAACTAGTGGTATGGACCATTTTGTAACTACCACTTGCTTATAGAATACAAAAGTGAAAAGAAGAACAAATGTCTAGTAAAGAGCCAGGGTTTGGGAAACCCAAACATTCGCGTTTACATTCAGAGGGAATGACATGGACCGTGTCTTCATGTATCACTGTGCTAATGACGCCACCCACCCTTGATTTTTTTTGTTTTGGTTTAATAGAAAACATTGAAACAAAAGACACTTTAATATCTGTGCGTTTTATTAGACTGCACATAGAAACAATATAACAGAACCATAAAATGTATTTAGTATGATAAAACAGCAGTGCTTGTTTCCCTAAAAGATCACGAAAGTAAGAACTGGAAGCAGTCATCTGTGGCATAATACAATAATGTTTAGGCTACATTTTTAATTTGCATCGTATAAGGTGAAATCATTTTCACAAAATAACACTTCATTGAACATAATCATCATCTTTTTTTTGGAAGGACACTATATACTACTATATATAACTGCAGGTCAACTATGTTTATAAATAATGCCGACTCTATACACAACTCCTTAACTTTTCTGATTTTGTTTGTAATGCAATCATTTTGTAAAGCTGCTTTGAAACAATAATTCAAGAGTTCACTTAGCTGATGATTTATAATAAGCATGTTTGGCATGCTGTCCCGGGAGAAAGCCTTGAGCTCAAGGGATCCTCGAGCTCAGGGCTCCCTCCCGTTCGCAGGGCAAGAGGGGAGATTGAGCTCAGGTATACTACTTTGAGAAGGAAAAATACTGATGCTGGGAACTAGACTGTTGTGTCCATTAGGCTTAAGCCATTTACATACTGTATGACACATATCTTTGGACGATGGGAGGAAACCAGGAAACCAGGGAACCTGGGGGAAACCCACGCGGTCATGGGGAGAACATGCAAACTCCGCACAGAAACTCCATCCGGCCCGGCGAGGGCCGTTCTTGCTGTGGGGCAACAGTACTAACCACTGGGCCGCCGTGCCGCCCAATTTAGGTGAAAGGGGGAGGAAGAAGGGTTTCTTCCAGACGAAGATAGCTGTAGAATGAAGACTGTGGTTATTTAGAGTGACTTAGGAATCATATGATTGGATTAGCTAATGCGGGACCGGCTGTGGTCAATCATAAGCACGTGATCCTCTCGAATATAAATAAACTTCACGTATTGTGCTATACAAATAAACTTGAATTGAATTGGATACTCACTACTCTTGAGAACTTTTAGAGGGGATACTGTTTCTCATACTTTGAATAGTATTTAGAACAGATGCAGTACTTTTACTCTACGTGCACTACATTTTTGGGAATTAACAGTATTTTTTCTTGAGTATGATTTTTCAGTACTCTTTCCACCATTGTTAATATAAACTGAACAACAAAAGCTAATTTAAAATACAAATAAATACCATATTTTATATGAATAATATCATAATAAGCGTTCACGTGGGCAGGATTAGTTTGCACATACACATTTGACTATTCAATTTCATGTACTACTGTAATGTGGATGTGTATCAAAGACCAACTAAAAACATTTTAACTAATAGTATGCCAAGAGATGATAATTAATTTTTTTATTTTTACAAAAATTACCTTTTAAGTTTTAGATATACCACTACCTGATCTATTCCATTGTTCATACATGCTGGTGAATGAGAAATGGAGCAGAATTTGAAGTGCAACAAGACAGGCTTGTACTGACTCCCCAGAAACATCAGCATGACTGTAAACAACCATTCCTTAATAAGTAGACCATTCCCATGACCTTGAGTATTACATTTTCTGTAGCTGTGAATGTGCCAACAGGTTTACTATAAAGAATCATTGCCTCATAATTGGCTATGATGGACACATTCCATCATGGAAAGATAATGAGAGACTAGCAGTAATCCCACTTCTCATAGTAGCCATTCTAGAGTCTCATGCTTCTCGTTAGGGAAGGATGATAATGAGAACATCTAAGAACCTTTCATCAAGAGATATTCTATGGTATGTGAAGCAAATTACTCATCCTTTACAGCGCCGCTGTCCTCCCTGTGTGGATAAGCTTTACTGAAAAACATGATTGGAAAAGAAGAGGAACTTAGGAATACAGAGTTTGAATATACTGTCGGTTCTGAGATGAATAAACCCACTGACTATTTGTGATTTGATCTGGGCTTCATGTTGGACTTTCTACAGGCTGGACTGTACATGACTGTTGTTGTACTTAGGCCAGTGATAATCCTGTTGTTTACTACAGCTCTACCTTGATTTTGTAAAGCTGTTGAGAAGACTCCTTCTATTTCGGAGTGACATAACTAGGGCCAGACAGAATCTGCGGACATTTTTGCTATTTCTATGCAGAATTTTGTAAAAAACCTGCAGATTTATGCGGAATGATTTAAGGAGTATCATAACTAAAAAAAAATTATATATGAAATAAAAATAATAAGGGGCAACCCAGTGGCGCAGTAGGTAGTGCTGTTGCCTCACAGCAAGAACGTCGCTGGGTCGCAGGTTCGAACCTCGGCTGGGCTGGGTCAGTTGGCGTTTCTGTGTGGAGTTTGCATGTTCTCCCTGGGTTCGCGTGGGTTTCCTCCGGGTGCTCCGGTTTCCCCCACAGTCCAAAGACATGCAGTACAGGTGAATTGGGTAAGCTAAATTGTCCATAGTGTATGAGTGTGAATGTGTGTGTGGAAGTTCCCAGAGATGGGTTGCGGCTGGAAGGGCATCCGCTGCGTAAAATCGTGCTGGATAAGTTGGCGGTTCATTCCGCTGTGGTGACCCCGCAAGGGACAAAGCCGACAAGAAAATGAATGAATGAATGAATGAATAAAAATAATACCTTTTTAACTTTTAATTAATGTTTACAATGCAAATCCAATTAGATCAACTTAATTGGTAAACAAAGCAAGTCTCTTATATAATATCTCTACTAAATGACAGAAAATATTACTTTACAAACTGTATTGTAAATAAATAATATTGACATTTTTATAATTGTCAGTAATATTACTGAAGTGAAATAAAAAAATGAATAAGTATACATTTACTCACATATAGCCAATGGAATAAATAGACTCAATGATGGACAAAAAATCTGCGGATTTCAGCGCGCACAGATTCTGTGTGAGCCTAGACATAACTAATCAGTATCACATCACTTTCATTAACTTAGGCCAGAGCAGAACTGGTCCTCCGACTGAACCTTGTTTCTCTCAGGGTTTCGATCTTCATTTCTGTCATCTGGAGAAGTTTGGATTCCTTTCCACTGTCGACTTGAATTTGCTTAGTTGGGGTCCAAAACACACTTTAAGGGGTAGTTCACTCAAAAAATGAACATTCTGTCAAAATTTATTCATCCTGTAATACTTATTCTACAACTTGATGGCACTGAAATGGATGATTCGCACTTGAACATGTATTATTATGAATGAATTTAAATTAATTGAGCTTAATTATGACAATATTATCTTGCATCAGTTTTGGGTTTGCCTTATTTTTGAAGTTTGTTTAATTGATTAATCAAAATCATTCATGGGCAGCACGGTGGCGCAGTGGGTAGCGCTCTCGCCTCACAGCAAGAAGGTTGCTGGTTCAATCCTTGGCTGGGTCAGTTGGCAATTCTGTGTGGAGTTTGCATAGTGTTTGTGTGGTTTTCCTCCGGGTGCTCCAGTTTCCCCCACAAGTCCAAAAACATGTGGTATAGGTGATTGGGTAAGCTACATTGTCCGTAGTGTATGTGTGTGAATGAGTGTGTATGGATGTTTCCCAGTGATGGGTTGCAGCTGGAAGGGCATCTGCTGCATAAAACATATCCTGGATAAGTTGGCGGTTCATTCCGCTGTGGCGACCCCTGATTATTAAAGGGACTAAGCCGAAAAGAAAATGAATGAATGAATGAAAACATTCATAAGGATGTCAAAAATCTATATGAATTGGGCAGATTAAAGTCTTCTGATCACTTTATACGATGAACAGATATATTTAGCCCTTTATTCATATATGAATTGATGAGCGATTAATACATTTAATTTTGATCACAAAAGCTCAAGCATGCTTGCTTGATGTGTGAATTCCAGTGACACACATTTGAGCTTCTGAAAGAACAAATGAGGTTTGTTCTTCCGCATCAAGCAGGTATGGATTACAACATTCAGAATATCCTCTATTGCACCTAAAAGTAGAAAGAAACTCAAAAAAACTGTGGATCCGCTTGATGGTAAGTAAAATTTTGTTTTTGTGAAAAGACTCCTATACATCAGACTTGCCTGATGTGGGTTTCCTAACAGTAAACTGACCATTTTCTAATGCAAGCTGAAGGACAGCGCACCTTCACTTTGCTCTTTCATGTTGGTAAAGCCTGCTCTGAGGGCCGTTATGCAGATGATGCACGCACAGACTGTGCGAAAAAAAAACACGTGCCAATAAGAATGAGGAAATCATAGATATGCTGTTCCGAAATAATGTCAGGACCCGGGAGCGCTATATTGTTGGACCGTCTACTCGCGTTAAAATTACACCAGAGTTAACGACCACTACCGCGTTTTATTTTGAAATGTATTCCTGTGCCGCAAGAAATCTGGTCGGGTCCCGCGGCTCCCTCGGTACAGCCACGGAAATGCAGACCTCTACTTCACAATCATGAGAGAGGGGTCTCTCACCACCACCAGCAGCGTGCGGCATGCACTTGGATAATGTGACGGCAGCCACAGGACAACGGTGCAAGTGCGCTCACCAAATAGTCATTCGAAATAACAGTTTCAGGTTATATTATAATATGTAATTTATTGATGTGGATATATAAAAAAAAAAAAATTGGGATCCACTTGATGGTGAGTAAAATTAAATTTTTGCGTGAACTAACCCTTTAACAAGTGTCATTGCAGTAATAATCACTTTAGCAGTTAAAACCCTTTAACTCTCCAATGACTTTTCCTGACCAGAGCCATTCTCAACACATTGCTTACTTTGAAAAAAAGACATTATAAAAGATTTGTTTCCACAAAAAGACATTGTGAAAGAAAAATCACACTGTCAACAAGACCGAAGAGGGTCAGATCAATGAAGATGAAACTGTTTCCAAGTTTGCATGCCTTTGCACTTATCCCCTCCCATAAAATATATAGCATGAGCGAATATGAATCATTTCTCTCATTTTGGTGCAGAAAGTGTCACATATTGTGAATGAGGCATGTTGAGAAGGAGTGATAACTTACATCTGTGCTAGAAGAAAAATGGAACATTTTTACAGGGCGCTTCCCAGCTCCGACAGGAAGAGAGATGTTCTCTCCATTTTCACCTCCCATTTGATAGAGAGGGGAAAAAAAGATGCTTGGTGTGTGATCAACATCAGGCATCTGGACGGCCCCGAGAGGAAGGCCACGGTTAATGCTGCTGAATGGTCATAGATAACTGATGATGGCCAGCTGCTCTTGCCGTGATTATGTTTGAATGGCTAATTGTTGTAGGACTAAACAAACATTCATACTCCTCTAGAAGCTATCACACACAGATAGCTATTCTAATGATATTGCAGTTATTCTGAGAAATGTGGAGGATGTAATGCACATGCCTTCATTATTGTTTTGCAAACTGTGTACAGTCAGGATTTAGAATTTTTCATGAAGAACTTTGATCCAAGATGGTAATAAATAGTAATATAATGTTTTAAACAAATATACACTTGTTCAAACATTTGGGTTAATATTTTTAAGAAGGCTCTCATCCCTACTAAGGCTGATTTATTTTATCCAATGAATAAATAGTAAGTAATGTGTATTTATATAGCACATTTATCGCGTATGGCCATACACCCAAAGGGCTTCACAATAGAGGTCTGCGCAGGACTCTTTTTTTAGTCCCACTCCCGCAAGGTTTTATTCCGCACCCAACTTCTCCCACCGTATATTCAGCCTTTCTTCACCCGCTGCCCGCCCCGCCCCATTATCTACCTGACCCAATCATTCCCGCTAAATTTAGATCTGGTTTCCAAAATCTCCTGTTTAAATTGGGTACTACCAAAAGAGAGAGGTAACAGATAAAACTGTATGTAAAGGATTGTAGGCTAAATGTCAGTTTTGTTTGCCCCTTTGTGATGAGAGACATGAGTGCCGCCTCAAACCTGAGGTTCCAGTCTTCTGACTGCTAAAGAATAAAACTTTGAGGTATTATCACATCGCGCAAAGGGTCATTTTTTTCATTTGCGTCTATGATGCATCAAAAAGACTCCTATACATCAGACTTGCCTGATGTGGGTTTCCTAACAGTAAACTGACCGTTTTCTAATGCAAGCTGAAGGACAGCGCACCTTCACTTTGCTCTTCCATGTTGGTAAAGCCTGCTCTGAGGGCCGTTATGCAGATGATGCGCGCACAGACTGTGCGAAAAAAAAAACACGCGCCAATAAGAATGAGGAAATCATAAATATGCTGTTCCGAAATAACATCAGTACCCGGGAGCGCTATATTGTTGGACCGCTTACTCGCGTTAAAATTACACCAGAGTTAACGACCACTACTGCGTTCTATTCAGAAATGTATTCCTGTGCCGCAAGAAATCTGGTCGGGTCCGCAGGCTCCCTCGGTACTGCCATGGAAATGCAGACCTCTACTTCACAATCACGAGAGAGCGGTCTCTCACCACCACCACCAGCGTGCAGCATGCACTTGGATGATGTGACAGCAGCCACAGGACTATGGTGCAAGTGCGCTCACCAAACAAATAGTCATTCGAAATAACAGTTTCAGGTTATATTATAAAGCGTAATTTATTGATGTGGATATATGTATTTCATTTGCAGTGTCACATGATCCTCTGATATATATTTTTTTATATATAAAGGCTTTATTATATACCATTTATACTTTATTTATATGGCTTTATTTATACCATTATGAGATAAGTTATTATTTTAAGTACATCTTTTATGTTATGTATAGTTTTATAACAGAGAGCTGTTTTACTTATAAAATATCTTAGGATTTTTGTTGTTTCTGTTCGTCCATCAATTCAGTCAATTAATCATCTACTTTATGTCTTTATTGTCTTTTAATTACCTTGGATGAGCAAAAGATGAACTATAACATTATCTCCAATGGCCTTGCAAAGCCCTCTGGGTAACTTTCTATGTTTGCATCCAATTTTTTGCCGTGTAAAACTCTCGCCTTAATGGTCTTTTAATGTTATCCAGTTCCAAGCGTATGGATTAGAAAAAGAAAAAAAGAAAACTTCCTCTATCTTTTCACTTCCTCAAGTGAAACAAGCAACTACTGGAGAAAATCCAAGCATTGTCTGTCATTTTCCAAGCGTGTAAGGTCACTTTATGGAGAGGAAATCCTCTTTCCACTCACATGTATTGCTTATGCACATGAGACTGGATGACAAACCTGTATCTCCAAAACTGAAGCATTGTGGTGTGGATGTGCTGAAGCTCATGGCGTACTGTTTAGCATTAGCCATTTATGAACACATTTCAAAGACTCACTCTGATGTTACTGTAAATCTGAAGTTTCACATTAAACACTAAATCACATTAAATCACTTGCAAAACTTCAAACAGGACTTCCGGTGTGGATGATTTCAAGAGGATGAAGGATTTGCAGGCCTGTTGCCATGAGTATTTGCTTTACTCTGGGAAATAAGTACATTTGAATTCCTCTGCCTTTTTTCCTGAACTGTGAACTCTTGATGATTATGACCTTGGACCACAAAATCCATAATAAGTCTCAATTATTATATATATATATTTTTTTTTAACATTGCATGGATAAATAAAGTTTCATTAGATATATACTTGTTGATGTATACTTATATATTGTTAAAACAGGGCAATATTTGGCTGAGATATGGCTTTCTGAAAATCTGGAATCTGGACAGTTGAACAAAATCAAACTACTCTGAGAAATTCCCCTTTAAAGTTGTCTGAATGCACATTAATAACCAAACCTTTAGTTTTAATATATTTAAAGTAGGACATTTACTAAATATCTTAATGAAACATGCTCTTTACTCAGTCCTTTTATGATTTTTGACATTTAAAAAAATTATAATTTTGTCCCATTTTTACTACAGCCTAAAGTATGCAATATATAATTGGTTTTGTGGTCCAGGGTCACAAATGGGTACAATAATCACATGCCATGTAGACACTGTTTTTGAGTTTTTTCTGAGAATAATCAGGCAGAAATAAATATCAGTCATAATAAAATGTCACAGATATTGTGAAAAAAGAAGCAGAAGAAGAAATATTTAAAAGACACAATTTCACAATGCTACAACATGTTGAGTGATGTAATAAGGAAAAATAAAATGGCACTCAAAAAGTACACTCAATACAAGTAATAAGTAAGGAGTGTTTTGGTACACTGTAAAAATTATCGGTTTATTAACAGGTTCCGCATTTTGTGATTCACAAGTGTTTTCTGATTATTTACGATTGTGAATTGCATTATGGGAGTTTTATCTCTGCTCTGTCCACTTTTCATGTTGAAAATTCAACTCTACGGTTTAACAAAATTACTTTTATTGACATTTTTGAGAGTTTTTTTTTTTTTTACATTTAATATACATTTCATATAGGCGACGCAGTGGCGCAGTAGGTAGTGCTGTCGCCTCACAGCAAGAAGGTCACTGGTTCGAGCCTCGGCTGGGTCAGTTGGTGATTCTGTGTGGAGTTTGCATGTTCTTCCTGCGTTCGCGTGGGTTTCCTCCGGGTGCTCCGGTTTCCCCCACAGTCTAAAGACATGCGGTACAGGTGAATTGGGTATGCTAAATTGTCCGTAGAGTATGTGTGTGAATAAGAGTGTATGGGTGTTTCCCCATGATGGGTTGCGGCTGGAAGGGCATCCGCTGCGTAAAAACGTGCTGAATAAGTTGGCAGTTCATTCCGCTGTGGCGACCCCAGAATAATAAAGGGACAAAGCCGAAAAGAAAATGAATGAATGAATGGATACATTTCATATAATATATATACAATTAAATCTGTAAAATAATAGAAAATGTACTGGCAGCTTATTACCAGGTTTTTGTACTGTAATTTACCACACCAACCCAATATGTGTGGTAATATACAGTTGAAGTCAGAATTATTAGCCCCCTTTGAATTTTGTTCTTCTTTTTTAAATATTTCCCAAATGATGTTTAACAGAGCAAGGAAATTTTCACAGTATGTCTGATAATATTTTTTCTTCTGGAGAAAGTCTGATTTGTTTTATTTCGGCTAGAATAAAAGCTGTTTTTCATTTTTTAAACACTATTTTAGGGACAAAATTATTAGCCCCTATTTTTTCCTGATAGTCAACAGAACAAACCATCGTTATACAATAACTTGCCTAATTACCCTAACCCGCCTATTTAACCTAATTAACCCAGTTACACCTTTAAATGTGACTTTAAGCTGTATAGAAGTGTCTTGAAAAATATCTAGTCAAATATTATTTACTGTCATCATGGCCAAGATAAAATAAATCAGTTATTAGAAATGAGTTATTAAAACTATTATGTTTAGAAATGGGTTGAAAAAATCTTCTCTCCGTTAAACAGAAATTGGGTAAAAAATAAACAAGCAGTCTAATAATTCAAGGGGGCTAATAAATCTGACTGTAATATCACTTTAAATTATTTAAAATGTCAATAAACTCACTTTTTCAAACGTTTCAAGATCAAAAGCTTTTGGAGGATAGATCAAGATCCCATAAGGCAATTCAAAAGCATGAATAAGCAAAGAAAAAACATGAATCGCAAAATACGAAATCTGTCAATTTACAGATATTTTTTTACAGTGTATGAATGGATAAATGCAGATAAATTTGTGGAAAGAACAGTTTTCAGAAGACTAGAGTATTGGCTGTTGAAAATTCAGTTTTATCATGGAAATAAATTACATGTAAATAAGTATATCAAAATAAAAAAAAAACTGTATTACAGTATATCAAGTTATGATATCTAACAAAAATTTTATTTTGTTGTATTTTTGATAAAAGAATGCAACCTTGGATAGCATAAGGGATTTATTTCATAACATAAGCATAAAAAAAGACTCCATCTTTACACTGCATGAAATTATTCAGTGAACGGTTGTAAAGTATTTCTGCAGTTAGAGTACAGATTTAGTACTATATACTATTTAGACAGTGAAACACAGCAAGCTCCCTTGTTTTAGCACTCAGAGGAAAGTTTTTTTTAATATGTGAGAACAAACTTCTCCTAACTACTTCTAACCGGCACTGCAAACATCTTAATCATGGCAGTTACAGTAGCTGGCTTGGTTCTAGTATTTTGTGTTTGCCATGGCTTGAGTGTTCTGGCTGCAGTGTATAGTGATTAGTATTCAGTGTGGTGTCTTTGCTTGGGAAAGCATTATGTAAAACTGAATAGTCATAAAATGTGGGACTTTTTAATGACTTGCTCAATCGGTTTTCACTACCGTGCTTGCATTATAGGTGTTGCCGTCTGTGCTAACCATGATAAGCAGCTTTGCATGCTTACCTCTCCTGTCCTGTTATGGGAGAATTGCTTTATCTTTCAAATCCTGAACTATGTTTGGCAGTCGTTTATATTCCAGCAATAAATTCTCTAAAATGTTACGTAACTCAAGGGACACTTTGTGAATGAAATAAAACCAATACATCAATCATTTTAGTCAACAGACTTTAGTGAGTGTTTCCCTCACCTGTTCGAACAGATTCTTATAGCTAAACAAAGTACAAAGTGCAAACCGCTTTAAAAAGGACTAATCTAATCTCTGAAATCAAGAATTTGATCATTAGAGTAAATTCAGTATGTCTTTGATGCTGTATATCGTTCCATCAAGTGTTTAATAAAACTGATAGCTTTCAGACTAAATACTTTGAAATGACCGTTTTTTTATTTGTGAAAGAAGGACAAGTAGATATTTAAATCTTAGATAGCTTGATACATATTTGATAATGCTGAACACGGCATCTAAAAAGCAGTGACTTTTAATTTAATATGGTAGCAGTCTGTAACTTGAGTGTTTTTCTTGGCCATCTTAGAACTTTACACATTGAGAGAAACACACCTCCCCTGTAAAGCTTATTCTATGACCTTGCAATTGTTTTGGTAGCCCCTTTCATAGTCTAAAGACAGTGTCCATAGAAACCTATAAAGTGCTTTATTAGCCAAGAGTATCAATCTCAGTGTAGCAACTATGTAAACCACACTGTTCAAACAGGGAGAGCTAGACAGTACTTTTAGCAAACCAAAAAAACATAAGAAAACTCAACTTCAGGCTGTTCAGGGAGGTTTTTGTTTGCAAAAGGAGTCTGACAACAGCCAGTGCTTCACGCAGAGAACTGATCATATCACAGCTGTTTTAATTTTACATATTAAAATTATCTAAAAAAGATTATTTATTATTTATAAAAATGTATTAGCAGAACCTCTTTCAACAGTCAGTACAATATTCATTCACTTTTATGATACCAGAAAGCAGACACGTTTTGTGATAATTCCTTTCAAGACTAAATTCACAAAGTAGTAGTCTATGTTCCATAGGTATGTGACGAGATTTATAGTCTAACAAGCATTAACATATTTTGATGGAAACAGGCTCTTATTAACCACAAGGGGGAGCTGTGAGAGGAACTTGCATAGTGTTGCTTTAACACAAACAATTTGCACAGGGTAGCCATAATGGGGTATATGCAGAGCTAGTGCTCGGTGCTATAATGTAATTAAAATATAATCAGTTAAATAGACTTTGGCATTCATTTTGGCAAACTGAGATGAAAAGCCGTTTACATGCACACGGCCGTTAGGATCAGCAGGCGAGCGCAGAAACGCCATTGGAAACACTTGAGTAAAATAAATGTAAATATTTTAAAGACATGGCGTGGAAAAATTTAATTTAATGCAGTGCTTCTTGTATAATCTGAGACCCACTTTATAGCGTATATCATTTAGGCAGTGAAGATCGTTGATTTTTTTAAAAAACGCGCCAATTTTGTAATGGCATACAGTTCACCGGAAGAGTTTGACCCAGGTTACTGACAAAATAAAAGTCTTTCTGCATGCTTCTGCATATACCCTATTGGCCAAATGGAAGATCTAACGAGTCTCTGTTTCAGCATTCAGATGGGGTCAGAAATTGTCTTTTATAACATGAAAGCATGGATATATTTCAACTTAGGCTCATTAAAGATATGTGCCCAGGGCTACATTTTTGAGAACCGAGAAATATGTACCAGGGGTTACGTTTGCTTGCAGTTTTTGTTTTCACAAAATCCACTAGAAGCTGCTGTATACATTTTTGACAATCTAAAATTTGTTACTGGGGCACATTCTCTCATACATGTTATTTCTTGTAAAACTACCAGAGGCCACTGTGTGCATTTCTGCCGATCTCAATGTCCTCCTCTGAGAGAAGCCGGTCTGCTTGTTGTCATGCATAATATATCAGCTTGCTATTGATTGACTCACCCCCTTCCTTAAACCCAACCAATAGTTGTTTCAAAAGCAAACTAGAAGAGAAAAATCATCGCGGCCACATGCTTTTAACCTAGTATCACACTGCTTGTTTTTGGTTTAGTTTTACTAGGTTTTTTTGGAACAGTCCTTTACTGGACTTTGCCGCCTGTAAAGTCTGAGGTTGTCCATAGTGAGCTACCAAATGAACCAGTCACACTGGAAAAGCTGTCCATACAGAGGTAAGCATTGAGCAGTACTGCCCCATAACGTTTGTTTTACACACAAAATGCAGGCATTATGTATATCAGGGCATATAATTCTCGATTCTCAAAAATGTAGCCCTGGGCACATATTCTCAATGAGCCTGTGTTGATATATATTTCTTGGGCCCCTATATGTGCGTCATTAAATGTCACAGTTACCCTGATGGCTGCATCCAACAGGGTAACAAACCTGCATTGTCACAAACCTCAGATCATCTCAAACTGGTTTCTTGAACATGATATTAAGTTCATTATACTTGAATGGCCTCACATTCACCAGAACTCAGACAAATTAAGCACATTTGGGAGGTGCTGGAATTGGAGATTCCCATTGCTGTTATTGAATGTTTCCAGCACCATGTTCAATGTTTGTCACAAAAAAAGCAGACCAGAATGCAAAAGTGGGTCCATCCTTGTACTTGCAAGGTGCATCTAATATTTGTGTGTTATATTTATATATTTTATGAAACAGTATATATTACTGATACTGATGACAAATATATACTGAATAAATACAGTCAAGCCTGAAATCATTTGTACCCCAGGGCATATCCCCTCCTTTCCTGCTGTTCTATGAGTTAAGCGTGTAGGAATCTTCCAATAATTTGCCACTGCGTTTAGCAAATCTGGACACAACACACTCAGGAAATATAACCCTTGCACAGTCTTTTTCATTTACTCGTCCTTGACGGTTTTTCCTGCCCCCATATATTTCACACAGACTAACAATAAAACCAAACTAGTGTGAAAGTGTGGCCAAACCACTAAACTTTTCTGTGCTGACAAGTTACACAGCTTCAGCTGCAGCCCACCCACTGATATATGTAATAAATCCTATTTAATATAAACCTTATTAATGAATATTGCACTAAATATATTTTAAACAAATATTTTTTTTTAATAGTTGACAGTTGCATACCTTAGTATCATCAAAATAATTTTTATTAGCATCATTTTTAATTGATTATAATTCTTTATTGAGCATTATTTTGTATTTAAAAATTATGAATTATCAGTCAATTCATTTTCTTTTTTTTAAATCTCAAAACTGTCGTATGGTGTGACTGTCTCAAGCGCAGTTATAACTGCATAATTTACAACTCTTATAAATGAAAAAAAAAATTAAATCATTAATAAATACTAAATACTAAAAATATTTTAGTAAATGGCAGTGTCAGGGGAAGTTACTTTAGAAAGTAATGCATTACAATATTGCGTTACTCCCTAAAAAAGTAACTAGTTGCGTTACTTTTTATAGTAAGTCATGTGTCACTTATGTTACTTTTGAGTTACTTTTTCATTACTTTTATACCTGGCTGAGGCTTGATTCACTTGTTTTTTTCTTCCTTTTTTACAGAGTAGCTCTGCAATTAGCAACACACTGTACAGTATAACCTTCAAAACTTTTTGGGATAATGTTATCTGAGAACTTCCTGACCCCAGAGCTGTACATGCCGTACAGTATACAGATTATTGAAAGTTTAAAGCAATGTCTTTGCTACTTTTGTACTAATTGTTTTAAGTAAAATCACTGTCCATGTGATTGTAATGAACACATTCTCTCATTGACTGGGTGATTCATCATCACTACTTTAATTTTAATTCAGCAATTAATTTTTTAAAAGCTAATTAATTAAACTAAAAAGTAACTCGTGTTACATTTTCAAAAAATCGTAACTTCATATAAAGAAATGGCACTATAAGAATATAAGTGTCCAACAATAAAGATCAATCACTCTCATGCTATTTCTATTATTAAAGGTAATTTCATTCATTTTCTTTTCGGCTTAGTCCCTTTATTAATCTGGGGTGCCACAGCGGAATGAACCACCAACTTATCCAGCATATGTTTTATGCAGTGGATGCTCTTCCAGCTGCAACCAATTAATGGGAAACACTCTCATTCACACACATACACTACGGACAATTTAGCTTACCCAATTCACCTATACCACATGTCTTTGGACACCCGGAGGAAACCCACGCGAACACGGGGAGAACATGCAAACTCCAAACAGAAATGCCAACTGACCAAGCCGAGGCTTGAACCAGCGACCTTCTTGCTGTGAGGCAACAGCGTTACCCACTGCGCCACCACACTGCCTATTAAGGGTAATTTTTCTCTCAAATTTTTGCTGTCTCACCATAGAACATATTTAAGGTACAATTCAGTAAAAATGTAAAAACAAAAACCTGTAAAAGAATTGACCTTTTGAAAGTTTGTGACCCCTTATGTTATCTCAAACACATGACTTCAAACTAAATATAACTATTTCTTTTTTTTCAAAAATGGCGTTATGCAAAAAAAATAAATAAATACAAATCTGCCTATTTTTTTGACTGTGCTTTCTATGATGGACTGTGATTAACATTTCATCAGAGTGATTCCAACAATATTGCTATTTTGTGTTGTGGCTTTGACTGTTCTTATATAGGATTAGAACAATTATTAAATATTTAGTTCCAGTTGTTGTTCTTTGTGTGAACGAGCCTTTAATCCTGTTCCTGCTTAATTATTGATACAGCCCTGCGAGGGGAAATGTGCTGTAAACTTTATGCCAGCGCAGTTTTCGTAAACAGGATAAGTGACACCGGGACAAAAGCCTCTTAGCTGATATTACACAGCAACACAGCATTGATGACTTCAAACTGTTCCTGCAAGCTTGTCGTTTTACCAGCTCCACTGCCGTGCTGAGGACACTGTGGAGCTCATTTTTAAATAAGTTATATAGAGTTCCCTCCAAACTCAGAACAAATTGCGGTCTTGTTCTCCGACAGCATGATCCATGAGGCAGCTTGCATTAGATTGTCAAAGGAGTGTAAATGTACTGGTACGTGTGCTTCAGCTGAGGTTAACCAGTGCTGTGGAGAATGACAGAATGTATGTGGACATGTGCACAGAGAGAGCTCATTAGAGTATATCGCACACAGAATGCTTGAGCAATGTGAGCAGGACAGTGGAGAATCTACACATGTGATGCGCTGGATGAAATTCTTTGACTGACTGTTGCTTTGCTGCTATAAGCAGGCCTTCATCCGGATGATAGAGTCTATTATCAGTAATGCCAAAAAGGATGCTAGGCTACACCAAAAGTGACTTGCAAGAAGCTTTCTCTGTGGAAAATTCAAACGTGAAGCATTTTTGTAGATTTGATGCTGAATTTGCATTCAATTGCTTTGTTGGCAGGAAAAAATAGGAATCCTGTTGAAAACTGTGTTTATAGGTTTATTCTTGTCTGTTTCTTGGAGAAATCTTACTAAAGCAAAAACATAATTAAGATTTTAAAGTAAAATGTACTGTAGCATCTGATTTTTTGACAACCATAAAGAGCTAATACACGGTAATTTCACTGTTAACATAAAATATGCTTCATTTGGTTATTCATTCATTCATTTTCTTTTCGGCTTAGTCCCTTTATTAATCTGGGGTCACCACAGCGGAATGAACCGCCAACCTATCCAGCATATGTTTTACGCAGCGGATGCCCTTCCAGCTGCAACCCATCCCCGGGAAACATCCATACGCACTCATTCACACACTCCTACACGACGGACAATTTAGCCTACCCAATTCACCTGTACTGCATGTCTTTGGACTGTGGGGGAAATCGGAGCACCCAGAGGAAACGCATGCTGTTTGTTGTTTGTTTGTTTGTTTGTATACTTTATTGTCCCTCTATCCCTTTATTGGAAATTTTCTGTGGACTCAAAGAGCACTTCAGCAAGTTCTGACACAATAACAATTAAAAATAAGCAAACATGCAAAGGAATTACATACAAGAAACATACATGTTCAATAGTCTGATTGACACTGGAATGAAAGATTGTGCTTTTAAATGATGGTCCATGTTTTAATATGAAATTATTCATAAAATCACTTTGTCTTTCCAGTAATATTTATTTTCATATATATTGTAATAAAGAAAGGGTTGTCCAACACTTATGTACCTTTTCATGAGAACATTTGTGTACCTTCATTTTAAAAAGGTACAGAACAGTATTATAAGAGGTCTTTTTTGTACCATATAAGGAACAACTTCTACAAAGGTACAAAACTGTTCCTTAAGGAACATTATTTGTACCACTGCATACCTTTTTTTCTATACTGTATGTAGTTTTAATAAAATCAACAATGAATTAAAACATAGCATATTTGTGAATTTCGGTTTAAAAGGTCAAAGACCAGGCATTGCATTTTGGTGAATTATCAGTAAATAATTATACAAAAATGACATGCATATAAAGCCAGTTAAAGGTGCGGTAAGCAATTTTGGTCACAGTGTTGGATCGAGTCCCATAACACACAGCCAGTCAGCAGTTAAGGGTGTGTCCAGTAATGATAACAATATAAAAAAAAAAGAGCTCAGTCTTGTTTGGTTATGAGTTTATATGGGATTATTTCTTTTGGTGCTTTAAATATCAACATATCTTTGCTACATTTGCATAGTGCACCTTTAATTTTATGTAAAGTGTTTAATGTTTCAAATAAAACATTTAAAAAACATTTAAAATTAATTTCAAATGAAATGTCAAAATATGCGCAAAATAATGTTCCATCATTATCCAGCATAGCATAAATATTTATGTAAAAATTAAACATACATATGCCTTTATTTAAATGAAATAATATTTTAGTGTACCTGATATTTTATGATTATTCAGATTTTAGATTTTTATATAGATTAAGATTTTATGTTTTCAACAATTAAAACCGTCTTGCTGACAAATGGATAAAACCCAGCGTTTTGATGCATATTTTTTTTTAAACGATTTAAAATGACAATAGATTAGTATTGTACATATTATATATTAGTATTGTTATATGTCTGCTACTTCAAAAAACTCCAATTGTATTTATGTAGCAAACACATTCGGATGCATTCATCCACCCACAGTGTCAGTATATCCCCACACCTGTTTTTGGACGTGTCGAATGTGCCGTCCCTGCTCTCTAGCACAGCGTTGGCACAATCGCGTCAAATACAAATCCTCCCTAAGTCAGCAAAGCAGTGGAATGCAGCCCATCCAGCGCCCACTCACACAAATGCCTCGGCTCAAAAGATTTGGGCTGATGCATGGCCATCAGCATTTCAGCAGACCTCGACAACAATTAAGCCTCATCAACCAGTGCTATTTCATAGACCATTTAGCTGGCCCACAGTAGAGCCCTGCATTCTACTCCTTTAGGACTCAAATCTCTGTCGATGTATCACAAATATCCCAACCCCGATTCCAGCACTGACACTGTCTGCAGTTTACTCTGGCAGGGCTGACTCATTAAAAATACCATCAAATTTCTTTTAACCTGTAACTGCTGGTTTATTTTCCAGCTCATAGGCAGAAAATTTAAAACGACATCCTATTACTCTGAATCTTTATCATTTGTTTTTGTATTGAAAACCTCACTCGAAAGTATTTTCCGAATACATTTTATAGGCCTAATTATGAATGCATCTTCCATTTATGTATATTTGAACTCAAACTTCTTCCTACATTCAGCCCATTCACAGTTGCCTGCAAGCTTACATTCATTTTTAAAGGGCACCTATGATGAAAATAATCTTTTGGAAGCTGTTAGGACAGAACTGTGTGTAGGTATAGTGTGTCCACAGTTATATTGGAATGGTTTAAGACAATAAGTGTCTTTTTTTTTTAAATTTCCTGTCGCTAAAATAGAATCCAAATCCCTCCCATTTTGAGACCCACTGCAACTTGACGTAGGAGTGCGACAGTCGCGTATTAACATGTCTCCGTAGTAATGCGTATAATCATATCAAAAAGACAGAACATGTGCAAAGCAGCCGGGAATAAAAGATCTGTTCTGCTCACTGTGATCATCAATCAATGAGTTTTACAAGTTTAAAATGTTTTTAAAACAGTGCATGTTTGTACGTTAAAGACTGTAAAATCGATGTAATTCATCACCACAGCCGCATGTCAGGCTTGAACTAACTCCTCAACAAATACATCAAATAATAATCATTGGTAAAGTTCTTACTTTAGTATTTCTCACAAACTTTATATGAGATCTGCTTCCTTCATGTCTGTCACTGTGCTGTTTATCTGTCGCAGCCGAGGTGGAGACTGAGCCACACTCTGACAGGCACGTGGGAATAGTGGGTTGGCAGAGCCAGCATTAAAGGCACAGGCAACCAAAACAGCTATATTGTGTTCAGAGAAGAACATTATAATATTCTTAAAGGTATAATAAATAATCTGATGGGTGTTTTGAGCTGAAACTTTACAGACACATTCTGGAGACACAAAAGACTTATCTTAAATGTTGAAAAAAAGGGTAAAATAGCTGCCCTTTAATGCAGTGCCCATGTTTCGACCTTAGGCTGTAAAAAATAGGTTTCGACAGTCACAACTGCTAGATTGCACTTGTGTACACAACACAATACATTAGAAAATATTTTGAAAAATGTATTTTCGTCATAATTTCATATACATTTTTGCTTCAAATCAAAGTTTGTGTTATGATTCTTCTCATTGCTGGTTGGTTTAGTTCAAGGCTCATAATCCTTTAGCAAAATCCCTATAGAAAAATGAATGTAATAAAATACTCTTTAGAATATCCATTCTTGGATTGGACATGATTTATAGAAAAGTAAATCAGGCTATTATAACGTACATGTTTGTACTCCTTTATTTATATAAGTGATGGTGGAGAGTGTTTTGATGCATGGCATTTGCCTAGATAATACGATTAAAATTATAATTATCTTTAAGACACCAGTACGCCTAAACTATCAGATTAAATCAGTGGGGGAGTGCAAAGCCAAAGCCCAACTCACGTAATTACCAGCGTGTGAATTATACATTGACAATCAGGGCGGTCAACTTTTTCAGTAGTAGTTTGGTAATACATCCTTCAGTGAATAAAATTTATGAATGTATTTAAATTACATCTAATTTATTAATAAAATGTATACATTCTCAGTGTTTTGAGGGATATATAGTGACTATTTTAGAGGTTACTGTTGGTCAAACTATACAAATTATGTGTCAAATTGTTCTTTTTTTAAGGCTACACGCAGATATAAACACCTATTTTGCATGAAATGTGTTTTGTAAATATATTTAAGATGTCTATTAGTGCTCTAGATCTGTAGTTTCAGACTGTTGGATGATATTTTTCCTAGCATTGATTGGCGCGATTATACATTCGGAATGGTATGAACCTTTATAGGAGGGGTCAAATGTATAATTATATTATACATTTTTAATTATTAATATTTAAGATATAGATCAGAGAAAGCTATTTCTTACTATTAAAGGGCTGACCCCCGATTCTTCTTGTTTCGATGTCCTTCAAGGTGGATCAAACGTTAATTAGAGGGGTCAATCCCCCCCCCCCCCCCCCCCCCCAAACCCCCCTGTAATTCGCACCCTGGTAATTACCAAAATATTCCTCCACAACTAACTTGCAATGTTATACTTCAACCGCTAGAGGGCCAAGAGTTAAACAGTCTAACTTTAACCATTCTTTGGTTGTGAATAAATACTCTGCTAGTAATATTGCTGGTCTGTTTAAAAAAACACAGCACCTGGGTGAAACAAAACCCTTATGTTCAGAAAATACTCAACCAAGGGTTTTCTTAACTCAAGGACTTGCAGTGCAGTGTTTTTAACAGATCATAAAGCTACCTGACCTCATAGTTCCTATAGAGGACAAAACTTTAGATTAAACCGAGATGACTGCTTTATTGCAGTCCAATAGAAGAAACAATCACTTGGCCTTCAAGTGTGAGATTATATGACAAAAATAACATCTTTACTGCAAATAAGGTGAGCAAACACTCCCCTCTGTACATTTCACACTCTCATTATGCACGTGTCAGTCTACTGAGATACGAAACACACAGTTCCTCTTATTAAATCACATAAGTACACATGTGGTTTGCCAAAATGAAGCATTACTGAAACATTTCAAGAGAATTTTCCACCTTTCCACCACAATAAATATTTAAAACTCCAAACAAAGATCATTTCATCCCATTCAATCATATTAATTACACTGCTGTAGAGATACAACCACCCAATTTCAGAAAAGTTATATCACATAACAGTATTTCACCAACAATGGTGGTCCATAAATAAGGATTTACCTTAAACACAACAACAAAACAGAATCAGGTAGCCTCCATCACACTTGTAATGCTTTAAACATCATAAAATCAGAAATATCTCATGGCTCAGTGTCAGAAAGTCCAATTAACCGCAACATTTTAAACCCTCAAACACAACAGTCTCGTTCTGGATGTTCAAACATACAACATAAATCTCAATCACAAAATACAATATGCAAAAGCATCTTAAGCAGCAATTCAAACATAAGGCATAAGCATTCCAAAGCACTGTTTATGAAATGTGTTCCCATAAACGATTTGACATTTGTAGTGGTAAATTTATACATTTAATGCGTCCTACAAAAAAATACTCACCAGCTCCAATCGTCCTCTGAGTCAGTTTGCATGTGTATCCTGCTCTGTGTGAGGCTCACACTGCCTCCCTCTATTAAATATATCAGTGTCTCGCTCACTGCTCTAGTCTCTGCCCTACACAGCACAAGTTTATGTAGAGTGTGTGTGTGTCTGTGTGTGTGTGTGAGTCAGAGATGCAGCAAAAGGAGGGTCTATTGTAAGACTAATGGCACTCTTATTCCCGAAACCACACCTTTGTGAACCGTCGGCAAGGACAAAGGTGACGGAGGGATCATTTACTAGAAAAGGCACAGACAATTAGTTGAGAAGTGTTTATGTTTGTGGCTCCAGAGTGTTTGGACACAGGTTACGGCATCAGGTTTAGGACAAAGAACACAATAAAGAGCTCTTATTCTTTCAGCAAAGGGCTCGTTTTACAGCAACAAACCCTACCTGTGACCCTGAACAGACAACAACAGAGGTTTCAACAGCTTTTTTTTAAACAAAGCTAAGATTGGTAAGGCAGATTGTGTTACGTCTCTCTTTCTTTCTGTCTCTTAATGAAGATGAAGAGCGAGATGCTTTTCGAAGATGTTCAAAATTCCACATTGCTTTTTCTTCAGTGTTTCCAACACCTGCTGTTGTTTGCAGGAACTGGAAATGGTTTCCAAAGCCAGTTCCTCCACCCTGTCTTCCTGTCCATCCCCAAATATAGTGAGAAACAAAGGCATCAGGCCAAAGCGATGATAGATGCCATACTATAAGACTAAACCTCAAAAATTCTATCATTTATTCATTTTCTTTTTGGCTTAGTCCCTTTATTAATTAGGGGTCGCCACAGCGGAATGAACCGCCATCTTATCCAGCATATGTTTTACACAGCGGATGCCCTTCCGGCTGCAACCCATCACTGGGAAACAATTATACACACTCATTCACAATGGACAATTTAGCTTACACAATTCACTTAAACTGCATGTCTTTGGACAGTGGGGGAAACCAGAGCACCCGGTGGAAACCCACGCAAACATAAGGAGAACATGCAAACTCCACACAGAAACGCCAACTGACCCAGCCGGGGCTTGAACCAGCGACCTTCTTGCTGTGAGGCAATTGTGCTACCCACTGCGCCACCGTGCTGCCAACCTCAAAAATATTATTGTTTAATTATGTACACACTATCTCCGAGATAGGGATGTAAACTAGGGAATTACAAAAATACTCAAATTACTGTATCTACTGTAAGTAGTTTTTCCCACAGCAGTGGTGGAAAGAGTACTGAAAAATCATACTCAAGTAAAAGTACCATTACTTGCCTAAAAATGTAGTGCAAGTAGAGCAAAAGTATCTGTTGTAAATATTACTCAAAGTATGAGTAAAAAGTAGCCCTTTCAAAAGTACTCAAGTGTAGTGACTAGTGAGTATTACACTGTGAAGAGCTGATGCATTTACATGTAATTTGTGGATGTGTGTAAATGTAATATTCTGTAGTGCATTTGGTTATTGCCCAGCAGGCACACAACATCATAAGACGTTAATATTAGGTTAGATTTAGGTTGTGACGTCAGATGACCAAAATTTAATGACTAACCAGGGTCTAAGGACAACGCTATTTTGAAGTCCAATAATGATGTCAAATGACGTTCATGTTTGGGTGATTTTAGTGTTGGAAATTGACCAAAATTAATGTTGAGCCAACGTCTTAAACCAGCATCATATTGACGTCAAATACTGACATTTATTCATCAGGTATGACAACCAAAATCCAACATCTGATAGACGTCATAGTGGCAACATTCACACAACGTCAAGCTGTAACATCATTATTTTGGTTGATTTTTGGTTAGATGTTGGACATTGACGTCAGCCCGATGTTGCGTTCTTATGTCAACCCCATTTTCATTTCCAAACAAAATGCAACGCCCTCACGACATTCAATCTGACGTCACGTTGACATCTTGTGCCTTGTTGGGTGTTTAAAGCCATTTCGGTCATCATACAGTAAACATCCGTAATCTTCTCATTAGTGACATGCATGTAAACAGTCTCTGGGTCAACATCTTCTTGGACACTTTTAATGCTTCCAAACAGTTTGCTGCAATTATAAATTGCCCATGTCTTGAGGTAGTTCATTATGATGCGTTTACCTTCTATGTGCGATTTGATTGGACAGGAATCACAAGACAATCCCCATAGACAAGAAAAAATAAAGTAGTTACTGTAGGTTGAAGGAAAGTAGTGGAGTAAAAGTACCAATACTGCACTAACAATGTACTCAAGGGAAGGTAAAAGTACAACTTTTTAAAACTACTCAGTAAATTACAATTCCTGAGAAAAACTACTCAATTACAGTAATTTGAGTATTTGTAATTTGTTACTTTACACCACTGTTACTAAGTATATGTACTTTTACTTAAAAGGAATAGTTCACCCCCAAAAAATTATTCTGTTATCATTTCTTCACCCTTTACTTGTTCCAAACCTGTTTGACTTTCTTTCTTCTGTTGCACACAAAAGAATATATTTTTCAAGAATGTAGGAAACCTGTAACCAACAACCTCTATAGTATTTGTTTGTCCTATTTTGGAGGTCAGTGATTGCAGGTTTTCAGCTTTCTTCAAAATATCTTCTTTAGTGTTCAGCAGAAGAAAGAAACTGATAAAGGTTTGGAACCACTTGACTGAAAGTAAACAGAGAGTAAACAGAACTACACTATTTTCCTTCAACCTGCAGCCACTAATTCATGTTCATTTTTTCTTGTCTATGGGGATCGGCTAAAATAAATATTTAGTGCTGCATGAGCCTGGTTTATGGTGCCAACTGCTGGACACTTGTAGCTAGTTAATCAGGCTTCAGAGTGCATTTTAACGGTAAAGTCTAGATCGGATATGCGGCCGGCCAGAAGTGCGATATGCACATTAATATAGCGCCGTTTTTTATGACACTGTATAACAATAATTAATATTTTTACAGTACTGTGACGGTTGGGTTTAGGGTTGGGGTGGGAGTAGGGGTTAAAAAATACAATTTATTGGGTAATTTAATAGATAACATAAATAATACTCGGTACAACTACTGTTTTTATGCTTCTGTGACGGTTGGGTTTAGGGTTGGGGTGGGTGCAGACGTTAATAAAATACAATAAATCAGAAATTTCATAAATAACATAAATAATTCTCGTTAACTTCCGGCCGCAAACGTATCCGATCTAGCAACAACCCATTTTAACATATTAGCATGGCTAGTTTTTTTGCACCTTAGGTTACACAGATTTCTCTACACATGTAAATGAGTCATCAACCTGTTATCTGTTGGCTTTATCCTTTATAGGTGCATATATTAATGCAGCGTGTTCTCACATTAAATTAATCTCACATTTTAAATTTATAGTCCACGAATAGTTAATAATTGAACTCACAATTAGAAACACCCTTAAAAGGAAATAGCAATGATGTAAGCTACAATTTTATTTGTAAGGTAAAAACATGGAATTTTTTTCAGCAATACTCATTACTCACTACTCTTGAGTACTTTTAGAAGGGCTACTTTGTTCTACATACTATTTAAAGTATGATATATATATTTTTTCTACTTGCACAACATTTAATGGCATGTAATTGTGCTTTTATTCGAGAATGATTTTCATTAGTCTTTCCACCACTGCTCCTAAACTACATTTATTGATCATAAATACAGTGCAGTATTGTGGAATTTAAAGGAGGCTGTTTGAACATGATTATGAATCTGCAGTGTGTGTGTACTGTACACAAACTATTGTGGTAAAAGTACATCTGCTATGGCTATTTTCCCCATAAATCTGAAATAGTCTTCAAACGAGTTGTTCAAAAATATACTCCTATGTGACATCATACTGGAACAGATACCGTTCATCACTGATGACAGAGTGCCCTCTTGTTCAAGCTCTTTCTTTGAGTGAGCTGTACAGTATATAGTCTGCCATGCTTATCTCCTCACTTGAACATTTAAAGGCATAGTTCACCTAAAAATAAAGATTTTCTCACCATTAAATGGATTCAGGCCTTAATAAGTTTCTTTTTTCTTTTACTGTTGAACACAAAAGAAGATATTTTGAAGAATGTTGGAAACCATTCACATCCATAGTAGGTAAAACAAATACATTGGAAGTCAATAGTTTCTGTTTCCAATATTTTTCAAAATATCTTCGTTGAGTTCAACAGAAAAAAGAAACTCAAACAGGTTTGTGACAAGAGAAGGATGACAGAATGATGACAGAACTTTCCTTTTCGGGTGAACTTTACCTTTAAAAGCTGCATTCAAGCAACTGATGTTTTTCAGTCAAACAAATTTGAGCAATTTCAGTTTTTTTTGATCTGTAAAATGAGCATGGACAGCATTGTATATTGTTTTGCTGTGACTTTAATAGATACAACATATCCCCTTGAACAATGTTTACTTTTCACTGTTTACTACATATTTGGCTGTTATTTATGCTAATTTGTGTTTTTGACAGTTTATCTGCATAAGAAGTAAAAGAGAACACGTATTTAAAAAAAAAAACTTTTAAAAAATAAATTATTTTATTGATCGACAGTGGCGCAGTGGGTAGTATATTCGCCTCACAGCACGAAGGTTGCTGTTTCGAGCCTCGGCTGGGTCAGTTGACATCTCTGTGTGGAGTTTACATGTTCTTCCCGTGTTCGCGTGGGTTTCCTCTGGGTGTTCTGGTTTCCCCCACAAGTCCAAAGACATGTGGTACAGGTGAATTGGGTATGCTACAATTGACTGTAGTGTATGAGTGTGTGTGTGAATGGGTGTGTATGGATGTTTCCCAGTGATGGGTTGTGGCTGGAAGGGCATCCGCTGCATAAAACATATGCTGGATAAGTTGGCGATTGATTCCGCTGTGGGGACCCCAGTTTAACAAAGGGACTAAGCCAAAAGGAAAATGAATGAATTAATAATTTTTTTTAATTGTATTATTATGTAGTGTTAGATTTTTTTCATCTCATAATCTGATGAAAACCAACAGCCTGAGTTAATATTTTCACAGCACACAGTGCTTTAGACTGATTCTCTAAAAAAGAAATTGTCATGACATCATCACATCTTTGTCATGGTACTTTTCACTTCCAAAAAAAAGAAAAAAAACTCATTACACAAATGCCCCCAAGTGAACTGAAAGAGCTCAATGTACAGGTACACATTGCATTTGGCATTTTACACATTACATTTTAGCAGCTTTAATTTTCACTATTGCTAGTTTTCATGTCATTTATAACCAAGTTCACCCTCTCCAGCTACTTTTAACATTTAAAAGAAAGACTGAGAAGAAAGTGATAACAGTCCAGCTATACACTCCAATGGGCAAAACTGACATTTATATGAAGGGCTGCCCAGAGGACATCATAATGTATTTTTAGTCATTCCTCTTTCAGCATCATTAGATAGACACCAACAACGCAGATAAAAGTCCCTAAGCAGGTCAGCTTTACTCAGCCAATGAGAAACTTAAGCACCGCCACAGCCAAGTTTACACCTCTAAGCTCTTCGCTAATGGCATTCTGTTTCCAAGCTAGCGCATAAGGAGGGTATAAATACACCCAAGTCTCTAGGATACAAGACACTCTCCAGAAAATCTTTCGGACTTCAGGTTTTAGTAGAATTAGGAGAGCTGACAGCAAATCAGCACCACTTGACTTTGTTCAGTGTGGTTTTGTTTTAAGGGCCATTTATACCAATGACAATTTTAACAATAAAAATATAGTTTTAAGAATTATTACAAATATGAAAGAACACCACAACTGGAACAATATTAGCACAGAGAAACAATATTGCTGGCATTACTTTCCACAGACATCACAACTGCAGCTTAGAATTAAAAAAGTTATCTGCTCATGTGGATGTTAATTGTTTTATCACACAGCTCTCTAAAATACTCGATTCTAATTGGTCAATTATATCATTCCAAAGTATGTTATTCGCAGATAACAACAGCTGAAATGAACAACACAGGATCATCTGGGTACAACTACGAATCATCTTTTTTTTAAAAACATTTTTGCTTTTATTGTGAAGGAACAGTATAAATTGACAGGAAGTGAAGTTGGAGAGAGAGGGGGTGGGATCAGGAAAGGTCTGTGTATTGGGATGAATGCAGCACAATTGTTTCACTTAACTTACAATGATAATAAAACAAATTTTTAATGATTAATGAAGGAATTATAAGGCTTTGTTTCATTATTTCATCTTCATCTACAAGTAGCAGGGTATTTACAGCTACTATATATTTCTGTCCATTCACATCTCATCCCTTTGTGCCCCCTGGCGGCATAGTCGCTAACTGCGTTTATGCCTAAAAACACGTTCTTAATCCTTTAGTGCGGCGGCGGTTCCACTGGCAGCGGTAATGGTCCTTTTGAAGTGTCACTCACTGTATATCTGCACGCTGACCACTAGGCTATCAGCGTTAACATACTACGAATCATCTTGACTGTTAAGTAGATTGTAAGTAGGATGGTGTAGGCCGCATTTAACCATTTTTTTCTGTCAGCTTTACATTTAATCAAAGGGTTAATACATATTTGTATAATTTAAGTTTCAATTGACATAGTTGTCAAGTGGACAATAATGCATGCAACCCTAACCCTTACCAGTTTGCAACCGATATCAGTGTGTTATCCAAGACTACTCTTGCTCTGTTGTTATCCATGTTCCTCTGAAATCCTCCACCTCCCCCAGCTCCTCCTGTTTACAGTAGATCTGCAACAGGAGTTTTTAGAACTGGCAGATAAAACAAAGATTCTAATTATGGTGATACAATTTTCCATTGATAAAACTATAACATATTTGATAAATAATTTGGTAAAAATATATGCATTAATGTGGAACATTGGCAGCAACATGCATAGTAGATAGGCCCCTATATTCATTAATCTGCTGAATTTACAACAATGGAAATATTAGGAGACCACTGTAAAGTTCTCTATTTAATAATAGTTTTGTGTTTTATTCTGTAAACTACTGATGACATTGCTTTCTAGTTTAAAATAAAAAAGTCATTTTGAACAAATAAAAAGATGCCTCGTTTACAGAAATGTTTATATTTATTTTTAGAAAGAGTTAAGATATCAATAGGCATGTTTCAAAGATGCAATCTAAAAACTTTTAGAATTAGACTTATGTGCAAAACTAGAATATTGCATAAAATTTTTTCGAATAAAGCAATGTTTCTTATTGTTTCAATGTTATCTTATCAGTCAAAGAGAACAAAATAATCTCTTCCAATTAAAGTGGTGCCAAATATCAAAAAGAAAAATGGAATTTACTGCAGTGGGAGAAGCCATTGTGGGCCTTTTTTCTATATTTTAATAATTTACTGGCACCACAGACGACAAAGCTGAAATGCAATAAACCTGTGGTGGTTTTTGGAGGCGTAAGACTGCCCTTTGGGAGCACAGCCACTCAAGACAGTTCTGGGAGGTAATAAAAATTAACCACTTAGATGACATACTTTGGCTAA
This sequence comes from Danio kyathit, assembly GCA_903798195.1. Lineage (NCBI taxonomy): Eukaryota > Metazoa > Chordata > Actinopteri > Cypriniformes > Danionidae > Danio > Danio kyathit. Next base: position 34,607,817 of record LR812520.1, on the reverse strand, counting down.
AGCAGTTTTTAAATGACAAAAACAACATTTCAGATGTTTTACAATGTGGTTGATCTGCTGGATTAACCAATAATGCTGTCCCATCTTGCCTTTTTATTATCATATGATCTGTAAAAAAAAATCACATTACTTTTTTTTGATGCACATGCTGGAATTTATTTGGTAAATGTGACTATATCAAAGTTTATACTCATTTTTTCTTATCAGATTAAAATTTATCCAACTATCCTACTTTTTTATGTGCATTATCTAAATGTATGCACATCTTGGCATTTCCATTAAGCATTTTTTATACAATATTCCAAAATGAGCATAAAATAGGTGGAAACAAAGTTAATATTTGGTTAAATAAGCCTGATTATCAATCCCACAAAAAATGTAAAAAAAAATCCAGATTGCTTTAATTTTTTAAGCTGAATCAAATTAACCTTATGAGTCCATTGCATTTATATTATGTTAAACTGGCTTAAAACAGCTTGCATAACTTATAAAATGAAGTTAGAACATGATTAACTTAGTTTAATAGGTTACAATGAACTAAAAACATATGCTGTCAGGACTAATTGATCATATAATGTTTTTCAGTGCATCAAACATTTGCTATTCTTACCAATTGTCATATTCTGAAATGTAAAATTCTCTAAATGACAATATTTTAGCCTGAAAATTAGAGCAAATGTTATTGGAAGTTTATCGAATGAAAGAAATATAAACATTTTACTCATACCAGGTAAAACAGATACCTCACCTTACCTTAATATCTTACTTTTTTCCCCATAACTGTACTGTATATAAAGGTATAACAAGCCATGCGCTGATTTGTCAGAGATAAAGTATGTATTTGAAGAACTGTCTCAGCTGGTGTTTTGATGTAAAGCAAAAAGGCTGCCAAAAGGATGTGACACCTAAGAGCAGCGCAGTGTATGGAGAGACGCAGATGAAACGGTGGCGGTAGAGGCTCTCCTAGGTTGACAAAGCCAAGCTGATTGATCTAGTTCACTTGTGCCCTGCAGCGGGGTCTTCTGGACTGCCATGCTGCAATGCTTCGCTACACTCTCAGTGAGCATGTACAGCACACATCACAAAACAGCCCAGATGAGAGCAGGAGAAATTCATTATGGTCATGAAAAGGATCTCTCTCCTCGCCTGTTTGCCCCTGTTTAGTGCTTCTGGCTGGGCATAGACAAAATATAGAGGCGGGGAGCCATAGTGAGGTGGTTAAGAGAGCAGGAATGATCATGTCTTTTTATTCTGTGCCAAAACATGACTTCATACCTGCTGGCTTGTGGACTAGGCAGAGTACCAAATTATCAACCATTCTGAACAGTCTAGTAATTAACCGGTGACAAATGTAATCTAAAATCCATCATTTATTTCTAGCCAAAAACGCTCATAATATATTAAAAAGGTATTTGGCTGCCAAATTCATCCTTTTAAAAACTCATTCATCAAAGAAGTTGCATTAAAAAACAGACTTTTACAGACTTAGCCACATGAATGAGAGACGTGAAGTCTGTAAAAGGTCAAACATACAACACAAATGTTTATTTGCGAAAACCGAAAAGCACTCAAAGTATTAGGCACGGGCTCAGACATGAAGAAGCTGAACATCTAGCTTTAAAGCAAAACGGCGCAGCTTGTTGAAGACAGTGGCATTTGATCAGTTAGATCTGGTTTGTTTGGCAGCAGTTGAAGCATTGGGAAATTTAATGTTGTCCTTGTGTGACAGCTACAGGATGCTTCTCTGATTCTGTTATAGTAATCTAAAAGGACACTTTCGGTCAAGCAGAAAGAGGAAGTATTGTGTGTGTGTGTTCATTGCTGTGCAATAAAAACTAAAAACATAAAAGCTTCAAATGAGAATACACATAAACTGCATTTTGACATTACTGACAGAGCTTAGCTCTATGGGTGGTAATAAAGAGTGTAATGTGCATGAGCTAAGAAGCAATTTAATGCTGTCAACACTCAAATTCATCACATTTATTACATTAACTTATCAGAAAAAAATGGCTTATAGTTGAAGTGAGTCCATGAGCAGACATGTGGAATTAAAGGGCACCTATTTTACCCCTTTTACAAGATGTAAGATAAGCCTTTGGTGTCTCCAGAATGTGTCTGTAAAGTTTCAGCTCAAAATACCCATCAGATAATTTATTGTAGCCTCCAGAATCTGCCCATTTTAGTGTCTGTGTACAGTGTAGCTGTTTTTGTAGCCTGTGGCTTTAAATGCAAATAGGCTGCTTCTCCCTGCCCACCTTTCCCATGTGTGTGTCTGCTTCTCCTGCATTACATCAGATAAACAGCAGTCAGTGATAGAGACAGACTCGGATGAAGCTGAAATACAGCTCATTAGTCAAAAATACCAAGTAAGTTTATTTGATGTAATTGTGGGGGTTTATTCAAGCCTTTCTGAAATGATGAGTCTCACACATGCTATTTGCAGTACTCACACGCACGCACACATGCACGCACGCACGCACGCACGCACGCACACACACACACACACACACACACACACACACACACACACACACACACACACACAATGTTCTGTGGACATACATGTTATTATACAAACATGGGGCCTGTCAATCAATTCAGTGGGCGGGGAAAACCACACTCCTATGTCACGTTGCGGTGGACCTCAAAATCACTGGGATTTGGGTCCTATTTTAACATCAGGAAATTTAAAAAAAGAGACTTGTTGGGTTTATATCACTCCAATTTGACAGTGGACACACTCTGCCTACACACAGTTTTGTACAAACAGCTTACAATAGTTTATTTTCATCATTAGTGCCCTTTAAAACAATCTTAAAACAGACACAATAAAATGGTTAACCCTTTAACTGTCATCTGAACAGTTTGTTTGACCTTTTAATGATAGGTTATCATAATCATAATACTACCACTAATAATATTTAGCTTAGAGTGGTGTCAGGACCATAATTTCATTCATTCATTTTCTTGTCGGCTTAGTCCCTTTATTAATCAGGGATCACCACAGCGGAATGAACCGCCAACTTATCCAGCACGATTTTACGCAGTGGATGCCCTTCCAGCCGCAACCCATCTCTGGGAACATCCACACACTCATTCACACACATACACTACGGACAATTTAGCCTACCCAATTCACCTGTACCACATGTCTTTGGACTGTGGGGGAAACCGGAGCACCCGGAGGAAACCCACGCGAATGCAGGGAGAACATGCAAACTCCACACAGAAATGCCAATTGACCCAGCCCAGCCGAGGTTCGAACCTGCGACCCAGCGACGTTCTTGCTGTGAGGCGACAGCACTACCTACTGCGCCACTGCATCGCCGGACCATAATTTAACAAAGTAAATTTTTTCTTAGAGTAAAAGTTAAAGGGTTAAAGAAGAATTTTAAAGAGGTTAGCTGAGGTACGTGCTTAAAAAAATACACAACAAACAACGAATACAACAACAAATTAAACAAAAAAAACTGTGAAGTTCTAGTTTAAAATCCTTGTTTTTTATGTTCTTTTATTACTAAATCAGTGTAGATATTTCCTTTTATATTCGTTTCTGACATCAACAAAACAGACAAGTCATACAGTAAACTGATATAATATTTCTAGCCTGATCTAATTAGGACTTGTTACTTTAGTGATGCTGATCATAAAATGAAACTTACATTGTGCTAAACACTGATATAGAGAGTGACTAATAAAATAATGTTCTCTATTATAGAGAAGTGCTGCTAACCAACGGTGTAATGATATAGGTTCCTCACTGTAAAAAATGCAGGGTTCCACACAATTCCTTCATGATGTCCCAACACAAATCGTTGAATTAACTTAATTGTTTTTGCAAATTTAGGTTGACTGAACATAAAACAATCAAGTTATCGCCAAAAAATGTCCAAAATTGTGTTAATTCAGTTATTCAATTATCATTATAAATACGTAGTTTGAACAAGCTGCAAAAATATTTCTCACTGAATTAATCAAATGTTGAAATTATTACTGTCGTTTAATAATCTGTGAATTTTTAGTGCTAGTAAATGAGAAAGAAATGTCACATTGACTCCATTCAAGTTTTTAAGCTGAAACTTGCTCTGAAAATCTTTTCATAAGATTTAACCTTCTAACTATAGTTCTGAGTTTGGTATGCTTATTATGCATTTAAAATACTTTTAATGTCACTTCTCCTTATTTGAAAATCGTTGGTTCCCCTGTCTCCTATTTAAATGTGGTAGGTACATTCACTGTAACTTTGGGTAAATTGGCATGACTGTAGCTCAAAAATGCCATAAAAATAGCAAATACAGCTGTCTGGTGTGAGCCACGAAATCATAAATCATACTACGGAAACACATCTTATTCCTTCTCTCTGTGTGAGTGGAGCGAATATCAACACACACTACAGAGAAAGAAAAGAGGCAGAAAGAGAAACCAAACCACACCATTATTAAATAATACATGACCTTCACCTAAAGTAATGGATAACTTCAGCAAACTGTCTAGAACCACTTTTGCCAGTTACAACACTACCAGTGAATCACTGTGAGCGACTGATTGACCAAATGTGACATTACTCACGTCTCGGGCTGTTCCAAAATAAACTAAACACTAATAAATTGTGCTAATTCAGTGACCCGACTAACATCAACTCTGACAACCGCTCTGCAGAATTATTATTTTAAACAGACTAACCTCTGCTGTCAGTAATGAATCTTCTTTCCTGACTAGAAGGAGTAGGAAATAAATTATCTGAGAACACAGTGCACCCTGAGGAAGATCTACTGCTGTCTTCTACCTCCAGTCACCTCTAAGTCTCATTATAGCCAGTTTTCATGTGTATCTTTAATAACTTTTTCTGAAGAAACCAAGCTAAGCAGTCTGCAGTGTGGATCTAGACCCATTCGAAGTTAAGAAACATTTTTGTGACGTAAAATACATTGCGGTGGACACAGTGGCTTAGTGGGTAGCATTGTCGCCTCACAGCAAGAAGGTCACTGGTTCGAGCCCCAGTTGGCATTTCTGTGTGGAGTTTGTATATTCTCCCCTTTTGCAGGTGCTCCCTCCGGGTTTCCCCCACAGTCCAAAGACATGCAGTATGGGTGAATTGAATAAGCTAAATTGGCCGTTTGTGAATGCAAGAGTGTATGGGTGTTTCCCAGTACTGGGTTGCAGCCGGAAGGGCTTCTGCTGCATAAAACATATGCTGGATAATTTGGCGATTCATTCCTCTGTGGTTAATAAAGGCACTAAGCCAAAAAGAAAATGAATGAATGAAAATACATTGCTCCGGTAACGTTTAGTTGCAGCTTCTGATGACAAAACCATTAGAGGGCGCTGTCTACATTTATTTGCAAATCTGAAATAAGTTATTAGACATATCTACGATAAGGCATACATATCATCTTGTGATCGACCTAACTAAACCCTTCCCTAAACCCAATCTATTTTCAAAAGCAAATATCAGAGAAATACCATGATTACTACATTGCTTTTGCCTGTTTTGTGGGACCATGCTTCACTAGAATCGAACCTGAGCACTCTGCATCCCACGTACAACACTGTACAGTGAGCTAAAATTGAGTAAATTGACCACAGCAGAAAAAGCTGTCCATATGTTGATACAGGGGAGGCAAACATGTTTGATTACAAATCATAGAAAATTTATTGGGTGTGGTGCAAACAACAGCACAGGTGCGTCACCAGACCCCATTTACTGGGGCACGTGCCCCGATAAAAATCGCCAGTGCTCCAGTAAATGCTCTTAGATATGATTTACTTTATATGCAAGTGTATTTATTAAGAGTGGTAATCCCAAATTAAGACGTTATTCTCTATGTGCAACCGAACCAATGCTGGTGAGAGCAATGTAGTTTAATCAAAAAGAAAGATGATGCATGTGTGCTGAAAACCCTGCACTGCTCCTGCTTGACACTGACGTGCTGCTCTGCTCTCAGTTTGATTCTCGGAACAAACACACCGAAAAAGTACACGCTGCTTATGCTTAGTGAAACCAGCGTAACAGCCTTTTATTTGGAGGTGTCGGCACGTAGTGAGTTCAGCAAGTTGACAAAACTAAAGTGATGGTGATGGTATTTAGACTATATGGCTCCTGATAGATTTCTTTTGTATGAAGCAAAAAGGAGGGATGATGATAAAACTCGGCCATGTGTCAAGTCTAAGACACCAGATAATTGTTTAAAACATCTTTTTTTGTATTCTATAGAATTGTCAATAGAATTAAATTCTAATGAAATTAATATTCATGCAAATGATTTCTTAAATGGTCTTAGCATATCACTCCAGTTGCGTCTTTACATTGTTTTTCAGTTACATTTTAGGATTTGGTTATTTATTTAGAATAATAATTGTAGTGTAATAACAAAAATAATTTTATTTATTTATAATAAATATTTTTATATTACTTATTAAAAAAACAGCATGAAAAAAATATTTTATTTGTTGATAATATCAGGGGCATATTTTCAACAAATAAAATATTTTTTTCATGCTGTTTTTTAATAAGTAATATACAAATATTAAATATTTAATAAATTATTGCCAATAAGTTGTTGCCATCATACTGCCTCTAGCTTTTATTTTTACCTAGAAACTGCAGTCGAATGTATTTTGAAGTACATTTTTGCGTATTCACAAAAATGTACACTGAAACACATATTTCCAAAGAGTCTGTGTTGGTTTTGAGGTTTTGAGGACTGAACGCATGCTCACAGCAGCTTTAAACTCCAAATCATTATCAGAAAATTGCGAAAGAAGTGTCCGGTATATTAACCAGCCTTCTGCAGTTCTTCCAAGCAGAACGTGCCACTGAACGACAGGAATGTTAATGCAGACGCAGCAGTGAATCTTGAAATAAATAAGTGCATCTGCATAATTTCCAACATTTAATTATCATTACTGGTTGTTTTGTTCTGTATGCTGTGTGTTTTCTGTACTGTTTTGCTGTGGAAACCCTGGAGAATGCCATAGAGCTTCGTTGGTGGCAGGGACAGAAATGAGGTTAGACAGGGCAGTAGAGAGGAATGGGACAAGACAGGCACACATCCTGTGTGAGATCACACTGATGTCAAACCATATCGCTTCCTGCTGATTAAGCTGACGTAAAGGCACATGAAGATCTGGCTAATTCCTGTATTACATTAGTGCTTGGGAGGCAGATGCAGGGAGGTTATATAACTACAGAGAATTAAAGTTCAGTTCACTAGCAAGATGAAGACGTCTGAAATGTCTGCGTACAATAAGCAGTTTAGTATAGGCTGATTAAGTGGAATTTTGGGCTTTGATGATAAAACTTAAACATATTTTGGAGTTTAGTATAAAAGTCTTAAGTGTACTTAAAGTGACATTACCTAATTGGATGCTCATCTTTGAAGACATGTTTCTTTTTTAGGACTGTGGATTTTTTTGTTTTGTTTTGGGTAGCAGTTTATTTTGATGGTTTGCTTGCAACAACATGTCAACTCACAAATTATTAGTAGATTGTCATCTTAACATCAGTAGACCTTTTTAACATTTCCAGGTCTCTCAGTAGCGGAAGGCAGCATGGTTGGGTAAACTCAGAGCTCAGTGAATGGGAGAGTACAAAAAATACTTTTTTTACAATCTTATTTGTTGAAATAAAAGAAAAACTCCACAATGGTGTTATCAAGACTTTCAGAAAGAGGAAAAAAAAGTGTGAGACTGACGACGGCAGCCAGAGGAGAGAATAACGTCAAATTTACGCTCAGCCCATAGACACTGCATTAGAAACGTTTTGCATAATCGGTAATTTGTTTTTTGTAATTTGACGCAAAGATGATATAATACATTCATAAATGCATATAAATGTTTTTTTTAATCTAAATATTAAAAACTTTCAAGGATTTAAGATTATGATGACCGTTAAATGCGTGTGAAAAGGGTCCGTGAGACTTTATTTCAACAAAGGCTTAATAACTTACATTTATCTTCTAAGTAAAAAGTAGTGTGATAATGTGTGATAGTGTGGCAGTGTGATAATGACACCAAATAAAAAAATAAAGGTTTTATTTTGTGCAGTTCTTTGTACAACATCTAATAAATAACAACAACAAAAAACAAAAACAAAAAAACACCCATTTTTATACTTTGTAATCGAATATGTTTACTCTATTTCCATATGTAAATTTGTTTTGTTTTTGGTCAGTTTACTCGGTAGCTCACTTTTTACAGTGTTGTACTTTTGATGCAGAGTGTTTGGGTTCAAATCTGGTGAATTAGTTTCACGAAAAAAGATAAAAGTAATGAAATTCAAGATAAACGTATGTGCTCGCAGTGCCCTTTTTTTCTTCTTTAGAAAACATTATTGGTTGGGTTTAGGGAAGGGTTATAGAAATGTAGACAGTGCCCTCTAGTGGATTTGTCATTTGAAACATGCAATGAAACGTAAACGGAGCAATGTATTTTATGTTTTGCAAAACTGGGCTGAGACATATTTTCAACTAGCTTGAGCTGCTTTTTTTGATGGTCCCTTAAAAATCATTATTCACCTTGCTGGCGTAGCCATTTGAATCTTTTTGGCTCGAGACTTCCGGTCTCATTCACTTCCATTAATTTTTAAACGTTAAAAACAGCTTGTTTTGCTGCTTGATGTTGTAAACTGATATTTTCTTATAATCTTTTTCTGCTTTGTCTGTATAGTCATGCAAACACTTGCTTGTAAAGCAAGTAGTTTGACCATTTCCTTTGGTTTATTATTCCTAGTTATTTCTCCCATAGGCAACGAAATCGGAAGTTCTAAAACAATCGCAAAAATGAGCGCACTTCCACATTGAAAAATAAGGTCAATACTAACACTGTAAGAAAATTTGCAAGTGCATGGCAACTTTTTCTACTAACCCTAACATTCTACTTTGGGACAGGTCGACAGAGCAAACCCTTTTCTGTCATAAAAAAAAAAAACTGCTATTAGGACTTACTAAAGACAAGCATTTCATCATTGATGCTGAAAAGGTGTGGACACAGTGATTTATTCACTCAACACTCAACTATAGCATATGAATCTGTATTGGTTTCTCATTCAAGCGCAAGAGTTATGGGAGGAGAGTGTCACTGTAACTACAGATGAGGAGAATGCTAATGTTTACGGTAGTGAGTTTACTGGTTCTGATACCATCAAAAAGCATGCTGCATCTTGCATCAGGGTTGTTGATTACATGCATCTTATCATACTTGTTTGTTTTGTGATCTAGTTTATGAGCAGTGTTAGAAAACATCAAATTTACCTGCTGCGTCTTTATTCTTAAATTCAGGCATTCCCGGTAGATCATTTATTCAAACAACTTAATTGTCCTATCAGTGCCTGAAACAGCAACAAATAATAACACTTGCTACAGTAACTACATTTTAAGATACTAAAGAAGAAACTCTACTTTTATGGATGACTTTATTAAATGAGGATATTCATTATTTAATCATAACACTATCTTTGCTGGCACAAAAACAGTGAGTGGTTTTGAGTGAATGAACTGATACAATCTTATATACAGTACAAAATAAAATACAACAATACAAAATAAAACATTAATTTATATTACAGTTTCAAAGTACTTGATCTTGAATAACCATGTATAATAGACTTTATAATTTAATGTTACATTAATGCAGAGAAAGATCATGGCAATATCTAAAGCACATGATGCAAAAGCATTAAGGGGATGTCCGAATCCACTTTTGCTATTTTAAGGACTGAAAAATACGCTTTGCGCCCTGGCGCATGGTTTAACAGGGTTGTGCTTATTCTCTTAATGGGTTATTATGGGTGTGTTTTGAGCATAACGTGCATTAAACCAATCAGAGTCTCATCTCCCATTTCCTTTAGGAGTCAGTTGCGTGGCGCAACTAACCATGGCGCACTTTGTAAGTGTAAAAACTGAACGCTTCAGCAGTGAGAAAACAGTTAAACAGCCCATCTGCAGCGCGAGGATAAAGAGTCTCCTCCATTCGGCCTCTTTACTTTCTCTTTACTTTTACTTTTTACTTTACTCCTTTACTTTTGTGGATAAGGAAACAGTGTTGTACACGCTCCACTGAAGACATCCATTACACTGTAAAAAAAATTCTGTAAAATTTACGGAAAAATACTGGCAGCTATGATTGCCAGAACTTTTTTGTAAAAAAATACAGAATTTTTCTGTAAAATAGTTTTTACAGAAATATGTTGTATTTTTTTACAAGAGAAAAATGTATTCATTAACTGATGCAATGATAATTTACAAACCTTTGAGTACATTTTAATTGGCATTTACTGGCATTAAAAGCAATATTTTAAATGTCTAAGTAATATATCTGAGCATATTGATATTGAGAACCATTGCACATCAGTCCACTACAAAAACTTTTTAAATAATGCAAAGTCATTAACCCCTTAAATCGCAGAGCAAAATCTTCAGTAGGGTGCTCACTACAGAGGGTTGAACACTCAGGCAGTGATGAAGTTATTGAGATAATTAAGTGTCTAATTAAAGGAGGACTGAGATTGATGAACAACTGTTAACAAGCAGAATCACTAAAGGAAAGAAAAACACAAATTACAGCCAAAACCAAAGATGAAATCAACTGAGAATTAAACTCTAAATTATTTTTTTAATAAAAATAATTACACAATAAAAATATATTTTCTCAAGATCTCAGCAGAACATCATTAAACAACTCCACAAACATCAGGAGCTTCACTTATTACTGAACTTTGACTTCATTTCTGTCACATGAACAAAAGCTCCTAATAAAATTTTTGTTGTTCATTTGAAGTCACCATGATGGAGGACAGAGTCTGCTTTAGTTGGACTCTTCAACTTCTTGTTTAAAATCTAGTTTTTTTTTTTTTAGGCTGTTATAATTATTGGCATTAATCACACTATATTTATAGCATGAAAAGCCAATAGAAATGATTAAAATAAGTCTTATGGGTTTAACTATGGCATTAAAGCCACCCTTGCCTTCTTGTGTACTTGTTGAATATAATGTTAGCTCTGTGTGAGAATTGAATAACACACATGAATGAAACTACTGGAGCTTTAGCAATCAATGACTTTTTAACAGGTCTAAATGCACCATTCACAATGAAAATGTTTGATCTATGGCAGAACTTAAAAACACACAGACATCAACAATTAGTCCTTGAATCTCAATATAAAAAAATAAAAATCATATAAAAATCAAGCCAGAACAATACAAAATCTACTGAAATATTACACCCCAAAAACAACATAAAATAAAGGCAAAGAAAGAAATTTTAAGAACATAAAGCTGCATAATTTATGCATGCTGCAATGCATGCTGGAAGTTTTGTACTATGCTGGTACCCAGCATGCATTGCGGCATGAATAAATTATGCAGCTTTTTTCTTTAGCAACCATGGTTGAGGTTCATATCCTGATTCTTGATGTCTGTATGTCTTAAATGAGTTGCTGGAGCGCTCAGAGTTTTGTGCATGAAACTCTAGTTATTAATTCCTTCGTAACTTTTTGTTGACCCTTTTGGATTCTGTACTATTGTCCCAAATAACATCACATAAAATAATTAGCTAATTTTCTACGACTCATAAAATTTGTTCTGTAATAAGTACATAAAGGTTCTCATAGCTTTTCTTGCCATTACTGATGAGTTTTAGAAACACAGTAATCCAGCCTGATCTCACGAGGAAACGCAAGTATTTTACATTTTGTCAGTTTAGTGGCTAATTCGCACGAATTCGTACGAGTTCAGTCAGACAAAAATGTACGATTTTAAAAAGGAGGCGTGGCACCCCACCCCACCCCTAACCGTCATTGGGTGATGAGCAAATCGTACTAATTTGTACGAATTAGATTGTACGAATTCAAACGAATTAGACACTAAATCAAAAAGTTACGAATTGCCGTGAGATTGCATTGAGTTATCACAGCCAGAGAAACATTAAGATAAGCAAGCAACGGTTCAAGAGCCCAACTCAATCAACCTCTGATCACCACGATGGTGAGGTCAAATGAAACATTTTCAATAAAAAATAAAAACCTCTCTTAATTATCAAATATTCTTTGCAGAATATTGAAATGAAGTCAAACTTTAATCAGTGAAGCTGGTAATGCTGTTTGTGGAGTTGTTTAATCCTTGGTTTTAATTCAGTTGGTTTGGTGTAAGGCTGTATAGTTTTATTTCTTGTTCTGTCCGTCAGTGATTGTGCTTGTTAGCTGCAGGTGTTTATCAATTCAGTCATTTGTGGTCATTCGCTCTGTCTAGTACTAAACTAATCAACTGATTTAGGGAATAGTAAATGAGGGTGTATGGTCAGATTTCAGACCCTCTGCCTACTTTCTCGAAAAGAAAGGTTGGATCTGTTAGTTACTTTCCGTATTTTCGTACAGAAATAAGCTGTTAATCATTTAACAGGTTTTCACTGTAGATTTTACAGACTTTTACTGTTAAAATCATGGACATTTTTTACAGTGTAGACCAGGGGTGTTGCTAGACATAAACTCTACTGGGGCACAGCTCCCCCTCAAAAAAATAAAAATAAAATAATAATAATAAAAATTAATATAAATAAATAAATATATATATATATATATATATATATACAGTATATTATAAAACAAAAAAAATTATATATAATTATAAATAAATAACAGTATTGTTATTATACAATTATTAGCTATTCTAAATAAATAACAGAAATTAATCCTAAATGTAACTCAAAAACAATCAAAAGACACAACTGGAGTGATGGCAAGATCATTTAAGAAATCTGTTGAATGAATATTAATTTAATTTGAATGAAATTCTATAGACAATTCTATAGAATACAAGAAAAGATGTTTTATAGAATTATCTGTTGTTTGTTGTCTTAGACCCGACTCATGGCCAAGAATTAGGTTTATTAAGTCTTACTTCCCTGACTCATCATTCCTCCTTTATGCTTCATACAAGGAGCCATGTTTAGTCTAAATAAGATCACCATCATATTATTTAAACTTTGTTTTATCGACTTGCAAAACTCACTCCGTGCCGACACCTCAACATAGAAGACTGTTACGCCGGTTTCACAATGCATGGGCGGCGCGTGAGCAGCGTGGGTATTTAACAGGTGTTACACCAAATTCTGTGACCAAATTCTGTGACCATCGTATTTTGTGACCGTAGTAGGCGCTGTTCTCACTGTTTGGCTTGAACAGGCCACAGGTGAATTGGACACGCAAACAGTGTACATACTCTCACGTGAATGCGCTCGAATGAACTGATCAATACTAGTATCTATAAAATTCCTTGTATTTCTCACAGAAAAATTTAATGTTCCTTAAATGCAAACAGCTTAGTGCCCTTGAGTGCCCAATGTGCACGGTCAATCACGTGACAGTATGTACGCTGTTTGCGTGTCTCGGGAGCGAGTTCAAGCCAAACAGTGAGAACAGCGCCTACTAGGGTCACAGAAAACGATGGTCAAAGAATTTGGTGTAACACCGGCAATGCATGTTCGTAACCGGGACTCAAGCAGGAGCGGTGCGTGAGACGCAAGTGTATGGTTTTTTTCTGCGCAGGTGCTCAGTTTGTTTTTTGATTAAACAACATTGCTTTCACCAGTGTTGGTTTGGTTGCACATAGAGAATAACGTCTTTATTTTGTAATTACGACTCAATAAATACACTTTGCATATGAAGTAAATCACATCTCAAAGCATTTACTGGGGCACTTGCGATTGTTACTGGCGACGCCCCTATATATTTAATTTTGTTTGTTAAGCACAAATATTTGTTTCAAAACTATTGAAACGAATCAAAACTACAGTTCTAATTTCCAGCAAACAAACAATATTAACGAAGTGTGATCAAAAAACTGAGTATCCAAACACACGTCCTATTCTTATGCCCCATATGGTGATGCAGACGTCTCCAAAACCCAAAAGGTGGACAAATCTAAACTTGTTTTTATTAAAACAAATATAAATATGCATATAATAAATAATACTGCTAATAATAATAATAACATTATACAAATGCAAATTGTCATGAATAAACTGAAAAAAGCCCCCCGACATGAAGAAGGCATGGAGGTAGTAGTTTTTATATTTATGTAGAAAATCATAAATCTTGTAATATTTTAATTCTTTATTTTTTTTTTCATATGTAAAGATATTTGTGTATTGCTGTACATCCTGTGTGTATTAAGCAATGTGTAAGCGTTTGGACCTGCATAGGTGCATATCTAACATGCTCTGCGCTGGACCTGCTTTTAGTTGGTCAATGGCACAGTCTATTTCAGTTCCTCAAAATAGCAACGCGCCAACAATGAGCCTTAACACACCTCCTTTTTATACCGGAACACCCAAGATTCCGCAAAGTGGCGCAAATGGATTTACGATTTAAACAACTTGGGGCAAAACATGAAAATTAGACTTGCTCTGGTCTGAAAATAGCAACAAATCGCACCGTCATGTCTTGCGCCTTAGTGCGCCCCATATATTTTTATATGCAAAAAAGTTTTAAATTCATTTTAATGCATTTTTTAACAAGCTAACGTGCTCGAAAAGACCAGGCCACATTTTATTTCTCATTGAAGGGCTTTTATAAAAACAGGTGCACCTTTTGCTAAATCTGCAGTTTGGAGTTCAGCTGAATGAGAAAAAAAATCTTAATAAACGTGGACTACAGTTGAGTGCACAGATAGCCACAAGAAAATAGACTTTAAAATTAGGTGGCTGCTCATGAAGGCAATTTGTGCTGCAGGTTTTTCAGAGGAATCTCTTTCTGCACGTTTGGTTCCTCTGAGGGTAGAGAGAGCTCTTTGGATTGTGTGCCTGTGGAAATGTCATGTTCTGTATCTGCAGCGGCGTGGCAGGATTGCTGCTGTCTCTGGGATAAATCTCTGTTTTAACAGACCTTACGGAGGGAATGGGTGACAGCAGGGGACAGTGCTCTCTGCCTTCAATCTCATACCTAGGCAGTGTGAGTGAAAACCACTGAAGTGAAGGAAAACTATTTTGGCATTTGGAAAGTCACTGGAGACTGATAACATAAATAAGCACTATACATAAATAAATAAAAATCACTTTTGTTGGAGCAACAAAAAAGCAAATTGCAATCAGTGTTTTAAAAAGGTAGTACAAATAAGCAATATATTTTCATTGTTTATATAAGAATATCAGTGATATAAGTATTATCTTTCTGAATTATTAACATAATATTACGGTTTTCAATAACTGTTTTCCAATGTATTATTATTTTATGTATTTATTACCTGTAATTAAGTTTTTTTCATTAGCCATTACTTCTGTTATCAGTGTCAAAAATCTGTTTCTAATTATGCTGGTAACAGCTATTTTGCTTATATTTTTTGTTGAAAACTGTTTACTTTAATGTTTACAGTGAGCAGTTTACTTGATTAGATCTTAGATTTCACATAAAAACACATTTTTTAGACAGCAGATTTTCTTATGACTAAAAACAGTATACACTAAAAATAAACATAGATTACCAGTTTAATAACATAGTTTGTGATTTAATGGGTGTTTTCCCATTATTTATTTACACTTTGTAATTACAACCCCAAATCAGAAAAAGTTGGGACAGAAAATGGAAAATGCAAATAAATAAAAGAATGTAGTGATTTCCAAATTTACTTTGCACTTTTATTGCAGACAATATGAACACAAATGTGTCATGTTTTAGCCTAGTGGTATTGTGCGCTGACATATGGCACAAATGTGCTCACGGCGACCCGAGTTCGATTCCCGGCTCGAGGTCCTTTGCCGATCCTACCCCTCTCTCTGCTCCCAATACTTTCCTGTCTAAAACCTCTACTGTCCTATCACAATAAAGGTAAAAACCCCTAAAAAAATAATAATTAAAAAACAAATGTGTCATGTTTTGTTTGGTCAACTTCATTTCATTTGTAAATATACACCCTTTCCTGTCACTCAGACCTGCAACACAAATAGATTTAAACAGGTGATGTCAACAGGTGATTGTAATTTTGATTTGGTACAAAAGCAGCATCCAAGAAATGTCTAGTCCTTTAGGAGCAAAGATGGGCCGAGGATTGCCAGATTGCCAATAAATATGTGAAACAGTTATTGAAATGTTTAAAACAATGTTCCTCAAAGAAAGATAGGAAGACATTTGGATATTTCACCTTCAACAGTGCATAACATAATTAAAAGATTCAAGGAATCTGGAGGAATTTCAGTGTGTAAAGGAAAAGGGTGCAAGCCTAAGCTGAACAATTGTAATCTCCGATCCCTCAGGGGGTACTGTATCAAGAATCATCATTCATCTATAAGTGATATCACCACATGGGCTCAGGGCTACTTTGGCAAACCTTTGTCAAGTAACACAATACGTACATCCACAAATGCCATTTAAAACTGTTAACAGTGTCCAGAAGCGCCGTCGACTTTTCTGGGCTCGGTGACATCTGAGATTGACTATTACACAGTAGAAGTGTGTATTGTGGTCAGATGAAGCCGCATTTGAGGTATTTTTGGGAGAAATTGACACTTTGTGTTCTGAAGCAAAGAAGAAAAAGATCATCTAGATTGTTACCAGTAAAAAGTCCAAAAGCCAGGCTCTGTCATGGTATGGGATTGTGTCAGTGCTCTTGGCAAAGATACAGTAACTTGCACTTCTGTAATGGCACCATTAATGCTGAAAAGTACATAGAGATTTTGGAGCACAATATGCTGCCTTCAAGAAGACATATTTTTCCAGGGACGCCCATGCATATTTCAACAAGACAATGCAAAACCACATTCTGCACCCATTACAAAGTCCAGGCTGGAGGAAGAGGATACAGGTACTTGACTGGCCTGTCTGCAGTTCCGACCTGTCTCCAATAGAGAATGTGTGGCTCATTTTGAAGCCTAAAATGTGACAAGGAAGACCCCGTACTGTTGCCCACTTAAAGACTTGTTTGCAGGAAGAAAAGGACAAAATTACACCTGAAACATTACATCACGTTGTGTCCTCAGTCCCTAAATATCTTTTAAGTCTTGTGACAAGGAATGACAACCTTACACAGTTGTTAATGCTTTGCTATTTTGCAAAAGCCAAAGCCAAAATTGGAAAACGTGTTTATTTAAAAAAAAAAAACAAACAAACAAAAAACATATATAATTATATGTGTATAATCATGAGGATTAAATTATATTTGTTGTATTGTCTGCAAGTCAAAGTAAATTTTGAAATCACAACTTTCTTTTTTTATTTGCAGTATTCATACTGTCACAACTTTTTTTTGATTTGGGGTTGTACATCATTGGACATTTACATAACCAGACACTGCAATTTATCATTTTAAACTACAAAAAAAGGAATTAAAAAAGTGACTTCAATATAAAAAGTTGTCAGAGCAGAGATCAGATTCCCATAATGCAATAAGAAAATGTAAATAAAGTGAAAAACATCTAGAATCACAAGCTAAGGAAACTAATATAGAATATAAAATCATTTATATATTTTAGGTTATAGTGTACAGTAATATAGCAAAACCCAGCCTGCTTTGTAGCTGACACACTGTTCTGTACAAAATAAGTGCAAAATGATTTTGCATCTATAATTATACTATTTTGTAAATATACTACTGGAATTTGATTTTAAATTAAATGACATGCCTGCCACTGTTTTACCGCTATAAAGGACTTGCTCTGATAACTGTTTGTATTCTGAATTAATATGAAAAGATTTGTCATGACTTGCAATGACAAACTACAAGAAAGTCATTTTTGGAAGGTGTTTGATATAATAGCAGTTGATCTGAGAAGCCTCAGTCTCTGTACCCATTAGCTACCATGTGCTTTCTAAACTGACCTAATTAGAGCAGTGACAGTTACTCAAAACTTTTGCCTAACCGAACTGTCATTCGCTTCAAAAGATTTACCCATACCCATCACTGCACTTTTTTCCAATCATCACATATTTTCCTCTATAGTCTTTTGCATTGGTCATTGTCATTTCCCATACAGAAATCTGAGATGATCTGTAGATTACATTTAGGACATAAAAAGTTTATATCTGGATTTCACATATATTAAAAATATATATAGTTATGTCAAAATATGGCAAAAATGGCCATTTATGTTTTTTTTTCAATCATTGGAACTACAAAAATGTATGTTTATATAGCTATAATTGTATCTGTTATATATATATAATTGCATATAAAATATTTGAATATATATATACATGTTTGTAATTCCAATGGTTGAAAATAAATTATGTAAACAGACATTTTTTGCAATATTTTGAAATATGTTGCAAATATTACATATTTTATATATGTGAAATCCAAATATAAACCTATAGGTCATGTCATTTGCATGTATTTCCATATCAGATTTCTTTATGGCTTTACTAAATTATAGAAAAGATTGTTCGAGCTGTATAATTATTAACCACAATTAATGCATAATTTTGGCTCTTTGACTTTTCTATTACAAATACAGCTGTGTTTTTTTCTTAAATCGTTTAAAAATGAGTGTAACTTTCTATGAACTAGCTGAGAGTGGCTTGATTAGCACCAACAAGATCAAGTGATGTGAGAGAATTTGATGATGACAAAGGAAATGTAACTAATCAGCAAAGTGAACAGTGAGGGTCAAACCCCTGTCTTAATCCCCCCTATATAGAGAGGGCATCAGCCAAACTATACAAGCGTGCTCATGTGCTGCAGTCAGGAATAGTTTACAATGGCTCTACAGACAGGCAGGTCTAAGCTGTAAGCATATCTGAATGAGTGTGGATAGTTACATTTCTAATATTTCATAGTGACACATAACAAGACATTTGCAAGCCAATGTCGAAACCATTTAGACTTAAAAAGCGGCTAGTGGGAATACCTGAATTAGAGCCCACTGGATTGGCGGGAGAGGGCTTCTGTGGTGGTTTGGATCTCACCAGGTTTCCTTCACTTCCAGCCCTCATCAGCCTCTCCCCGATGACTAGCATGTGTGAGCGGTTCCCTGCAGGGTCCTTTCGGGACTGCTTGGAGGGTTTAACCAGCCGTGAAGGTTTGGACATTTCTTCAGGTTCTCCTGAAGCAGACTTTCTTCGTCCTCTTCTTCTTTATTTGTTATCCAGAAGTATTGCTCACACCTCCAATTCTATCCCAACTTTAAATCCAACTAATTCATCTGCTCTTCTTCTTTGTTCAATTTCATTCTTGCTCTGAGGAATTCTGAAGAGCGGAACAAGTTGAGGAGTTGACCATCTGCACAGCTTGAGGCACTACAGTGAAGACACAACTGAACGCTTGAGAAACTGGACCATTGGAAGGGCTGAGGTTGTTCAATTCTCCTGCTATGCAGAAACGCTCAGCATGCTGATGTCTAATCACTTCTCCCGCTTTGGAGAAATGATCCTACTAATAATCCAGCACCGGGCAAGCATCAGGCTCTAATCTACTTGTGTAGTTGCTGGTGAAAACACAGTGCTCTTAATGCAGCTGTAATCTCTGTGTTAGTCGCCATGCAGATTTAACCAGGGAGGCAGCAGGGATGATCACTGCGTGTCAGTTGCCTTCCTACTGCTGTGCATGCAGACCAGAGCCACAGCTAAGCCACAATCAAGCAGAGAGAGAGAGAGAGAGAGAGAGAGAGAGAGAGAGAGAGAGGATAGAGAGGAGAGAGATTTACTCCCATGTGCATGGCTGTGATAGGCTAGGAGTTCTAGTTACCTCCCTCCCTATTCCTATTCCTATCTATTCTTATATAGAGAGTTACAGTCTGTCTCTCAGTCTGTCTATCTTGCAATACTCTGGTAGGCATAGAGTGTCTAAACAATGCTTAGTTGGCATTAACAAGCCAAAGTGTGGCAAAAACATCCCACCACACCATTACAGCACTACCAGACTACTTTCAAATCAAGGCTGAATAGATTCAATTAATCTTTATTTCTAAGCGCTTTTACAATTTAGATTGTGTCAAAGCAGATTTACAAAAACTGCCTTCTTTCATCTGAGAAATATAGCTCAATTGCGAAGCATGCTATCCATGTCAGATGCAGAAAAACTAGTCCATGCTTTCATGACTTCTAGGCTGTATTACTGTAATGCTCTGTTTGTTGGTTGCCCAGCATCCTCTATTAAAAAACTTCAGCTAGTGCAAAATGCAGCTGCCAGAGTTCTTACCAGGTCTAGAAAATATGATCATATCACCCCAATTTTATCCTCCTTACACTGGCTGCCTGTTAAGTTTTGTATTGAATATAAAATATTGCTTCTTACCTATAAAGCTTTAAATAATCTAGCTCTTGTTTATCTAACCAAGCTCCTGTCTCGCTACAACTCAACCCGCTCTTTAAGATCTCAAAACTCAGGGCTTCTAGTAGTACCTAGAATAGCAAAATGGAGTAAAGAAGGCAGAGCCTTCTCATTTATGGCCCCTAAACTCTGGAATAGCCTTCCTGATAATGTCCGAGGCTCAGACACACTCTCGCTCTTCAAAACTAGATTAAAGACCTATCTTTTTAGCAAAGCATACACTCAGTGCATTACATAGCGCTATGACGCATAATGTGCCCCACACAGGATTTTACTTCTTGTTTTTATACACTATGAACAGCAGCTACGCTAATTATTCTCCTTATTCTGTATTTCCACCTGGGGGTACTCATCCCGAGGCCCTCAGACTATGCAGTGCCACTGATGCGATCCAAGACCAGCGACGAGATGATCCCAAGGTTTTCATAATCCTGGACCAGGCCGTTGCTGTGGTGGTCATGGAAGAGTGGAGAGCATGAGACTGATTCCTGTGATGCTCCAAGAACAGACGAGTCTTCGCTGAGGTCCAGCTTGACTGCAGCTCTGCACAAGACGTTTGGCCATAGGAGATATGGTCGTGCCTAGCTGAGCCAGGTTTCTCTCGAGGTTTTTTAAATATTCACTTTCGCCAATTGGTGAAGGTTTTTCCCCGCATCTGTCGCCACTTGCTTGCATGGATCTGAGGAGCTGCGCATCGATAGATTGCTCTTCAGTGCATTTTCAGATTTTAATTTTAAATTACAAGGGCAAACATATTTTTTTCTTATTGTCATGCACAGATGGATTGTTCACCCCAAAATTAGCAATGTGAGCTATCAAAATCATAGGGTTAGTTTTGATTTCTTTTGTACTTTAAGGGTGATTTCCAAGTGTGCCACAAGCCTGCTTTTGAGTGAAGGTCAGATCGCCCCTGGGGGCTGGCTGCAGTACAAGTAATAAAGCCCGCCTCCTCCATGTTAATGAAGGAGACATGAGACCAAATAAAAAAAATTATTACACTTGCAATAAAATGTTCCGAAAGATGGTTCTGGTCAGTTAAGGCACTGGTTATCGTGCTGATAGGTGCAGATCTTCATTTTTGTAAAGAGTATGTTTTGAGCAGTAATTTAGTGCTGGGCGTGTCATCGTGATTGACAGCTGTGATTGACAGTTTCTCAAAGCAGACGTCAGAGCTTCGGCAGGAGACTGAAGTGTTATTATTCGATTTCTGTGTTATTTTATCATGATAAAACGAGTTGCTCAGCAGTAAACTATAGTTTCTGACATACAGGATCTGGTGGAACACTGTTTATTCGGTAAGGTCAGGGCTTTATCAGTTTGCTGATACACGCCTAACCACCCAGATAGCAAAATACACTTGGGCCAGTTCCGGCTAGTCTCTCGCCTGCCGGAGACTTACCCCTCGGCCCGACTCCATCTGCTGTACCTACTCGCACACATTACTCGTGGGCCGATCCGGCTCGGATGCGGCAGCGTCGGCTCGCTAAGGGCCGCCGCATCTGGCCTAATTGACTCGGGCAGTGGGTCCATAGGCATCCGGCCCGAGTCAATCGGGCCAGATGCGGCGGCCGTTAGCGAGCCGACGCTGCCGAATCCGAGCTGGAACGGCCCGCGAGTAATGTGCGCTGCGGCCCGGGGCTGGCGCGACTAAATCTTCATTATATAAAACCTCACCTTTGTTAACGTTATTACAACCATTTGTGTTGTTAAAACAGCAAACACAGACTACTATGTAAACGCAAAGTGTACATTAGCGAGCCTTTGTTATAGTGCAGACACCCGCGGTCAAGTGAGAAGTTCGGGGGGCGTGGTTGATTTGATGTACAAGCGTTTGGCTGGAAGTTCGATTCCGCAGCTCCTCCTCTGGCTCCATCAGGCAGACCTTCTGCGCATGCTCAGGCTCCAATTTCAGCAGTCTTTTGCGACAGTTTGTGCCTGTCATGAGGTGTTTTTCCTTCAGAGCGTTTAATGGGAAATGGCGATGTCACAACGTCCATATTTTATACAGTCATTGGTGCTTTCACACTAGCACTTTGGTCTAAGAGGTGGTCTGGGGTACGGTTCGTGCAAACTCTGGTACAGTTCACTTCTGATGTGAATGCAATCATGCCAAATAACGAAAGTAAACCACCAACTGTGCAACAAACTTTAGTTTTCATAACGTTCATTTGTGTGTTTGTCTGTACATCACCTACCTTTGTGACAAGCGGGACTGGCCCAGTGCAAACAGTGATAATGTCTGCTTGTCTCCACCAAAAATGACTTCTGCAGACATCGCGTGATGTTCTTAACTTTTTTATTATTTTTTGTGGCAGATAGATTTGTGGCTGTATTTTAGTTTTGGTAACAAAAGCAAAAGATTCTGTAAAAGCAGAATGACTGTGAAATGCGGACGTCTCCATTTTGGTACTTTGCTTTTGTTACAGCTGTACACAAAACAGCAGCTTGATGACGCAAGTGTACTGGGGTTCAGAAGAAAAAAAGAAGGTGTGAACAAGCCGAGAAGGTGGCAAGGGGGGACAATCGAACTTGGGTTCAGTCAAGGCCAGGGATTCTCAACCTTTTTCACTTCGGGGCCCACCTCCTTCGAAAATTTTTTGAAGGCCCACGTCTGACATTTTTCCTCAACTGTCTAGAGAAAATGCTTATTTTAAACCTTTATTTATTAGCAAAACATTTCTTTTGCTTATACTATTATTATCTTATTTTTCTATAGCATTTTATAAAAACACGAAACAATATATATATATATATATATATCTATGTATAGACAGACACACGCACGCACAAACACACAGACAGACATATATATATATATATATATATATATATATATATATATATATATATATATATATATATATATATATATATATATATATATATGTTTTTTTTATTTTATTTTCATTTGCCCATATGGGGCCCACCTGGGATGGTCCATGTGAGGCCCACCTGGGATTGCCCATGTGGGCCCCACCTGGGTTTGTGGAAAATGTGGAAATGTGGAAATTCCAGACATCTAGTCATGACCCTCATAAGCAACTTATATGGGATTTTTGTTTGTCCATGTTTAACATGTTTAATTGTGATGCTTATACTGAATCCGCTTAAGTTTGCCCATGAGGCATCTAAAACCATGGTAGAACCATGTTTTTTGTTAACAGTTTTGAGTTATCACTTAATAATGTATAAAACTTTCTATATGGGCTATATTTATATAGACATAATATTAATTTATATATTTACTGTTAAATCATGTTGTACTGTCTTCGTTTAAAGTATATGTTACACACCATTGAGAATATTGAGCTGTTTACTAAATTAAAATCACAAATGGAATCAAAATCACAATTTCAGAAAAATCACAATTAGATTTTACCCTTCTTGGACAGCCCTATTATAAATGCATCATTTTTATTACAAAAAAGAGTCAAGAAAAATAATGTGCATGTGGCATAATGTACAGCTGTATTTGAGCATCTATATATTGACAGTCTATATATTAGACCAGGGGTTTTTAACCTTTTTCGTTTCGGGGCTCACCTCCTTCTTTGAAAATGTTTTGAAGGCGCACGTCTGACATTTTTTTTTAACTGATTGTTTAGAGAAAATGCTTATTTTAAACCTTTATTTATTAGCAAAACATTCCTTTTGCTTATACTATTATTATCTTATCTTTCTACAGCATTTTATAAAAAACGAATCTAAACTAGTTTATATATATTATATATAATATTTGGACCTTTTCTTTAATAAATGAACCTTTACACACAAATATTACAAAAAAGCTGTTGCTTTTAATTGGACTGACTACTTTTCATCTATTGATCGTATCCAATAAAATAAACAAAAAAAAAAATGTTAAATGTATGGGTGCACGTCCATTATAAAACACTCGCACTCACGTTATAAAACAATAATTTGGACAACTATGCTGAAATTCTAAAAAGTTCACACAAAGAGAGCACGCATAGTTTGTGAATCAACTGAGACCCTGATACAAGTTGCAGACGTGAGGCATGCGCGAACTGGTTATAACTTTAATCACCGTTACCTTTACATTTGTGCGACGGTTTGTTTAATACAGCTGAGCATGTAGTCCTAGTTGACGTGCAGCGGTTGGAAGTGCAGCCACGGTTAAGTTTGTATTTTACAGTGAGGCTCTTTTTGCCGAGTCCGAAGTAATCAATAACAGAAAATGGGAAATGCCATTACACCAATCATTTTTACATAAAACATATTTAATCATGAAATCAAATAATTATAGTACAATTCTAAAGATAAATTTAAGCTATCTCGCGGCCCACCTGCAGGATCGCTCAGGCCCACTAGTGGGCCGCGGCCCACCGGTTGAGAATCCCTGGTCTAGGCAATTGAACCAAGTGTGAAAGCACCCTGAGAATATTATGACTTAAGCTGTCAAACTGACGTCAACTGCCACTCCAGATGCAGAAGCAGTTTGTCGAACTTTGATTGAAAACTGCCAAAATATGCAATTAACCTCCATGGCTTAATTGTTGACCTAAAGAAAAACAATGTGCGCTAGCAAAATAAACATTGTAAATTTTTGTTTCACACAGTCTTTATTTGTTAGAGTGGCTGACTGTAGTATTGGTAACCTTGAACCAACAGCAAACAAGGCAAGCATAATGAAGTTACGTGGTTATAATCTGTAAGTGCAAATCTACTTCAAACGAATGTAAAAGCTAAAGTTTTTTTTTTTCAATGTACATTAACACAGGGTGATGGAAACCTAGCTAATTCAAAAGTTAAGGCATAAATGTACTCACCAGGTGACGCTTTTTCAATCTTTAGTTGTCCAGTTTTTGTTAGCCTGTGTGAATTGTAGTCTTGAATTGCTGTTCTTAGCTGACAGGGGTTTTACCAATGCATTCTTCAGCTGTTGTAGCTGATTGAAAGTTTGATGTGCTCTGCATTCAGAGATGCTCCTCTGCAGACCTCAGTTGAAATGAGCTATTATTTGAATCCCTGTTACCTTTCGATCAGCCATTCTGGCCAGCCTCTTCTGACATGGGGCTTATAAATGCATTGGCTAACCTAGACTGCTAACTGTAAACATGTCTGTTGATCAATATCTATAGTAATGTGTTTTCGCAATCAAATCTAATATTAATGCAAAAATACAAAGTTCTGTCATGAAATCAGTGGCCTGCTGATCCTATCTAATCGGCTTTCAACTACATGGTGCAGGTGATTGGTTGCAGTCGCATGAGCAGCCAGTGATCTTGCTCCTCTACATTTCAATACTTCATTGTTGTATGTTTTAGCAGCACATTTTCTGATACCCTCCTCCACCCCAACTCCACCTGTTTTCTCTGCATCAAAATTCAAAGCAGTTGACTAGCCTTAAACCTTGTTTGTGAAAGCGGGGGTATAAACAGCGAAAGTCAGTCCACTCGAAAAAAATGTGAAAAATATTGAAAAGCCTTTATTGACATGGCTATTCCTTTAAACTGCACCAACGCGTTTCATTGACTTTTGCTGTTTATTCTAAAGAATCCCTTACCCAAAACGCACAGACGCATTATTTAAGCTACGCCTAAGCACTTTTTGTGTTTTCAAACATAACTTGTATTACAATGTTAGCCAGCCATTTACAGTAGGTCTGTGCCATTTTAAAATACTCAGACCAGCAAACATGAGACATTCAAAGTTACTTCAATCACTTCCATTGCCTATTATGATGCTCTGTTTGAACTTCAGCAAATCGTTGAGTTGCTGTCATGTGATTGGCTGATCAGATGTTTCTGTTAATGTGCGGTTGAAAAGGTTTATCTAATAAAATGTGTATTTTTGTTGTATGACAATGGATTTGTTTAGTTGTTTTTATTGCATTTAAATGACAAATAGATCCTTGTTTTTTTCAAAAGTGCTGATCTACAGTATGGTTTTGCAAATAAATTTGTACGTAAACACACCAGCCCTTACTCGTACCGAGTTGGACCCCCTTTTGCCTTCAGAACTGCCTCAATCCTTTGTAGCAAAGATTCAAGAAGGTACTGAAAATATTCCTTATCATGTTATCATGTTGACATGATAGCATCACGCATTTGCTGCAAATATGTCGGCTGCGCATCTATGATGTGAATCTCCCATTCCACCACATCCCAAAGGTGCTCTATTGGATAGAGTTCTGGTGACTGTGGAGGCCATTTGAGTACAGTTAACGCTCTGTCATGATCAAGAAACCAGTCTGAGATGATTCACGATTTATGACATGGTGCGTTATCCTGCTGGAAGTAGCCATCAGAAGATGGAGTACACTGTGGTCATAAAGGGATGGACATGGTCAGCAACAATACTCAGGTAAGCTGTGGTGTTGACACGATGCTCAATTGGTACTAATGGGCCCAAAGTGTGCCAAGAAAATATCCCCCACACCATTACACCACCACCAGCCTGAACTGTTGATACAAGGCAGGATGGATCCATGTTGTCATGTTGTTGACAGCAAATTCTCTCTACCATCGGAATGTTGTAGCAGAAATCGAGACTCATCAGACCAGACAACATTTTTCCAATCTTTTATTGTCCAATTTTGGTGAGCCTGTACGTAGCCTCCGTTTCCTGTTTTTAGCTGACAGGAGTGGTACCCGGTGTGTTCCTGTAGCCCATCTGCCTCAAGGTTGGATGTGTTGTGCGTTCAGAGATGCTCTTCTGCATACCTCGGTTGTGATGAGTGGTTATTTGAGTTACTGTCTCTCAACTCAAACCAATTTGGCCATTCTCCTCTGACCTCTGGCATCAACAAGGAATTTTCGCCCACAGAACTGGACCATTCTCTGTAAACCTTAGAGATGGTTGTGCATGAAAATCCCAGTAGATCAGCAGTTTCTGAAATACTCAGACCAGCCTGTCTTGAACCAACAATCATGCCACATTCAAAGTCACTTAAATCACCTTTCTTCCCCATTCTGATGCTCGGTTTGAACTGCAGCAGATCATCTTGACCATGTCTACATGCCTGAATGCATTAAATTGCTGCCATGTGATTGACTGATTAGAAATTTGTGTTACTGAGCAGTTGGATAGGTGCACATAATAAGATGACCTGTGAGTGTACATTTTGATTCATTATCTAAGGTTTAAATGAAAACATAATGAACGAACAACAAAGTCACTATCCTGCAAATGAGGTGCACAGATCCCCACTCTGAGGTACTCTACATTTAACAATAAAATTCATTTTAGCACACTTAAAAATAGCGTTGTTAATGCTTACCCAAAATAAAGTGGGAGGTAATGTGACAATGATTCTGTTTTGCACCTCATGTTGAACATCTGTAACATCACTCCATGCATCCAACACAGAAGGTCCATAATTGATTTTCTCACTTTTTTATGCTGACAAAAGTCTGCCACCAAGTTTTAACACTCAGTGTACAGTCTACAACTTGTCCTAAAAAGGCTGAAAAACCCCAGCAGGTATTGCAAACAATATATCTATTACTCAAAACAATAAATGTTGCAGCAAGAAAAGCATTCCTCTGACTAAAGCTATTTTTCTCCCCAATTCCCCTCTGGAGTGACTCTGAACTAAACCAGAGCAAGAGATGGAGAAGAGTGATGAGTCTGCTGAATGATTGTGCTGCAGGAATAAGAGGGTCTTTAACAAGAACTATCAGCTTTTGGGGAGTATAATAATACAGTACAGAACCAATTCATAAAAACGTATGCTGTGTTTAGAGGAGAATTTCAGCATGAGCCAGTGTTTGTAATTTTGATGACATGTGTGATTACTGTATATAAGCAGTGAGATATGCATTAATTAACAGTTTGTTCTGTGGATTTGTTTAGATACTTCTTATATACATATATATATATTTGTTTATATACTTCTTACATGCTCTGCTGCTGCGGTACCGATGTGAATATATTCTTATTAGGGTCTATGTAGTAAGGTAGTTCATCAGTATTAGAACATAGCTACTAACTACTGTAAAATGTTGTTTCCATACCACATTCTATGCTAAAAGCTTTTTCATGTGTTTAGTATCAAGCTAAATTCACTCAGACTGTTAAAGGGATAGTTCATCTCAAAATGAGTATCATTTATTCATCCTTTCTTGTTTTAATGCTATATCCCCTTCTTCCTCCCACCAAAGGAAAAATGTCCATGGTGTTATCTCAGCGTGCACAAAATAACATTAAAAACATGTCCAAAATGCAAATCGAATAGATGTCTATTGACTACCTTGATGTCAAAATATCATCAAATTGAGATCTGACACTGGCGTCAAAATAAATAAAATAAAAAGTCAAAAATCTATTACAGGACTGTACATTTTGAATTGAAGCTTTCAGATAAATAAAACATTTCTAATGTTAAAATATTTTTTGTGATAGAAAGGGCATCAATGTGTGATATGAAATAGACGTCAAGGTTTTGACATCAAATTGATTTGCATTTTTGTGATTTTTATGTTGTTTTGACATCAGGGTGCCTGTTGGGATATAATTGCACAGAATAATGACCAACATTAAATATAAAGACCCAGAAGTATCAAAGAAAGATCACATTCAGCACTTGCCATACATTGCAAGTCATGAAATCCTGTCTTCATTGTTAGTCTTTGTGAGACTGTGCAGTGGTTCACTTCGACTCAGGTAGAAAGTTCAAAAATCTAATTAAATTGAAACATGACATAAACAATCCATGTACATAGGGGAGAGCGGGGCACAAAGTAACACTTTTTGGTTTTGGCCAAATAATGAACAAAGTAATGGGGTTAGACAAACCAGTTTTTTACCAACAACGCACCAGCCTCGCCTACAAATGAGCACTTGTTGTATGATCGCCGGACTTATGGTTTCTGTGCAGTATTGCCAAAAATGCCAGGAGTATAAATGTTACTATTTACCCCACCTGCGGGGCAAGTTGTAACAGACAGAGGGTTAGTTGTAACACATGCTTAAAAAGGCAGATTTCACACAATTCATTTAAATTCAGTTTACTTTAAATTGTAGCTATATTTCCTCAGTACTTACAGTAGCTCAACTTATTTTTATTCTACATAGCACAGTATGTTTATTTTTTATTTATGTTATGTCATGTGTCATGTCATTTTCATCCGCTTATGCGGGGCCGGATCGCGGGGGCAGCAGTCCTAGGAGAGAACTCCAGACTTCCCTCTCCCCAGGCACTTCCTGCAGCTCCTCCGGGGGGATCCTGAGGAGTTCCCAGGCCAGCCGAGAGACATAGTCCCTCCAGCGTGTCCTGGGTCTTCCCCAAGGCCTCCTCCCGGTGGGACATGCCTGGAACACCTTCCTAGGTAGGCATCAAGGAGGCATCCGAAACAGATGCTCGAGCCACCTCAGCTGACTTCTCTCGATGTGGAGGAGAAGCGGCTCTACTTCGAGGGTGACAGAGCTCCTCACCCTATCTATAAGGGTGCACCCTGCCACCCTGCAAAGGAAACTCATTTCAGCCGCTTGTATCCAAAATCTTGTCCTTTCGGTCATGACCCAAAGCTCATGACAATAGGTGAGATTAGGAACATATATTGATCAGTAAATCGAGAGCTTTGCCTTTCGGCTCAGCTCCTTCTTTACCACAACGGACCAGTACATCGACCGCATAACTGCTGCTGCCGCTGCACCGATCCCAATCTCACGCTCCATCCTTCCCTCACTCGTGAACAAAACCCCAAGATACTTGAACTCCTCCACCTGGGGTAAGGACTTTCCTCCAACCTGGAGATGGCAAACCACCTTTTTCCGGTGGAGCACCAGGCCTCGGATTGGAGGTGCTGATTCTCATCCCAGCCGCGTCGCACTTGGCAGCAAACCACCCCAGTGCATGCTGAAGGTCCATGTTCGATTAAGCCAAAAGAACGACATCGTCTGCAAATAACATAGATGAAATCCTGTGGTCCCCTCCAGCCCAAGGCCGGAGCCCAACATGCACTTGAAATAAGTCTGACTTATTGCCGGCAATGCGAACCAAACTCCTACTCTGTTCATATAGGGACGAGACAGCCCTTAACAAAGCGCCTCTGACCCCATACTTTCACAGCACCCTCCACAGAATGCCACGAGGGACGCGGTCGAATGCCTTCTCCAAGTCCATTTTATTTATTTATTGGATAAACACATTTGGATTTATTTGGATCATTATCCATTATTATACATTTATTTGTATTATTGGCAATGAAATATTTTTTTTGTCTATTAAAAACATATTTTCTATTAAAAAACATGTTATTTAAAAAGTTTTTAACATTACACTCAAAATTCAAATGTTATTTTGTTAGTTTAGTTGGTGTCCAACAGTGTGTGGCTTAATTGTAACACCCTGTTACAACTAACCCCACTGTGTCGTGTTTTCCTCAAACCTGGCTAGCAGTCACTGTGTGTTTTTTTTACATCTTTCAAAATGGTTCCATCTTTTAGCCTAGAAGACGGTGATCACAACAATATAAGATTTTACTTACTTACTTTACAGATTTAATATACTGTAAATAAATCTCGAATATAATAAGAAAATACTTTTATGCTGCAATAACGGTTTCTCCTGTGTTTCTCATCCAAATTTGGCCAAACTTTTTTAATAATTGGCAGAAAGACATCTGCCAACACTGTGGTGAAAACATCAGAAGCATGCGATGGTTAACCCTGAGCAAATACCTTAAAACTCTGTGTTACATTTTACCCCGCATTACTTTGTACCACGCGCTCCCCTAGTTCTTTGAAGTAAATACCCTGTATACTATTGTGTTTATTAGAACAGCAAGTTCTTGGGTTCATCTGTCAACTGCTGTTTTGACTTTCATCTCGCAGCTAGCATTCTGGTCTGAAGATACTCAACCATAATGAAGAAACACAGTGAAGGAACGAATCATTTCTGTGGATTTCATTGCTTTAGAATCCATGGAATATTTCTATTGAATAGAAAGTCTTTATTTACAATGGAAAAAAAGGTTCTTCAAATTACCAAGGGGTTCAGAATATGACAAATAGTTGCAAAAAAAAAAAAAAGAAAACACTCAAAATAAAAGCATCACAAATGCACAGTCATACTCAAAGACAATTGATCAAGTCAGGATATTCTTTAAACCATACAACACATTTTCACCAAACCTTAAGTATACTGTATTCTCAGAGCACAAGGTATACAGTGTGGCATGACTTTCATGAAAATGTTATTGCAGACTGTTGGCTTTTTAAATTAAGATGGTGAGTTTTTATAGAAAGTCAGGATACCATTAAGTCGCAGGAATGCTTTTGTAAATGTTTCATAACTGGATAACTATTGAATATTAAAATAATCAAATTAGGAAGTTAATCAGCACTAATATAACCAGGAATGACAACAAATCTCTCCTTTTTTATTAACATAAGGGGTGGTGGCCAGTATCACAGGGTTTCCATGGCTCATGAAATTTCTGGAATATCATAGAATTTTAAATGGTCTATTGCAGGCATTGAAAATTAGGAATTATTTTGTCC
Source organism: Danio kyathit (assembly GCA_903798195.1). Lineage (NCBI taxonomy): Eukaryota > Metazoa > Chordata > Actinopteri > Cypriniformes > Danionidae > Danio > Danio kyathit. Next base: position 34,576,092 of record LR812520.1, on the reverse strand, counting down.
AAGCTATATATCAGGGGCTTTTATGTTGCTTTATAGTTTAGTTTCCTTTTATCAAAATGACATTATTCTAAATCTTTTCATATTTTGTTTATACTGTTTCAGAAGTTTTGCCTATTGCTCTCATGAACTGGCAGTCATTTGTCAAATGCAGTCATCAAGCTGCACCTGTTAACTAAGACAATGTACATTTCAACAGCTTGGCTACAAAAATGATCACTCCAAAGTCTCTTGTTTCTTTTAATTCCTTTTCAAATTGTAGAGTAAATGATACTTTGTTGCTCACATTATGGCTATTAAATTCAAGGAAAATGTTATGCCTCAGTTCATTGTAGGCCATGGAAATTCTGCATTTTAGTCAATGAAAGTTAGGGATTATTCAGGGAAATTGACATAAGTGTGGGAATCCTGGAATTAGCAGCAAAATATGTAGAGATTCATACTTGGAACGCTGAGAAGAAGCACAAGAACTTGGGAGGGATTTGAAGATCTGTTTGTGTGTGTTTAGCATCCAGTTGTAAAAGAACATTGGTCAAAAGCCAACATTTTAGGTGTGTAATAGCACATGCAAGAAAATACGGAATATGCAACATCCCAAATTTTTTAAATCAGTCATAGCCTGCAGCCACACAACGTCTTGTTTCTCAGATTACAAGAACGACAATCCACATCCTCCTTTGTTATAGCCAAAAATACATCCACATGTAGCTAAACTCAACTCATAGATGCACCAAACTATCTTGTCGTCACAACAATTAGGTGATGCCCATGTCTCCCTGCCCCCTCTGGCATGTTTTTGTGTCTGTCATGGGTTACTGTGCTCTAATCTGTGCCAAAAATATCTCCCAAACACATGGTCCAGGGAGTTCATGCTGTCATGGTTCTCTGAAGAACAGGAATAAAATGGCTTTAATAGGTGTTTATTTTCAGCCCACCCTCAGTTCACTTGAGAGCAGGCCTGAGGTCTAAAGAATGAAAGCAAACAGACGTGAAGGAACATAGGATACTATAGGTGTATACTCATCTCATGAAGGTTTGACTCGTCAGCCTGTCAGCAACGGCTGAGTTGATTTTATTCAGACGTACACATTGAGCAGTCCTGCCAGAACAGACTACCCATCAACTCTTCTGTCAGTGCTGTCATATCAGAACAAAACTGGGTGTCTGATTTTGTTATTTGTTATGTGGGTTAGTAAGAGGTCACAGAGACGCTGACCACACTGCAATTTTTAGTCTTTAAAACATCTTACTTGTGGTGCACATGCTTCTCTGTTGATGCTGTTTGGCAAATGTTATTATTGATGTATTTATGTAAAGGATGTTACATCAATAGGTGGCAACAAATAACAATTACAGGCTCATTCTGAAAACTTAATACTATATACATTTTTGGAGAGCGGCAAATACGTCCCAGGAGCTACGTCTTTTTGCAGTTTTTGTTTTCGTGAATCTGCCAGAGGCTTCTGTGTACTCTTTTTGAGATCTCAAATTTCTCTCGCGAGTGCCATTCGTGCCTGCTGTTCTCACATAAATCCATCAGGGGTACTGTTGACTGACTGACTGATCGACTGACCTACCTTCCTTCTTCTCTAAACCCAACCAATAGTGTTTTCAAAAGCACCGATTGACTCACCCATCCACTTTCCTAAAAGCAACCAACAAAAAAAACAATCCAGAAAAAAAAGCCCTTACCTGATTTTACTACGTTATCAGATTACTTGTTTATTTTTGGCTTCTGTTTTTGTCTTATCCACTTTCTGGAACTGTTTGTCACCTGACTCGAACACCACTGTCGTGGTCAACTCCTCTCTGCCTCTCAAGTTCACTGACATACATGGCAAGCTACTCTACAAACTGGTAACAGCAGAAAAGCAGTCCATATGGAGGTAAGCATTCAGCTGGTAAGCGCGAAAAAGATCGTACCACTGGCTACATAATTCACAATCTCCAGAAATGTATAGGGCTACATTTCAGAATGAGTCTATGGGTGCTTTCACACTTGGTTCAATTGCCTGGACCGTACCCAAATTTTATTGTCCCCCCTTGCCACCTTCTCAGTTGGTTTGTGTTCACACTGTCTTTTTTCCTTCTGAACCCCGGTACGCTTGCGCCATCAAGCTGCTGTTGTGTGTATCACTGTTGATAGGTGACGGACATGAAAGCAAAGCGGCAAAATTGAAAGGCGTACGCACATTGCGGTCGTTCTGCTTATACTGAATCTTTTGGTTTTAGACATGCAAAAAGCGACTGTCCATCTGCTGAAAAAAATACTAAAACTTTTCAGAACATAACTAGGTGTGTGCAGAAGCTGTTTTTAAAGGAGACAAGCAGACATTATCACTGTGATTGCCCTGGCTCAGTCCCGCTTGTCAAGGTACAGAACATGATACACAGACACACGAATGAACGTTATGAGAACGATGGTTTGTTGTACTGTGGGCGAATTATACCAGAGTATCGGTTCGCATGAACCGTACCCCAGACCACCACTTTCAGGTGGACTCAAGTACGCTTCACGGGTGCGCACCCGTGTTCAGAAGACACGTTCACACTAGCTAAACATACCACACTCTGACGTCAAACGAGCCCGAGTGCGGACCAAAAGTGCTAGTGTGAAAACACCCTATGTTGCAACTACTGCATTAGCAGTTTCACACTGTGTAGTATATATTTCAAACTTTATTCACAGTCATTTAAAATAAGTATATTTAATAGTATAAATATGTTTACATATGTATAGAATGTATTAGTAAAGTGTCCATTGTGTTTCATCAGATGCCATTTGGGTTCTTTTCACTTACACTTTTATGAATACTATGGCTTACCTACTTTTCCCCCATCTATATAGTATGGAAGTAGGCATTATCAAACACAATGTTTATGAGTGAATCTAAAAGACATTTGTTACACAGTTTCCTTCTGAAATCAAATTAAATTGAATTCATAGTCATTGAATTATTCATCCAACTGAAAAATCACTGAAAAATAAAACAAAAAAACACTTCTGCTTTGGGATGCTTAGAGAATTTTATTTTTTCTGTGCTCTTTGTTACTAACTTTTTTCAATACAGGTCAAAAACTAACAAGGTACTATATTCTAAGTTGTGTAATATATATCTAATATTTGAAAATGTATATTTTTCTACTGAACTCTTTTGGATTGATAATGTGTTTTGCTAAGCATATAATTTAGGAAACTTTAAAGAGGATTTTCTCAGTATTTGTATTTTATGTCCTACAAACTATACATTGTTGGAAAGCTTAAAGGTGCTATATGGGTCACACTTTATTTCGATGGTCCGTTTGTTGAACATAAGTTACATTGCAACTACATGTCAATTAATTCTCATTAGATTATAAGTAGACTGTTAGCTTGGGGTTAGGGTTGGGGTTAGTGTAAGTTGACATGTACTTGCAAAGTTTCTTATAGTCAGTTAAATGTCTGTTGAAGGACTGTTAAATGTCAGTATCAACAGATATTAAGCAGACAGTCTACTAATACTCAAATGGACCATCAAAATAAAGTGTTACCGCTATATGTAAATGTTTGACTCTTCTAAAGCATAAAAATACCATAATATGTTTGCAGATATTTAAGAAACATGCTAAGTGAATATAGTTGTTTGTTTAAAAATACAATGCTAAAGTGAGATATTTTGCTTTGAAAATGTGCTTTTCCGTGCCGGAATGCCTGTCTTTGTTTTGGTTTTGGCAGTCTCAGAAATGAGACACAGATTGCGTTCCACATGAGGTGGTTATTAATTAGCTAATAATATAAATATTATGAAGGTAAACCTTAGGTGAGCAGGTTACATTGTAACCCTGTGTTCTAACAACACGCTGCGTGATGAGATTTGCAGTGATGAGCAATTTGGCTGTTTGCACCAAATGAAACACGACAGCAATTTAAATACGGCCACTCAGAAGCACAGAATAGTGCACTTACTGCACTCCAACGAAATTATAAGGTTTATAATCTAATCAATACATATTAAACCTCTTTAACATTATTAAATGTACATGCTGAATCACTGATATGTGTTGGCTTGCATTGAGTCACAGTTCTAAAGTTTAATTTAAAAGGATTTATTTAATTTTTAAGATCTGAGGTGAGCTATCTGCTGCTGCTTTCAGTAGTATGGCAATAAATGTAATGTAAAATGGCCTTCAAACTCAAATTATTAGCATTTAACACAGAATTAAGCACATGAGGTGTACCTGAGGTGATCATTAGTCAGTTTTTTTTTTTTTTTTTTTTTCAGCTGAAAGAAATAGAAGCCGTTTCTAAAATATACATTTCAGGTGTTGGTTAGGACAAAAACTTCCTGGAAAATATTCCTTCTATCATGTGTTGCTTTTTATTTAGAACACGACTCAAATCAGCCTTTAGGATCGATAGTCCGGCACACTCCTGTTGGTGTCATCAATCTATAAACCTGTGCTTGCATGTGTTTTGAAACAAGAGTGCAATACCTAGGTCAACCACTGCGTGTCAAACTTACATACTGCACCTTTAATTATTCAGCTTTCATTTTAAGTATAAATCTCAATTTCCAATAAAATAAATAAAATAAAACTAAAGTAAATACAAGTTGGACTGGTTTGGTGGCACAGAAACAAGTTTATCAAGTTTTGTCCATAAAACACAATAAAAAAAGTATTTTAGAGCTAGAAAGGGATTCTTTTGGCATTGATTTCAAGCTAACAGTTATTGATGCGGTTATTAAAAAATGAGTGACTTTGTGTTTTTGCTTTATTTGATTGGAGTTTTGGTAGATGTCTATAGAGCCATTTAAAATAACCAAAATCTTTCATAGTGATATGAACTAATGCAGTTTAGACCAAATCATAACAGGCCTGTGTTTAAATGATTAAGTATGCAATCGGAATAAAATTCTATGCTAGTTTAAGCACTGCAAAAGGGTCAAGGCACTGATTTTCAGTTTGGAGTGCTGAAGTTTAGTTTCTGAAGGGGTTAGGCAAAACAAGAAACAGCAGCACCACAATTATATAGTTCATTGAGCCACATTACAGATTTATTAGATTATTTTAGAGATTTCTTCAGGGCCGAGAGCCTTCCTGCCACCCTGTGCAAATATCCAACACCATTTCAATTTGAGGGAAACGTGTAATTACACAACATCCTATTTCCTGTCTTTAAATCTGAACCAGTCTTCCATGATGACTCTCTTTCCCTTCTCTCTGTTTAAAGGGAATGGGCAGTTCTCCATCCCTGATTGCCTAAGTAAGTTATCAGGAAATGAGTTTTCCTCCTCTTAATTTAGTTTGCCTTCGCTAGGAGCCAAAGGGTACGTATACACACATACACACTTGACTGATCTTTGTACTTGCAGTGTGTGTCTGCAGAGGCACACGTTCATGGTGAAAGGAAGCAAGCGACTATGGAGTACAGACCTGCTTATGGGTTATTGATTTTTTACCAAGCTCAGCCATGGAGACAGATAGCCAAGTAAAGTCCAGCAGGTGTCCAGAGGAAAAGCAACAGTGGCAGGTGGAGTTCACTAGGCAGAAGACAGTGTCACCATAGTCCTTGTGTTTTTCTCCATTAGTCACAGTAATATAAATGTCACCTTCATACTCACAGACAAGATAAAATAGAGCCCTCATTATCTTCTCTTGGGTTGAAATGCCGAAGCTGTGTCACGGTCAAAAATAGGCCATTCTTGACTTCCCTGAGTAAGTCTGGATAAGTGAACACTGCATTTGCTTAGAATATACTGTATGTCTCCTTCCCCAAGCTGCTTATTGTGAATGCACTTGCCAGGAGACAAAAGTAATAAGGCATCGCTGTAGCATTCGGTTCAAGATTTATAACAATGCTAGGGCAAAGGTTTCATATTCTCCACTTTTTAATCTTTCCAGTAAATGGATTAACAGTTTTGGGATTTATAAAGGCAGGATACGAGACTAATCTAAAGAGTGAGGAAGGTGGGCACAAGTTGATAGTTTTAGGAATGATTCATGCTAGTGGGGTACCATCAGTATAAAAATCCATTTATTTTCTAAACCGCTTGAGCTGTGTATAGTGGTGGGGAGCCTATCCAAGCATCTTGGGATGTAGTCAGGGATATGTCACTACTAATCCAATCTTAACTTGTACTGAGTCAGATCAACAATGAATTGGGAATGACCTGCGTTAGATGCGTTAGATTATGATTGAAGTAGTTTACAATTAAGGATTGAAAAAGAAGATTCAGGTTCAAACTGCACTGAAAAAAATTATTCAAAGATGATTCCTTGGATTTATTATTTTTTTTTAAGTTAAGTGGTTGTAAACAATTTATTTGGGCTGAATTTAAACAAACAAATTAAGTTGAACATAACTAAATTTAATTGTTTGTTTAAATTCAACACACATAAATTGTTCTTCATTTTTATCAGTGTGAAAGAAAATGTATGATTTTTCTTTCATTATTTGCTTTTATTTCTAAAATGCAAACCGTTTTAATGAAGCTTAAAAAATGAGACATTCCTGGACTTCCTACTCTGTAAATAATATATAGTTTATTTACGAATGTGAATTGCATTCTAGGAGTTTTATCTCTGTCAAATTATGAAGTTGAAAATTCAACACTGTAGAATAGCAAAGTGACTTTGACATTTAAGTAGTTTGAGACAAGGCATTGTTTAAGACATAATATGAGAATTAGGTCTGTAAAAAAACAGAATAGGTACTGACAAAGGTCACTATTCAAACTTTATTAAACATCAGAAGCTTTTGGAGGAAAGATCAATATCTCATAATGCAGTTCAAAAGTATAAATAAGTGGAAAAAAACATGAATCACCATATAAGGAAAAGTGTTTATTTGCAAATCATTTTTAGGTTGTCTAGTCTATGGACTGTTATAATGTGAAGGAAAATAAAAAAGAATGTGATGTTTGCACACACTCCAAAAAGTCTCTTGCCTGTTCAATGACATTATAAATCAATGTTTAAGAGCAATTCCGTACTGAAATGTCATTGTCATACAAAGAAAAATAATTGAAACTAAAGTCTACATAGCCAGATTATTATTCAACACAGGCTCATTGGAAATATGTGCTTTAGCTTACATTTTTTTCTGAAACCGCAAAAACACACTTCAGCATACGACTGCAGTTTCTAGAACCTTTTCACACTAATGATCTTTACAGGGACGTAGTATTGATGAATAAAGTATTTTTTCATGTGAAATTCTTTGCAAAACACCAAATAGATACCACAAAACACATTAATGGTGTGATTGAAGTTTGATGTCTTACCTGTCTATATCCATATGGACAATGTGTCTGATGTGGTCAGTTTGCTCGGTAGATCACTTTTTACAGTGTAATTGTGATGCAAAGTTCTCTGGTTCGAATCCAGTGAAACAGATAAAATCGTTGCAAAATCAAGGTAAATCTACATGTTTGCAGTGCACTTTTCTCTTATTTGTTGAGTTTTCGAAATGCCCTGCCTTTTGAGGTTGTGTATCTGAACACACAACAAAATGTACCCCAAAGTAACGTATTTCAGATTTGCAAAAAGGTATACAGCGGCCTCTAGTGGATTTTTCATCTGAAACGTGCAATAAACGTACCTGGAGCAACATATTTTGCATTTCAAAAATGTTGGCTGGGGCACATTTCCAATGAACCAGGGCTGTTAATATACTCTATAGCAGGGGTGGTCAAACTCGGTCCTGGAGGGCCGGTGTCCTGCATAGTTTAGCTCTGACTCTAATAAAAAATTCAACACTTAAATTCAACAAACGAACCATCAAAATAAAGTGTGACCGAAAAAACTTTCACATTATGACCCCTTAAGGTGGTTTATAAAACTATGAAAAATTCAAATAAAAGAATATTTATGAGTAGCCCTTGCAATGTATAATGTGCCGTTAATGTACATGATCCCTTATTGTAAACCGGACATTTTGAAAACGATTATTGCTACACAGCTTCTCATAGATATTGCTAGTGGTGACTGTATGAGCTGGTTTGTAGGTGGGTTGTCAGTGTGCTGAAGGAAGCCAAAGAAGTCAATTTTAAATTAACTGGACCCTGTAATACCAAGTCCAGGTCACTCTCCCCCCACTCTCATTTCTTCCTTTGAAGTCTATACTCCTACTCAGCCTGCATTAATATCCATGCGTCTGATGTTCTCTCCCACAGACCTGTGGTCACAGACAAGCTACGGTAAGAGCAGACTGTGGGGGTTGGAGAAACAACCATTCCTATGATGTTAGAATCACTTTTAATTTAATCTCCGAAAATGACTCATATCTGGTGGCCCATCATTAACCTGAAAAGACTGATGTATTTTTAAAGAGACCCAAAATGTCCAGAGACACAGTATAGTCAGCAGTCCCTCTACAGTGTATGACTAGAGCTCTATGGCGACTTGTGTCATGGAAAGGTCAAACTCAGAGCTACAAACAGTGCTCATTAAAGGCATGTGTCAGACTCACAAAGTTCATCGGATACAAAGAAAGGCAGTGACTCACAATCTTCTGTCAGACACAAGCTGGTAACCGAAGAAATGCATTCTCACTTTTTTGTGACTCGAAAATGCACTTCCAAAAAATAGATTAGCATAGGCTGGGTTTCTGCAGCCACAAAAAACCTAGAAATAGCAGAGAACTTTAATTATGATCAGTCCTGGAAGCTAATACAATTTAAAACAATATTTATTTTTCTGTACATGTTAGATCAGTGATAATGACATTTAAAATTTATTTGCAAAACATTTTAAAATGAATTTTAAAACATTAAAATAAAGAATAAAGAGACCATTATTAAAATAAAGAGACCAAGAACGTATGAGTACATGATACATAGCACACCACAACATATATCAGTATATCATAATATTTATAACATCATTCAAAAAAATCTTTAGGTCACACTTTATTTTAAGGTCTTTGCTAAAGTGTAAATATTCATTTAAGTGTTAGTTTAGTAAAAATGATAATAATATTATTAATTACTCACCCTCATGCCATTCCAAACCCGAGACCTTCATTTGTGCACAATATAATGACACTGAGGAAAATAAACTGTTGAATGAAATTGATTTATAGATGTTGAATAGATGTTTTATGTCTGCCCAAATATTCTTGTAGCTTGATCATTTTTCAGTTGAATCACTGAAGGCATATAGTCTGTTTTGAGGATGTATTTTTTAATTTTTTTATATTTTTCTGGACTTTGAATGAGTCGGACTGTCTATGCCGTCTATGGAAGATGAGGGCACTCTTAGGCCCCTTGGCTTTCACACAAATACGTTTTAGTTTTAAACGCAGAAGTTTTGCTACGGTTACACCATCTGTCCACACTACGCCGGAGTTTTCGAGCACCGAAAACGGAATGTTTTGGAAACGCTGAAGAGGCCGTTTTTATTTGAAAATGCTGCTGCTCCGTCTCAGTGTGGATAGTGAGACGTGAGACATCTGAAAATGGAGGCGTGGCTGCAGACGTTCGCCTATCTGGCTTTTTCGTTAATATTAAGTAGCCTACATAAAGTTCAGTCTTGCATCGTCTTCCTGTAGGTTCAGACTTCGCAAGACATGTGGTACAAGTGAATTGGGAAGGGCTAAATTGTCAGTAGTGTATGAGTGAGAATGAGTGCGTGTGGATGTTTCCCAGGGATGAGTTGCGGCTGGAAGGGCATCCGCTGCGTAAAAACATACTGGATAAGTTGGCGGTTCATTCCGCTGTGGCGACCCCGGATTAATAAAGGGACTAAGCCAAAAAGAAAATTAATGAATGAATCTGACCAAACAAGGTGGCGCAGTAGGTAGTGCTGTCGCCTCACAGCAAGAAGGTCGCTGGTTCAAGCCTCGGCTGGGTCAGTTGGCGTTTCTGTGTGGAGTTTGCATGTTCTCCCTGTGTTCGTGTGGGTTTCCTCCAGGTGCTCCAGTTTCCCCCACAGTCCAAAGACATGCGGTACAGGTGAATTGGGTAGGCTAATGAGTGTGAATGAGTGTGTATGGATGTTTCCCAAACAATCAAGCCATGTTAAGAAATCAATAAGTAATTTCTAGTGTTTTTGTTTTTTTGATTGATCTTGATGATTTCAGGAGGAAAAGTATACCAGTGGAGCAAAGTAGTGATGTTTATGTTCATTTGGTTACAATAATAAAATGTCTGATTTGTTTTATGCAACAGTAAAACATGGCGATTGATTTTTAAAGTTGTAGAGATGCTTTCTGTTTCCTGAAATAATATGAAATGTGTTGGTTACATCAATTTCTGAAATTGTGTATCACATATTGAAAATTTAATTACTTAGCGTGGTATCGCAAATTACATTTTCTCTAATATCGCACAGCCATAACTCACCATTAGTTTATAATATAGTAATATTTAGTTTAAATGTTAGTATGTGATGCAATAAGCTGTTCAGTTTGATCGCTGATAAGGATGTGACCTGATAAAGACCTTGTAGGTCGAAATGTTGTCAAATTAAAAGTAGAGCTAAAGTGGCAGTGTGCTGATTTTGTTAACTTCTGTTTTTATTTTCTTTGGCTTGATCGATCAGCTGCCTTCAAGATTTTCTGAGATGTGCACACATTGATTTATTTCAGTTAGATCACTTCCAATAAAGGTCTAATTATGATAAGCAATAGTGAAAGTGACATCTAAAGTGAAAGTTTTTTTTCCATGTGTTAATTAATGCTGTATTATTGTGTCTGTTCATTTATTTGCTTACATTAGAAGCATCAGTGGAGTTCAGTGTTTGTCAGTCTTTTAGTGTTGGTATAGTTTGTAGTTTGATAACAGATGTTGCACAAGCTCTTCCTGCTCAAACGGTTCCCATGAAAAAGCTTTGGGTCTAATAGATGAGCAACATTTCAGTTATACCTTGGCACATTGTTTTCATAATCAGCCACTGGCAGAGAACAAAGAACCTCCTTTGTGCTTAAATCCATTAGTTTTAGCAGATATCAGCTCTTTGAGCAGGTTCTTGGCTTGGTTTGATCTAAGAGCATTAACAGGATTAAAAAAAAACTGAGGGATGGTGGCCATTCAGTGAGAAATATCAGAACTGGAACCTTCCAACTCACAAAACACACCAGACTAATGAACAAATCTATCAGTTAAACCAGGGGAAACAGGAATAGTCTGTTCTAGAAAATTCATGATACTGAATCCTCCATCAAACTAATTTCAAGCAGGTCTATACTATTTTTATTCATAAAGTGCAGATACTTTACAATAATGTTTTTAACAACACATGTATAATCATTCATTCATTTTCTTTTCGGTTTAGTCCCCTTTATTAATCAGGGGTAACCACAGTGGAATGAACCGCCAACATATCCAGCATATGTTTTACGCAGTGGATGCCCTTCCAGCCACAACCCAACACTGGAAAACACCCATACTCTTTCACACATACTGTACATAGTCAATTTATCTTATTCAATTTCACATTTATATATACATTTATGTTTTCTTTGGTCTTTGCCATGACAATACATAATTTAAAAAACTGGGTAATTGGGTTAACTAGGCAAGTCGTTAGACATCAGTGGTTTGTTCAGTAGACAATAGGAAAAAAAAATTAAGGATTTTTTTTTAAAAGTGGCTTCTGCCCCTCGGCTGATGTAGTAATGACATTTGCCAGCAGGGGCTGACATGAGCAGCCTAAAGCCTGGTATACTTCTGCGTCAAGTGATCGGCGTGACCCACGCATAGACTGTAAAAGATATGGACGTAGTATCCGTGACGTCACCCATAGGTTTCTGAACACTGCAAAAGAAGCCACAAGTAGGCGCGGCCAACCGTCGCCATTTTGTTAGCGCGTCATCGCACCGAACGCGGCATACCAAATAAGGGCAAAGAGGCGGAGAGTGAGCAGAGCTACAGATGCATGCTTGATTCTCAGCCTTTAGCTTAGACCTGGATTAAAACAGATTTATTACTTTGGGAGAACGCTTAATACTTCATTACCTGTGACTCGTTTGTGTTCTGACCGCATGTGCTTGGTTGTACACTATATCAATAAAGTGTTTAGACTTTTAAAAACACTGTTGTAACACATTGAGCCACTAAACATTGTTCTTATGACGTTTTTCGACAGGAGGAAAACGCGAATTACTGCCAAACACTTCAGATATAGTCTGTGTTAGTAAATGCAAGGCTGTTTATAAAATCCAGCACTAACACTGTATGACAACGCTTCAGATGACTGTTTTATAGCCTACAGCTAATCAATCTGTTAGATTCTGGAGTGCATTACTGGTCTAAAGAACATTTAAATGATAAATGATCTTAAATAAAACAAATACATTTATAGAGATGGTATAGAAGTATATAATTTCTCTCACCTGTGAAATGAAGGCAACTTGAACGGTTTGTAAGCACAATTAAGTCCACACAGCATGCCATATCATCTGATAATTGCAGGAAATAATTCCAAAAGGCAAATGAAGGTGTAAAGAAACATTAAACAAAACAAATACACGATTTATTTGCCGAGCTCAGCGGCTAATTAGCCAGAATCAGCTGAGGTGACGAGACAGCGAGCAGCGAGGGCTAGCTGTCACTCAAGTGGCCACGCCCTTAATTATGCAAACTTAATATAACCTAATAAAAACGAAACGGATGAGTTATAAAAAAATTCACCCCCCTCACAGTTGTCATGAAGGGTAATCATAGCTATATGCATCAAAGCCATCGTTTGTACCAGGCTGTAAACATGTTTTTATCAGCTGTAAAAATGGCCAATTTACCAATGCAGAAAGAAAGCCCTTGGACTTCATGGAGCCAGCCCCCCAAGGCGAGTCGATGAATTGCAGTTTTAGTTACTTCCGTATTGGCTTCCCGAGGGAGAGCGGGAGGTTGCCGCTTGGACCCACGGCGCAAGTCTCACGCATAGCTGTGCATTTATACTTCTGCGCGCTGTTTTTTATGGAGCCAGAATTGTTTCATATTTCCAAACAAATATAATACAATCCACAAATAAATGTGAAGCGTTTGACAAATACCAAGCATATTCACAAATAAATACAATGAGATCCACAAATAAATCTTAGAGTTCCACAAACATTAATTACATTCACAAATAAGTAAAATTAGACTTGCAAATAAAAAAACATACTCACACATATTTTTTTTATTCTACAAACACAAATTTGCCTGACATTTATATGTGAATTGCGTCCTGTGCATTTGTAGATCACTGTGGTATTTGTGGGTTGCTCTCTAAGCATTTGAGGATCACTGTCATATTTGTGGGTACCTCTCTGCCCATTTGTGGATCGGGCTGTGCATTTGTGGATTTTGAAACAGTTCTAACGTCAAGACGAACACTGATCCACAAATAGATGAACTCCACCCACCTTCTGCTTAAACCAATCAGATACCGGCACCGTGATGCTGACCAATCGCTGCTCGTTCTCGCTCCAACCAATCACGCTTTGCCTTACAATCAGAGCGGGACCAAGCCAGCCGTAATGAACCAGTCTCTTCAAAATGGACGCATTGCTGTAATAATATGGAGCTGTCCTTGCTTTTTCAAGAGACTGATTAATTGACTGCACGATGGCTTTTCTGTGTTTGTGCCCAGCCCGCACGGACGAGGCTGAATCCAGCTTCTTATTGACGCTATCCGGTCGCGGGTTTTAAGGTGGACCGGATAGGTTTTTAAGGTGGACCGTATAGCGTCAATAAGAAGCTGCGAATAAGAAGCTTGATTCAACCTCGTCTGTTTATAAATGTTTCCTAGGAATACAGTGAATGACTTTAATCGAATCATTAATTAAACAGACAGCTGTCACACCAAACCGCAAAGAGGTTGACTGATTAATTGACTGCACGATCGCTTTTCTGTGTTTGTGCTCAGCCTGCATGCTTACTCCTAGTGCAATCACTGTATGCAGATGGTGCAAGAGAGGATGATACAGCTTACACTCGCTGTTTATAAGTGTTTCCTTGGATTACCATAAAGGACTTTAATCGATATTATCATGGACTTTAATTAAAAAAAAATTATATATAGCTAAACTTTGATAGAACAGAAATATAGCCATCTGTCTAAAACTAAACATTCTAATGTCATTTATTAGGCAAGTAACAAACTGAAACAAATGTTTTTTACATGCAAAAAAAGTATTTATATGCAAAACAAAACCTAATACATTTTTAAAGCAGATTAATTTCTTCCTGATTTATACTTCTACATGTATTACATCTGATTTAGGTTCACAACTTGCATCCTACATGAAACTAGGTGAGGGAGACAGTTTCCATCGTTTGGCTGAGGGTCTCATCTGCAGGGTGAAGCGACACAAGCTGGACAGTCATCATCTCTCTCTATTAGCGAGCATCAACCAGATTTACACAATGGCTTGCCTTCTGCCCATTAGTAAAAGCTTGAGCAAAAGATTAAAGAGAAGATAACATTTGATGTGGAATGATGAACTTGAATTTATTCTTTTAACAAATATAAACAAGTATACTGTACATAATTTTTAGGGTTGCTTGCACTGCAGGGATATAAGGTTATTATAATAAACGTTCATTTTCAATGTATTAATCTAAACATTTAAACATAAATAACAGAACAATTTGAGTGAACATTTGTTCTGCACTAATGTACATATAACTTTAGATGCTTGCACTGCACTAATGTAAATATGCAGTTTTTTTTTGTGCATAGAGAATTATTAGGGTGTCCACCTCCATCAAATGTTGTACGAACCAATCGACTACAGTCTGACCCCCAGTGATGCTCAAACACTTTTTTTATTTAATTACATTTAATGTTAATCTTTTTATATAAGATTACAAGAACAATGCAAAATGCGTTTGGTTTAAGTAGCTAAAATGTAATAAATGGGATACCACCTCCAACTCATTTTCAGCAAAGAAAACCCTGAACTATGTGAATATAAGTAACTACACATTTGCACTGCAGTAGTTAAAAAGGTAAATAACTTCAGACATTTGCAATTTATATTTATGTAAATATAAATAATTTGACTCATTAATGTTAAACATTTCCCTTACAGTGATCTGTAAAAATACAACATTAAACAATTATCATTAAAAGTGATGTGTGTATGAATTTTGTTTCAATCTGTAGTCATCTTGGCAGGTAGAAGTAAAAAAAAAAGAAGAAAAAAGTAGACAGAAGGATGGATGGCTAGATAGAAGTGATGTGTAACGGGTGTCCCATCAGCAACACACCCGTCCATATTCACTCAGATCCTGAACTCAACGAAAGAGGCCATCCATGAATGTTTCCTAGGAATACAGTGAATGACTTCAATCGAATCATTAATTAAACAGACAGCTGTCACCAAACAGCAAAGAAGAGGTTAAAATTCTACATTTCGAGTTACATTGATCATTTTAGGGGGAGTATTATTATGCTATTTATACGAACAGCAATATAACGCTAGCCGTGTCTGTTTCTCACAGTTCATACCAGTTTTTGTTTATTTTAATTACCTGCATCTGTAACGGAGTTGAAAAGACGATATAATTCATCAGATTGAATAACATAAAATTAGGCTTTATAAATGAAATGGTTTGAGTGCCCCCTTGTGGTTATAAAAATTGCAGGAATTTTTCGCATTGTGTCCCTTTGCGCTTACCGTAGATTCACAGAGATTGTGAATGTTACAGGTAGGCGCAGCTCGTCGCTCTCTTGTAAACAGATTAAGAAGGGATAATATAAACAATTTTATATCATTTCAGTGATCGAAATAAATGTGTATGTTGTGTGAATAATATACTAGTTCATGTTTTGATTTCCTAATGTTTATTTTGGAACGATTGAGATGATTTGTGTTTTGCTAACTGAAAAGCCACATTGCTATTGCATTTTAGTGTTGTATGCAATATCTCAACGAGAGAGTTTTTGTATTTTTCCCTTTTAGAGAGAGCCGAATGTTAAATCCTGCACTTTCCTGTGTTGCATATTTTTGTTTTATCTCAGGTATGTTGTCTATCAATTTATGTGTTATGTTTTTGAGTTTAAGAAAATGCTTACCGTAGATTCACACCGAGATTGGTGAATGTTACAGAGAGAGCCGAATGTTAAACCCTGCACTTTCCTGTGTTGCATATTTTTGTTTTATCTCAGAAAATAAATCCCATTTGAGTACATTGGTGGATGGCCTCTTTCGTTGAGTTCAGGATCTGAGTGAATATGGACGGGTGTGTTGCTGATGGGACACCTGTTACACCCCTGCTGAAAAATCCAGCTTAAACCAGCCTAAGCTGGTTGGCTGGTTTTAGCTGGTTGACCAGCCTGGTTTTAGAGGGGTTTTGGCCATTTCCAGGCTGGTTTCCAGCCATTTCCAGCCTGGTCTTAGCTGGTCAGGCTGGGAGTTGACCAGCTAAAACCAGCTTGACCAGCCAAAACCAGCTATGTCCAGCTTAAACCAGGCTGGTCAAGCTGGTTTTAGCTGGTTTAAGCTGGTCGTTTCCAGCCTGACCAGCTAAGACCAGGCTGGAAATGGCTGGAAACCAGCCTGGAAATGGCCAAAACCCCTCTAAAACCAGGCTGGTCGACCAGCTAAAACCAGCCAACCAGCTTAGGCTGGTTTAAGCTGGATTTTTCAGCAGGGACATCACTTTATCTATCCATCCATCCTTCTGTCTACTTACATGTTTGTGTAAATTGTGTCCTTAATATCCATAACTATGAATATTACAAACTATAGGTTATTTCTCAGTTTCCTGTAAGGGTGGAGTGACAGGAGAGATCAGCATGACGATGGGAAGCTGCATAGTTTGAGTAGCAGGTTATTTATGCTCAGGATGACGATGACCCAGCTCATCTACAAAGACATCAACATGTTACGGACCATCTGAGAAGAAGCTGACCATTTCTTTCTTTATTTCTTTTTCTTCTTTTTTTTTTACTTCTACCTGCCAAGATGACTACAGATTGAAACAAAATTCATACACACATCACTTTTAATGATAATTGTTTAATGTTGTATTTTTACAGATCACTGTAAGGGAAATGTTTAACATTAATGAGTCAAATTATTTATATTTACATAAATATAAATTGCAAATGTCTGAAGTTATTTACCTTTTTAACTACTGCAGTGCAAATGTGTAGTTACTTATATTCACATAGTTCAGGGTTTTCTTTGCTGAAAATGAGTTGGAGGTGGTATCCCATTTATTACATTTTAGCTACTTAAACCAAACGCATTTTGCATTGTTCTTGTAATCTTATATAAAAGATTAACATTAAATGTAATTAAATAAAAAAAGTGTTTGAGCATCACTGGGGGTCAGACTGTAGTCGATTGGTTCGTACAACATTTGATGGAGGTGGACACCCTAATAATTCTCTACACTGTAAACCCGGATTTTGTGCTAATTAAACATTTTAAGTTATCATTACTAATTATTTATTGTTCTTTAAGAAATTGTGTCATTACTAAATCAAATTAGCTATTTGCACTAATCAGAAGAAAAAATGAGTGTACTGATCATGTTAAGCAGAGACAACTCCGTTCCTTATGTTTTTGTTGGGGAGGGGAGGGGCCTTGATTGGCTGAGGTGACGTGAGCAAAACGCTCAGTGAGTGCCTGCAGCTTTTAGGATGCTGGGTTACCGCGGATTTTTGAAATCAACATGAAACGGTAAGTGTGCAAAGAAGCTTTTATCAGTTTATATGTCCCTCTGACAAAAATGATAACTGAAAATCCACACTGATGCTGAATTCAAAATGTGAGAATGAATATGTCAGTTAGCGCTATTTTCCCTGTCACTTCACAGTTAGTTTATACTATTATCATATACATTTGCCTTTTCTGTCTAGTCACCGTTTATAAAGTTAACGTTATCTACTGTTTCTCTGTATGTTCACTGTTTAAAGCATGTTCCCTGTAAAACGTGATCGGCTAATTATTACACGTCGTGTTGGTTCATAATAGCACGAGTCCATGCATGAGCACATGCTAGCGGCTAACGCTAAATATAATACATCTTTAATAGCGCTAAAAGTTTCACATGAGTGATTTTTTTTTTGTGTAAGGGGCGAGTTTACATTGCTACTTAAACTGTGTAGAAGTTGAGGTGACAAACGCTAGCAAAATTGATTTACTTTCACAGTAAAGGTACAATTATATTTGCAGCTTTTTCTGAACTTTTTTTTCTTAAACTTTCTTATTTGCCGTTTAAAGATGGACCTTATGTGTGCACTTAGAAAAAAGAAGTGGTGGAGTCTTAGCCTGCAATAAGCCTGATCCTGCTACGCTGACCTGCACTTTATACAGTAGATCAGGTATGTTTAAGAATGTAATAACATTTATCTATTACTTTATCTCACTGTTAAGTGTTGCTTACAGTCTTTTGTGTCACTTTATTATTTCACATACTTATGGGACAACAAAGCTGTGCAAAACATGACCTATTTTTTTTTTATTTGAAGTATCATTTTTTGTTATTAAGTGATTTAGTTTAGAAATATTAATATTCTGTATTTTCTCTTGTTTTGCAGGTGTTCTTAAAGTTCAGCAGAATAATGGAAAAGAACCTCAAGCAGGAATTTGGTAACAGTTTATAATAACTACACACTATGAACCATTTACTAAGCAATAGCAAATAATGAATTTATTATCTGTTAAGCATTAACTCTACATTAATAGATGTTAGTAAGCAGTTTATAACTGCAGCTACAAATGCTGTATTCTTGACTTATAAACACATTTATAATGTGCTTAATAATTGTACTTCCATACATCGTAGTGATTTATTTTTCAATACTAAATTAAGTATTGCATTATTTACAAAAGTTATTTTTATTTTTTAAGATAATTCAGAATGAGTTAGTAAATGATTAATAAACTATTGAAATTAACATTTATAATTCTTATTA